>CAUJRU010000632.1:0-409165 GCA_963277665.1 Viscum album
TCATCAACCCATGTACTCCAACCCTTGTAATCGGCACACGGGTTGAACCGCGTTACTGGCCTCGCCTGGCCGTGTGATGGAGTACATGGTCATGTACTCCTTCCCGTCTCTGTGTTCCCCCTGGGTACACGCCATGTCCCATGCAGCCGCCTCTGTCATGCTATACACAACATGTTGTGAAGACGTGTAGATCATCCCATGTCAGTGTATTTACAAAAATACACACCGCGCTTCAGGTAAAGTCTAACACATCGTGTGACCTGGGTTACATGCCATGTGATTCCCCTCTAACCCCCGAAACCCTATCCACCACCACCAGCACAACACGGCGTGTTCTCCGGATGTTCTCTCCGTGTATTCTGGAAACATCCAGAAACGACGCTTTTCACCGGTTCACCTCCCATGCTTCCCCGATCGTTGATCCAACCATCTGATCGCAACAAAACCATTAGGTTTTGGTCACCTCGACACCATGAATCCACTTCCGGTGTTTTTAGACCTCCGATCAGTACTGAAAACATGTTTCGATCTTCCCGCGTAAAGAATGCTTGAAGAACAACCCTTCTCGATCCAACCCAATTTGTCATCTTCCATCATCAATGCACCTTCTCAAGCTCACTATGGTGTCTATTCTTCACTTTGGGATCGTTGCGTCAAAGAACGGATGCTCAACTATCCGTTTTTCATCACCCCATGAAGAACACAAACAAAGTGTAAAGGAAAAGGGAAGAAAATCCAATAAAACAAATTTGAGGAACGAACCTCCACCGTCGTTCATCACGGCGTGGATTTGCTCCTGTTAATAGGATTAAATGGAGAAGAAATCAATAACAATAAATCATCATGGAATCAATTCCACATATGATCCCAATGAAATCCCTACCATATGAATGTAAAAATCCACGGATCAACTTGTTCGTGGTTGATCCGTGTTCATCGTTTAAACTCAAAAATGGGGAAACAATTCAAATAACAAACCCCTAACTCAACAGGGATCGATCTCTGAATAAGGTGTTTCACTATCTTCGTCATCGATATCCTCCCACTTTGTTGGCCTAGGGGTTCTCGACTTTGATTCATTGTCATTCGTCGTTGGGGGTTTTCTCCAGCACTCCACGGATCCTCCAGAGATTTCTCTCAATCGTCTACTAACGAGTATAATCATATTATAAAATATAAAAAGGTAACAAAATTGTCATATCATGATTTTGTGGCATTAATGAGTCCACCTTGAAATTTTTTCTGTCATTATGTCATGGGATTTATTAAAGGAACTGTTTCCCCATCGCCACACTGCAGCATATGTTTCTTTAAAAATAAATTAAATAATTAGAAAATTTATTCTATTTTTATTTTTCTTAAAACGTACAAAAGTTAACTTTTTCCCTCGACCCGCGTTGGTCAAGGTTAGGCCCTTCCATAGGTAAATTCGTCGCCCAGGATGCAATGGTGCCCTCAGATTTTTAATCTGGGAATCCATTTGGAAACTGCCACAACTGCACACATGTTCCGACTCACTTAACATAAAAAGTTTAAACCACCATTATCGGATCTCTAGGCCTCGTAATGATGTGCTGTTTTCATGCCCGGTCTCATAATAACTCAATATAATATTTAAAAACAATACACCAAAAAATATGAGACATTGCATTCTCCCCACCTTGTGGATTTACATCCCCGAAAATCAATAACAAAGCCAACTCAAAAAGATGTGGGTAATAGGCATGTATATGGGCCTCCTGCTCCCACGTTCTCTCCCAAAGATTCTCATGCTACTACCGGATACGCACCAATGGAATCGATCACCCACGAAGGATCCTCTCTGGCCGATCTATGATCTCTACCGGATACTTGACAAATGTCACTCCATCATCGATGTCCAGCTCACCCCACTTGACGACGTGTCATGGGTTATGCACGCACCTACTCAAGTGCGACATGTGGAAGACATCATGTATCTGATGCAAATGTGGTGGTAGAGCTAGGTGATACTCCTCTTCTCCAACTCTGCACTGTATCTGGAAAGGTTCGTTTAACCTCAGAGATAGCTTGTCGACCCGGACAAATCCTTGTAGCCCTAGTTGAGGTGAGACCCAAAGAAAGATGTGGTCTCCCTATTTGAACTTTAGGGGTCTCTGTCATCTGTCAGCATAGGGATTCTTCTTGCATTGTGCAGTCTTAATCCTCTCCTGGATGATCTGCCCTTTCTCAGTGGTAGCTTTCACCATCTCTGGACCCATGAGTTCTGACTCTCTAGGGTCGGCCCACCAATGTGGTGACCGACAGGGTCTTCCACACAAGGCCTCGAACGGTGCAATACCAATGGTGGAGTGGTATCTATTGTTGTACGCGAACTCCACCAGAGGTAGGTGGTCCTCCCAACAACGACCAAAGTCCATGATACATGCCCGCAACATATCCTCCAGAACCTGAATAGTCTTCTCCGTCTGACCATCTGTCTGGGGATGAAATGCTATTCTCAAGCATAGATGAGTCCCAAAAGCCTCCTGCAATCCCTTCCACAACTGGGATATAAAGCGGGAGTCTCAGTCACAGAATATCATCGATGGGAAGCCCTGAATCTGGACCATCTCCTACACGTAGTGGAATCCCGATCTCTCTATGGAACTCTGCTCCCTGATAGACAGGATGTGGGCCAACTTGGTGTGTCGGTTAATGATCACCGAAATGGAATCATGCCCCTTGGACGTTCTTGGTAAGAATATCATGAAGTCCATCGATATTCCATCCCACATCCACTCTGGAACCTCTAGGGGGTTAGCTAATCCCACTGGAACATGGTGCTCATCCTTCACCTGCTGGCATGTAAGGCATCGAGAAACGAACTCCACTACTGCCTTCTTCATGAGTGACCACCAAAACTGCCATCGATGATCCTGGTACATATTTTCCACTCCAGGATTTACTTCCAAGGGTGATGTATGAATCTACATCAAGACCTCCTCCTGTCAAGCCACTGGTACAACAGTGCTTCCTCTGAAAAGAAGTACGTTCTCCCCACCTTGTGAATATCCATCAGGAGCATGTCATGTGGATAACTAAGTATGTAAAGCCACACTGTTGACATCCCCAAGATGTTCCTCCCTAACTAGCTATATGATTGGAGGGGAAACATCCATCGACTATCGATTTGTTTTATCCTCTCTATCCATGAAGGATAACTGCAACGCAACTAACTAATATGTCGCCTCACTCAACAATTGGGAGCTTGACCTTCTGCTAAAAGATTCCTCTACCTTGTTCTACTTTCTAGGAGTATTGATGATCTCGAAATCATAACCTAGGAGGAACTCTATCCAATAACATTTCCATAGTTTTAGATCCTTTTTTGAGAATATGTACTTGAGGATCCTGTGGTCAGAGTAGATAATAAACCGCTCACCCATGAGGTAGTGTTTCCACATCTTCAATGCGAAGACTACCGCTGCCAACTCGAGATCGTGGGTCGGATAGTGCTGGTCATGTTTCCTAAGCAGGCATGAACCATAAGTAATCATTTACTGCCTCTACATTAGGACACAGCCAAGCCCAGTCCCTGATGCATCCCAGAAAACTACATACCCGACACCCTCCTCCGGCAACCTCAATACTGGGGCAATCATCAAACTCTGTCTCAACAGATCGAACGACCGCTGGAACCTATTCATCCATACGATGGGTTTCATATTATTGGTCAAGGTAGTCATCAGTGCTGATATCTGGGATAAATCAGTAATGAATCTCTGGTAATATCCTGCCAATCCCAGGAAGATCCGAACCTACTTCATGGTCCATGGTGGCTCCCGTGCTAACACGACCTCAACATTGGCTGGGTCTATAGCTACTCAATCTACTGAGATGACATGTCTAAGGAAGTGGACCTCTTGAATCCTGAAATGGCACTTTGAGAGCTTCCAATAATGATGGTGCTTCTGAAGTACGTCTAGAACCATCTGCAGGTGTCTCGCATGCTCCTCCTCTAACACTAAGTACACAAGGATGTCATCGATGAAGAACACTATGAACCGGTACAAGTACGGCCAGAAGATTTGATTCATCAGTCCCATGAACATTGCGGGGGAATTCCTCATACCGAAAGGCATCACAATGTACTCATAGTGACTGTAGCAGCATCTGATGGTTGTCTTCAGTATATCCTCATCCCGTACTCGTAACTAGTGATAACCTGGTTGAAGGTCAAACTTCGAGAACCACTGTTCCCCTCTCATCTGATCAAAGAGTTCATCGATCCTTGGTATTGGATACATGTTCTTCACCATCTCTAGGTTCAGGCATCAGTAATCCACGCACTACCACAGACTCCCATCTGCCTTCTTGGATAACATGACTGGGGCCACCCAGGGTGAAACACTGGGTCTCACGAAACCCTTGCTCTACAAATCCTCCAACTGCACACTTAGCTCACGAAACACTATGGGAGACATTATATATGCTGATGAAGAAGTTTTTTCCATCCTGGGGTGAAAGTCGATGCAGAAGTCGATTTCCCGGTGGGGTGGTAATCTTGGAACATCTTCGGGAAATACTTCCTCGTACTCCACCACCACTACTGGGAACTAGGAGCTCACAACATCCACTTCTCCGAGGTAAAGGCTAGCCAACTCATGAGTTATTGGCTGAGCCCTCCTATGCATGATTTCATTCTACGCTGCCTGGGTTTCCATTTCTCTGATAAAGGAAAACCACGTTCCATCACGGCGGACACACTGCACTCTTCGCCTAAAACTGTAAATCTGGGCAGGGACAGAAGATGACCAATCCATATCGATAATGACGTCATAAGGCCTCGGCGCTACCACCAAGAGGTTAAAACTGAAACTCTTTCCTCCAAGGGTAATATCAAACTATTTTCAAAGGTTTGTGATCATCAAGTTTCCTCCTGTAGGTGTCTCCATGCGTAAGGATCGAGTCAATGGTTCTACCAAAATCTTGAGCTTTCGTACAAGACATGTGGATATGAAGTAATGACTATCCGCTGTGTCTACAAGTACAATAGCTAAGGTAGAAAATATATAGAGCGTACCTCAAATCATCCCTAGAGCCCCTGGGTCATATGCCTCGACTACCTGTAGTTGTCCCCATCCATGTCCCCTAGCTCCCTGAGCCTTGTGCGGACCTCCTGGGGGTGGCGGTGGAAGTAAGTCAAAGCGTCTGACACCACCCCATGCTCTCCCTTCTCCTCTGCCACGTCCGCCGCCCAGTGGGTCTGTCTGCTCCACTCTCTACCTTTTCCTTGGTGGTCCATCCACCGCTTCCCTGTTAGAAGCTCAAAAAGTTGGGAAATCTCTAGTGAGATGTCCCCTACAATCATATGTGAGGCATCGCTTCTCCCTAGGCTGAATGGATGCATCTTGAGAGGCCTGGACTATCGACCCCCTATCCTAGGTCCTCCTCCGACGTCTCTCACGTCCTGATCTCTGTGCCTAACGCTAGCTCCCTATTGTCAAAGACTCCCCACCTGTATGCCTACTGCTGACTTTTGTCGGTTGTCTCTACTCCATCAAGAAGCTATCAATCACCAAGGTCAACTTGAGCAGTCCATCATAAGTCAGAATGCATAGAGACATGATTCTAGCATGGATGTACCTTCACAGACCTTGCTCGAAAGTCCGAGCTCTGATGTACTGATCCCTGACCATATCTATCGAGTACCTGTCTAGGTTAGTGAACCTCGATGAATAGTCATCTACATTCATAATGCCATGAAGGAGCTGAAAAAGCTCTTGGATGCACACATATCTCAGCATAATTGTAGAGAACTCCTCCCTGAAGAGTCTCTCAAACTCCATCCACGAAAGAGTCTCCTCATAGTGAGTCTATGTGGTCAGACTCCACCATCGTTCCACCGAACCCTGAAGAAGGCTCTCTCCTAGGATCACAATCTGGTCTCCTGGTGTCCTCACTAGATAGAAAACTCCAGTCCCTGCCTCAAGCCAGTCCTCAGCCGCCTGAGAGTCGGGTTTGCCTCGGAACCTGAGGGGTCTCTGTCTCTGGAACTCACGGAGTGCGCTAAGCATGCGCTCCAAGTCGATCGGTACTCCAGGTACCATGGTATGGTTCACTGGTGGTGGCATAGAAGGTGCACCACTCAGTTGAAATTCATGGGGAAATTGTCCATGTATCGAAGCCTCGTCAATTAGGGGGTCATCCTCTTGATCATGCTGCTGAATCCTAGTATGCAAAAATCGTTGAGGCATACTCTAAGGAACCATGATGTACCATGTTCAACGACTATATCTGGATATCTGACACGAAGGACATGGAAAACACAACCCATTACTATATGATTCATGTACCACTATTTCATTTCCTCGCAACTAATGTTTTCATATACTGAGTCAAAAATCAGGTTATCAGAGTCCGGGTGTATGGATACGTCGGCCTCCACACAAACACTGAAGTCTCTAGCCTAAAATCCAAGCTCAAAACATTGAACACCTTTTCCCCCGACATGTATCATAAACTCTTGGTCCTAAGGTAGATTCGACCACCTGTGATACCACTCTGTAATGACCCGTCCCAGTGGGGCTAGCGCCACAACTCCCCATGCCCGCCTCCAATAGGCCAGGGGTTGCTGACTACCACTGAGTAGGCATATTACTAACATGGGAGGAATTGCCTATGTATCTATACCCACACACACACATACCACCAAGATCACAATGCTGAAATATGAAAACCACTAAGGAACATAAAGGCATGCATACTACTAAACCCAACCACCTTAGTGCAATGGAAAGTAAAGTGATGGAAGTAAACTGGGCCAAAAATACAAGCCCAACAAAACAAGAGTCTAAAAACTACAAAGACCAAACTGTGAAAACAAAGAGGTGGTGGGACTACTACTTGTAGCCGTAGGAATGCCTCAGCCTATAGGGAACTCAGAAAGCACTTTCCTTTCCTCATCCACCATGGACTCCTTCAACAGACTGCTCATCTGCACAAGACATGACACGTGCGGGCAAAGCCCGTGTAGGGGTGAGTATAACAATACTCATTAGAGGAACCCAAAAAACCACAAAGAAGTACAAAAAGTAAATGTACAGTTAGCTACGCAAAGTATATGTCTACATAACATATAGAAAAAACTAGATTTAAACAAAACCCAGACCCGTAATCAAGAGACAAGTCACAATACCGCATGCCCCCCATCTAGGGTCATGTTCAAAGATTCCGCAAAACACTCCTTCCTAGAGAACACACTCCACGAGTCTGGTAGCTCTTATGATGTCCGTCCGAGAAGTACTATTTGTCGGGAACTTCCATGTGAGGTAGATGTACTCATTATGGGAGACACACTCCTGAGTGGTGAGGATCACGATAGATAGAAGAACTCATTATGGGAGACACACTCCTGAGTGGGAAAGATCACGATACACGGTTGAGGATCACTTCCATGGCCATGATGGATACCGCGACTCATCCGGATTCACCGGCTTGGTGATACACCAGCTAGGTATAGGATCAATTCCTAGTAGAGTTGGTCATGTCGATTCCTGACTCTACCTAGGGCCAGGAACAGATTGAGGACATTGCTCCGGGCCTCTCAGAGGGATGTCGACTATCTCACAGAAAGTCATGTTGAAGGGATAATACACATGTAGAAGTAAACGATGCCTGACATTCAGAGGAACGAGAAGAAGGGGCACTAAACCAAACGAACAATGTCCAAGATATGTTGAACAAGAGGACCATGACATTTCCCAAAAATTACATGGCGTGTAGAAAGGTTACATTCCATGTTCTCTAACCCCGGGAACTGCACGTGCACAACAGCCCATGTCGTAAGGCTGGTCGTATAGAGAATTGAGTACACAACGTGTAATATAATGTACATGCAGTGTCCGAGTGACTAGGGTTGGCCCCATGTATGCTGGCGATGTGCCTGTACAAAGTCATCAACCCGTGTACTCCAACCTGTGTAATCGGCACATGGGTTAATCAGCATTACTGGTCTTTCCAGGATGTGTAATGGAGTACATGGTTTTGTACTCCACCCCATGTCCGTGTACCCACTGGGTACATGCTGAGTCCCGCACAGCCACCTCTATCATGTTGTACACGCCGTGTTCTGAAGTCGTGTAGATCATCCTCTGTCCGTGTATTTCCCTAAATACACGCCGATCTTCGGGGAAAGTCTAACACGCCGTGTGACCAGGGTCAAACGCCGTCTGATTCCTCTATGTCTCTCGAAACCCTAGACGCTTTTTCTATCCATATATGGCATGTTCTTAAGAAGTACACACCATGTATTCTGGAAATTTCCAGAAATGACACTCTTCGCCGACGTGCCTCCTGTGGTGACCCGATCATCGATCCGGTCGTCCGATCTTAACGAAACCTTCAAGTTATGGTCTCCCCAACACTAGGAAGCTACTTTTTGTGTTTTTAGACCTCCTATTGGTCCCAAAAAAAATTTATATCTTCCCACGCGAAGAACGCTCCAAGAAATAACATTCTCCATCCAGCCCGATTTGTCGTCCGCCATTGTAGACGCATCTCCGCAAGGTCCCTGTGGTGTTGCTTCTTCAATTTGGGATCGTTGCATCACATAACGGACGAGAAACAATCCACTTTTCATTACCTCATGAAGAACACAAAGAAAGTGCGAAGGAAAAGAGAAGAAAATACAATAAAACAAATTTTAGGAATGAACCTCTGCCATCGTTCGTCACAGCGTTGATCCACTCCCGTTAATAGGATTAAACAGAGGAGAAGTCAAAAACAATAAATCCACATGGAATCAATTCCCCAAATGATCCAAAATATATCCCTCTCTCAAGAATGTATGAATCCACATATCAACTTGTTTGTGGTTGATCCGCGTTCGTCGTTTAAACTCCAAAAAGGGCAATGAATTCAAATAACAAACCCCTACCTCAACGTAGATTGATCACTGATGAAGGTGTTGCACTGCCGTCATCATTGAGATCCCCCAACTTCATGGGTGCAGGTGTTCTCGACATCGATGCATTGTCGTCCATCATTAAGGATTTTCTCCAGCACTCCGTGGATCCTCCAGATATTTCTATCAATCGTCTGCTGACGAGAAAAATCCCATTATGCCAATAAAAGGGAACGAAATTGGAATCTCATAATATTGTGGCATTAATGAGTCCACCTTGTGATTTTTTGAGTCATTATGACATGAACTTTATTATAGGAATTGTTGCCCTATCTCCACGCTACAACTGATGTTTCCATAAAAATAAAATAAACATTAATAAAATTTATTATATTTTTTTTTCTTAAAATGTCCAAAAATCTACATTTTTTCTCGACTCGTGCCGATCGATGTTAGGCCCATCCTTATGTTAAGTCGTCGCCCCTGACGAAACGGTGCCCCCATATTTTTAATCTGGGATTCCTTTTTGAAACGACCACAACCACACACAGGCACCGACTCAGTTAACATAAAAAGTTCAAACCACCATTTCAGGATTTCTGGGACTTGAAAAGATGTGTCGTTTTTGTTCCCAATCTCGTAATAATTCCATATAATATTTAAAAACAATACACTGATAAATCTTAGACATTAAACACTATTCAATGCTTTAAATCCGGGAATATAATGACTGAACCCTCTCATTTAAGTCAGATTCACATTTAAACAGACCCTATTTGTTCAATTCAATATTTGATCAATTAAATTTTAACATGTTCTTACAAGTTAGGAGGAAATCCATCTTCAAACTATGTCATTCAACTCATTTCATTTATCAAGGTCTTAAAATAACAAAGATAGCTCAAAACACACCCCTTAAGTGTTTTAACATTCGATAACCAAGGTGAAATTCATAGGCACACCCCATGGGTTTCCTCGGGTTGGACAACAACCACCATTACATCTCAGTGGAACATAAGTGAATCCTAACGGGCCCAAAACCCAATAATTAAAGCATACTATTTAATTTCATTGTCTCACCAAAATATCTAGTTTGAAGAATAATAGATTTTATCATAATAAAGCACTAAAATTCAAGGAATTTTAGTTTATCACCTACCGTATCTTGGTAGTGGAGTGATCAAATAGAATTGACTCTTGATTCGAGTCAAATTGAGGAGCACTAAAAAGAACAAAAAAAATAATGAGATAGTAGGTAAAATGATCCTAAATCCACATAACAAATCTGATATCCATAATAAATGATAAAGGTTCTAAATGAAATTATATCTTACTGATTCAAATCTGATGAGACAAACCATGCTTGAATCAGAGACCCGACTAAGTAATGGTCACAAACACAATAACAATTTCTAATTGTAGCTCTCAATTGATTTCATTACTATCAATTGATACAAAATATAAATTAGGTTTAAAATGAATATATATTTTAATTTAAAAATTTAAAAATTATAAAAATATAGCGTCTTCATGTTTTAGAAACACAATTTGGAAAATCGTGTGCCAAATATGCCGAACATATTTTAGGACAAGGGAACCGGCATGGTTTCAACGCATGATTTCAAACTCTACAAAAAACAAGAAAAACCCCTCTTTCATGAACTTCCAAACCTATAGACCAAGACGCATGGTCATGAGGCCCACTACAAATGGTTTGTAAAAATTGTGTAGCCTATATCTACTCATTGTCAACCCCTCTATCGATTTGTTAAACCATGTGGCTCGCCCTGTATTATTTACACTAACCATTCTCCATGCTTAAATCATACCAAACCTAAGTTTCAAGCTTCAAACAAGACATAAAAGACATTGAAACACACATGAACAACTTGGGTACTCACATTAGGGCATTTTTTAGCATTTAAAATAACAATTATAGATCCATACATATTACTAAATCAATATTTATTTCAATCATTCCCATTAAATAAATTCATCCCCAAATTTCCATTTGAATGGTAGTCATGATTCATATGATAATAAATCTTATGAATGGTCATGAACATCAGCTTCTTACTCCAATGTCTCATCTTGAAAGAATAGGTTCTTCCCTAACAACCATACAAATGGAATTAACCATCCTTAGAAGAGATCTATGATCCAATCAACAACCCAAATTAGATTATCTTCAAAGGACACATCAACATGTAACTCAACCTAGATAGGTTGAAGATCATGAGATAGGCCCGATTGACAGTGGAGTAGCTCAGATATGTAGAATACATCATGCATGGATCAGTATCTCTAAGGTAAATACAATTTATAAGAATCCTAACTGACTCTCTCCAGAATCTCAAATGGCTGACACATCACGGTGAAAGCTTGCCTTGTCTCCTGATCCTTCTATGTCCCAACCTCAGAAAAAATTGAATGATTACCCAATCTACGACCTCGAATTCATAATGTCATATACAATGAACGATGTATTATTTTTTTCATTACTATGAAGTATCCATCCAACTCTAAATCAACTGGACATGCTCATATTTCTCCTTCACGAGTTGCAGTCCAAGTAAATCTACCTCACCTACGTCTAACTGGGATATGGGTGATCAGAATGTCCTATTGTACAAAACCTCATATAGTGCCATTGGAATAGTCTAATAATATCTATTTTAATAGGAAAAATCAACATATGGTATATGCTTCTCCTATGATCACCCAAAATTTAGGACACATGCTTCCATTATGTCCTCTAGAACCTGTATTGTATGCTCTAATAGGACGTTGGTCTAAGGGTTGTATGATGTTCTCAAATTCACTTGTGTACCTAGAACTCTATAAAAACACTGACAAAAACAAGATGTAAAGTGGGAATACCTATCGGAAATGATAGTATGTGGGACCCTGTTATGTCGTACAATTTCACATATATACAACCTACCAAACTCATCCACGATGAAGGTCTACTTGATCAGTAATAAATGAGAATCCTTTCTGAGTCTTTAAACAATAACACACATAGTATCGTTACCTCAAGGATACAAGTGTAATGCATTTAAAAAATACATAATGTCATCATTCCATTTACACTCTGGAATAAGTAATTTCTATAAAATCCAAGATAGTTACTGATTATATTCCATCACCTGTTGATAAGTGAAACACCTCATAATATAACCATCTACCTCATGCTTCATACCCATCAAACGGTACTAACAACAAAAGTCATGGTAGAACATGGCGACTCCAAGATAAAATTCCCACATTAAGGGATGAAAATACTTCATAAACTAATCATGTAAGTACATTAAAATTTAAATGTTACCATGGATACACATGATATAATCTCTTCACATGGCCCAACCAAGAGGTGGGTTCTCACCTTCTATACTTTCGCGTTAGACTAGGCCCACGAAATCCTATAGCTTCTTATTCCTCGCTTTTTTCAATATGGTAGTTTTCAAAACTATAGATGATAGATATGTCTATCCCTACCCATAATGATAATCTACGTGGATATTCAACAACAATTCTAGAGGCATCCACTCACTAATAGCTTATTGCATTGACTGTATCTGAGTCTTCCTCCTCAGTGCATCAACAACTACATTGCCTTTTCAAGCCGTATATGAATGATCAATGTCAAAGTAATGTAGGTATTGAACCCAAATATTCTACCTATGACTCAAATCACATTGTGTAAAATTGAACTAGTGGATTTTTTGGTTTATTTACACCAGAAAAATTCTCTCATACTATATAGTGTCTCCAACCATGTGATGTGTGAACAATTTCAGCTAGCACAAGGTCATGTGTTGGGTAATTCCTCACATCTGGCCTTATGTACCAAGACCATTATCCCAGGACTATATCAACCTACATCAGTACTACTCCCAACCGAATACATGATGTTTTAGAAAACATCGTATAACTCTTGTTTTATTCAGTATGTATTGGGATAGGTGTTGATGTAAACCTCTATTTCATCTTCTAATAGGATATCTCTCCATAATTTTACAATAAATACATCACACCTCTCTTAGTCAACATCTTCAATGGCGCTGATAAGACTGATATGTCATGTATAAAATCCTTATTGTAACCATCTAGACCCAATAAAATATATATGTTAAAAACAGTCTTGGGATGTTTCCAACAAACTACACCTCTCACAATCTATGGGTCGTCTGATACTCTTGTCATCAAGATGATGTGACCCAGGAAGTGAATTTGATCCATCCAAAAATGGCACTTTGTGATCTTAGAATATAACTGATTTTATCTTTGTGTATCCAAAATTATCTCAAGATGGTTTTCTTGGTCTTGTCAATTGTGATAATACACTAAAATATCATCCATGAAAACCACCACAAATAAGTCTTGATAACGATGGAACACTCGGTTCATTAGTTCAATAAAAACAGCTAGCACATTCATGAGACGGAATGACATGACCAAATAATCATATATACTATATTTTCATCAAAAACCTATAAAATGAATGTTCGCAGGTCTAGCATATACTATATGATATCTATAATTGAAATCATTTTTCTAGAATAAATCTGCTCTCTAAAGTAGATCAAATATTTCATCTATCTATGGAACAAGATATTGGTTTTTAACCATCATATTGTTCAGTTTCTGATAATCGACACATATCTTAATAGCTCTATCTTCCTTTTTCACAAAAAGGATTGGTGAACCCCATGGATATGTATTAGGTAAAATACACCGCATCACCTCCAAACCCTATAGCTACCACGTGAGCCCATGAATCTCCGTCATAACCATCATATAAGGAGTAATGGATTCTATTTCATTTCGTAGAACTAGTTGGATTGGTAGTTCCACCTCTCAATTAGGAGGTAAACAAGAAAATTCTTTTGAGAAGACATCCTTGATATGCCCAACAACTGGGGGAAATATCACCTCACGTGATCCCTGATCATCTATATAAAAAAAAGTGATTTGGGCTATCATCTTGCACATCCCATGATCATGTGGTCCATATCAGATCACATGGACATCCCATTCTCCCTTGTGAGTATACATTTCAGCCTTTTGTGACATTAAGATCACCCTCCAGTGATAGGAGTCAACATAATTTCAATATTTTTCGAGCTATGGTATCCCGAGTATTCCATTAAACCTAATAATCAAGAGGATATAAAGATCTATGATGAAGTGATACCTACCATCATTAAGGGGGAACTCACTACCCCTCTGCACATACTCTATTCTAATTCCCAATGGTGTGTCTATTATAATAACACTATATGAAGACAAGACAATGAGCACAATGATTTTCACCATAGGTGAAGATATAAAATTGTGTGATGCACCAAAATCAGAAAGAGAGGTTGAGATATTAGAGGCTACTAAGATCATACCTATCATCATAGATAGTCTGACACTAAACTCCTTGGGGGTTTTCTGTAAAGAATAGATATGTTCTATACCACATACCTTCGATACAACCTCACTATCTAGAGTATTCCCACTGTGATGTATTAGTGTAACTAATTACTGGATATTTCGACCATTACCACTACTACCTCATCTAGACTGACCCGAACTAATCATACTCCTTGACTGAAATGAAGCTGAAGAACCGTCTTCTAATCTTAGGTTTGGGGCTAACCCCCTACCACTCAATCAAGATGGATGGTTCTGCAAAAATGCTTCATATGGCCCATCTCATCGCAAGGTCAACACTCGACTAGGTCACAATCACACTGATTAATCATGTGGCCTCGGCTTCCGCACTGATGAAAAAACATTGAGCTTCCATTACTCATAGAATGAAAGGATCTAATTTCACAGGAAGAATCAAAATGTGGCTTCCTTCTTGAAGATGTTGACCACTGGGTTGAGAAACAACATTGTCTTCCTCTATGACCCAATATTTTCTCAGGATTCACAGTCTAATCAGTTCCTAATTCAAAATTTCAATGATAGAGGTCAATCTCAACATGTTGAACTAAGATGCGATAGAATTTTTGAGACGTTATTCAATGTGTCTCTCTCTTGATATCTCTTCAGCACGGTACGTTGGGGCAAAAAACTACAACTCTATAAAGCATTCCAACTATTACATTACTGTCATTACACCCTTCTCCAAACACATGAATTATCTACCCTACTCTTCCCATAGAGTTTCAGGGTAGAAATAGTCATATAAATAGGTTTCAAAATCACCCCTACCCATATATCACAACATGTTATATTTGTTTAATACATACCATAAGTGATTTGCAACCCCATGTATCATATATTTTGAGAGAATTACCCTCATCTCATGAGGCATCTAAAGATCCTCTAAAATCACTAAGGTGGTCTCAATCCATAGCTTAGTATCACATGGACCACCATCCTCTGAAAACATGGGAGGATTCTGCTGTGGAAACATTGTCTCCACCTCATCCAAAGACTAGGTAGGCTGTGAAGCTCCCAGATATGTTTTTATCGAGTGAATGGAACCCTCACGGAACTGTGCCTCAAAAACAATGTATGGAACTAAATCTACTGCCACAATTTGTACTAGAGGAGGATCCATTGATAGCACAAGTCCCACCACCTTCATGTCTGGTCGTCATCTCCCTCCGTGAGTTTGACTAGATGTCGTTGTGGTGTAATCCCTCTAAAATAACAAGAACACACCTAAAAAACAAGATCAAATCTCATAGCTCAAAAGTGTAGGATAGTTCAAAACCCTCCTAAAACCATGTAATAACCCACAACCTACTCCTTAATCCAGCACTATAGAATGACCAGTCCCAAAAACACTAAAAACATTTCCTCTTTCTTACTCAAAATATGGCTATAGGTTATGATTCTATTTATCTTCTCATGTTAAATGTCATTTTATTTTGAATTAATATTTATTTTTATTACATTTCAATAGTTAAATTATTCACGTGGTTTAACCAATGGATCACCATGATAAAATTCATGATGTCACATATCACCTAATAATCCAAAGTATGATGCCCATATCATCCATACATATAATATTTTCTTTAAACAACTGAATCAAAAGGATCTCATATTCCCAGTCCATAAAGGCCCATACACCATATGAACTGAGAGATGACATAAATTCTCTATCAACTACACAAAATCTATGACAACAAAATATATATCTATCACAACACCCATCACAACAGCATGCAACAAGTAGTAAATCCTAAATGTCATGTCATAATGCTTGAAATGTGATTTATAATAAGTCACTAGTACGATGCATGATATAGAATACCCTAATATCATCGAGTTTCTAAAACAAATAGAACTAACAATCATATAAACATTTACATCAAAATGTATGTGTGTCAACAATGCAAGAATTAAATAAATTGTAATAGATAAATCTGAGAAATAACAATTCCATTAGAGGAATTTGGTATTTTCAATATACATGGGGTAGCTACTATTAGAAAAATATCATTATCAAAATATATTCCCTTACAATACCTTTCTATTTTTTCTTAATTGTAATAAAACTAGAAAAGATATCTCTAATACAAAATTTTAATGTCCCAAACCTGGATTCCGCACAACACTGCCCTGAGACTAGCGGGGAACATGGCCTCTAGCACATCTCCCCAATAGATAGAGGCTACTGACTAGTAATGAGGGTCTGGGTGTGTTATTGGGGAGACAATTCCCTAATCATCAGAGTATAGACAATGAAATATTATTAACATTCTATTATAGGAATCGTATACAACAAGAAAACAATTGATAATTAGGCTATAAAATAATATATAACAATTCTAAAACTGTCTCATATACAATGATGATGAATCATGTATCTAGAAAATATCCAAAACATCTACATGGATGTAAAATATAGTACATGTATCCCAGAAGCCAAAAATTACAAAAATTATCCCAGTAGAATCCCAAGACTCATCTTGGACCCATGCTCTCCTACTCTACAACACCAATCAACAACCTGTACTAGAGAAATTTTCATTTCAATACATCAAACCACATAATATAAATGTTTCCCCAAGGAAGGCCTAATTAAGGTGTGAGATAACCTCTTATTAGACAACCACCCAAGAACTTTACAATTACATGGTGTGAAATATAACAATCTAATCATGTAAACAATAAATTTAGTAAAGAAATAAAAAAATTAATGTGCCCATGGCACATCTACTACTATGTAAGTGGTACTGTCTACCCTATCAATGAATTATAAAAAAGATGGTCAACCATTAATATTTTTAGGTCCACTAGACTAGATACCCTGAGGGTGGGGGGGGTGAATCAGGGAATGACAGATTAAAACACTGCCCCTTTTGATCTTATTTTGCAGTTATGTGAAACCCTTTTCTCTCTCCTTTCCGATATAGAGTATAAACGAAACGTAAAGAATGCATAGGAAACATCAATTTTTACTTGGTTCACCCTCAAAAGGATAAGTCCAAGGATCATACACCAGTAGTGTGCCGATATACCAATTCAACTATAATCGCACTGCTGTTTACATGTTCGGAGCGGACTCACTGCCCCTCCTGGTTTATAACCACTCAAAAAGTGAAAGCTCACTGCCCTCTCAACTGAAGTGTGCTCAATACTTCTTCAAAATATCCAATCACAGTTTATAGAGTTGTAGGTCTCTTCATTATCTCAAATGAAATATGCATCCTTAACTGTTGATAGATGCTCTGTTGACGTCCAACTTTCACCCGTAGATGAATCTCTCTTTGCACCGGGTGTACCGGGCAAGCCCAATTTTTACGCATAGGCCTTACTGCACCTTGCGCGTAATTTTCTTACTTTTGAATAAAATTCACTTTTCGTGCAACATAACTTTTACATGAAACATCCCCTTTTCATGCAACAAATTATTTTATGAGCAATAGCTTTTATGTGCATCCTCTACACTGCCTTCCAGGGAATTCTCCATTTTTGCGCGAAATTCACTTTTCATGCAACAATCTTCTTTTCGTACAACACACTTGTGCACTCCAATTTCGCATTCCAGAGCATGGATAATCTCTATTCCTTGAGTTACTTCTAATAGAGGAGGGTTACTTCCGATTTAGTGGAAAAATTGACCCCACGTGAAAAACCCTGCTTGAGCGCGTAATTCACTTCGAGTGAGAAAAAAAACATCCGTGCTACACCATTTTTCGCACACTCCTCCAATATTTCACGCACCGCAAACATTTTCCAATTTTAGAGCTTCGCTCCTCAAAACACCTCTTGCATGAAAAACTTCATCCCACTATTTTTCACATCCAGCAAATATTTCGCACTACTTTTTCGTATTTCGCACACCCTGCAATTATTTCGTGCATCCCGCTGATTTTTTCGCACCACACTAAATCTTTTGCGCTCCCCTTTACTTTTTCGCACCACACCCTTTTCCAAAAACATATCTCTCCATTTTTTGATTATCAGGCCCAAAAATATGGCAAACAATGGAAAAGAGTGCCACCTTTTTTTTAATCTTTTTGTGCCTCCTCCAGATCATTCATTCCTTTGTCGAGGTTCTTCAATACAACATGGATTGTTGAAAGAATCCCTTGAACCCAAATAATCATCATGTAGACCCCCTTATCCAACAAACTCATATATCATGGTCTTCTTTGTCAATAAACACAACACAGAGGACTGCTTTTTCAACAAACACAATCACCTAAAAAATGATTCAATGATGCTTTGAGTGATTTTTCCAACACTATTATACAACTATTAAAAAGAAAATGTAAATAGCACATACTTGTTGTTAATCCCATAATATCATTCAACCATGAACGTACCATATATTACAAGAGTAAAAACATCCACAACCAATCTATATAATCGAGTGTGTCACTTTTCCACATCCATTACATATTTAAATCTTCCAGACCCCGAAGGGCTAGAACCAAGGTTTCAAGATCCAATGTACCCTCTTCGAGTCCAAAGAGAATATTGTTGGAAACTCGGTTAGGCACTGGTGGGAGTCCTAGGAGCATGTAATACCAGACATGTCTAACATGATTCCAAGAATGCTAGAAATAATGGTTAGTAATGCACATGGAATCCCACATAATCAAGACCCATGGGTGGCATTCTCAACCCAAGGCGTCCACTATGGTGATCAAGATATGTGGATATCCAACCATGGAATTTTTACAATCATTCATCCATTTCATATAATTTAACATTCATCACAATAGGAGTCTATCCCTTCATATTTAGAAATTCAAATTGAATTCATACAATGATTATATCCACTCATTAATCACATTTGAAACCAAAAACATTTCATGAGTATATACACTCATGTATCCCAATTCATGATCTTAACATATATTGAGTATACAAAATCATTCTCCACAATTCTAAAACATCGAATATAATTATCATACCCACTCATTTAACTCAACTTTACATTTACACATTACTCATTTCTCTCAACTAAATAATTAAACAATTCCATTTCAAAACATTATTACATTGGTAGGGAGGAAATCCATCTTCTAACCATCCCATTAAAATCATTTAATTTATTAAAGGATTCTTATAACAAGGAAATATAAAAACAATTCCCTTGGGTGGTTAAACATGGAATAACGTAGATAAAATCCATAGAAGAACCCCATATACATCCTTAGGTTGGACAACAACCACCATTACATCTCAAAAAAACCTAGGGGAATCCCAATCTAGTACAAAACCCTTAAAATCAATTAAACCATTTAATTTTAGGGTCGCTCCAAAAAGTGCAGTAGGTATCATAATGACAGGTAGCCTAATAAAGAACCAAAATTCAAGGAAGTTGTGTTGGTCATTGATCTTAGCTCAGTATTGGAGTGATCATCGAATATCGTCTATGGATTTGACTCAGATTGGGATAAATCGAAAGAAAAGATAAAGAACTATAATATAGGTCATATGAGCCTAAATCCAAATAGATAATCTAGTAGTTGGAAGAACATAGAACAACTAATAAGAAAATTATATCTTACTTATGCAGATCAGATTAAACAAACCTACCTTAAACCAATGATTAGATGCAGCAATGGCCATAAATCCAAGATTAGTTTCTCCATAGATATATTTAATTCTTCCTTTGAAATCCATTGAAACAAAAACCAATTTAGGTTTAAAAAGGAAATAACATTTAATTAAAAATAACTAAAATTATCAAAATACAAGGTTTCATGATTTAGGGGCATGGTTTGGAAAACCATGCGCCAACCAAAAAACAATTCTTATAGGCCAAGGGGCACCTGAATTGTTTCCTTTCATAATTTTAAAACTATGTGGAAACCCTTCAAACACCCTCTATCATGATCTGTAAATTTAGATACATGTCCGCACAACCATGCATCCCATTGAACATTGTTAAGAGTAACCATGGGGCCCACATCTACTCACTATCCACACCTCACAGGGTTTTCTAAACCATGATGCCTTCCCTACATGGTTTACACTAACCATGCACCAAAATTAAATCACCCCAAACATGGGTTTTGTGCTTCAAAAAAGCCCTAGACTACATTGAAACACCCGTAATCAGGTTGGTTAGTCACATTATTTTCTTTTTAGGCATTTAATCTAAAACAAATGTATATTTATATCATAAAAAACATGAATTCATACACATGTGATCAAACAACAAACATGATCTAAAATCATATAAGAAAAACACACCATACCAATAATAAATAATATACATAGACTATACATTGTAATGAACATCTAACATTAATATTTTTATGTTTATATCAGGATTCACCAAATTTCCATTCTGAAATCTCACCCTTGAATAATAATATCAAACACACACGTCAACTGTTCCTAGAACAAATTCCATACCATGATAACAAGGGTTTTTGAATGAGACTCACGAAGGAAATACGATAACGGACTATATCTACAACGACACACCTATTGAAATCCAATAATGTTGATATATCTATGTTAATTCTATGGATAATAATCCTTGATTCCACGAAAAGTGAATATATAAGAAAAACCAAGATCCCCAAAAGTTTAGAACAATATAAACAGCTCCTTAAGGGATGGAATCACCCTAGACTGGTGGTTATAGAGGAATATCATTCAATGTTTCATAGTAGGTCTATTCCGAAAAGGCATGGAACTCATTTAGAATTCATCTCATTCGAAGTAAAATTTAAGGGAAGGGTCATGGATCAATTAAAATTGGGAATGGTTAAATAAAAATCACATTAAATACTTATCCTTAATTTTTTATGCGCTTCTAATTTTAAATACTCTATATCTGTAAATAAAAAATGTTGTTTCAACCGTTTAAAATGTAGAATGAACATTGCTATTATGTCCACTATGCCCATAGTGGTATCAAGAACAATAGAACATGTAAATTTACATGGATACCATCTATGGAATATTGATGAGATCTTGGAAATTTTCCGTCAACATGACCATCAAAAAACACATGGTTAGGTCTCTATGGGCTTATCCCATAAGATATTCCCTAGTACTCCATGCCCATGGCCACACCTTGAATTTCTGAATTTAATCATACACATTTTTCTTAGGGTCCAACTAGAGACCCCCATGGCCTGTAAAAACACCATGTTGTAGCCCATTTTTATCCAAAGAGGCTCTAAAACACTAATAACTCTACTCAAAATATCAAAAGACATTACCCAAGCGTAGATAAACTTAAAAAATTTAAAGAGAAGAGTGAAATAAGGATAAAATTATTCGGGAAAAATAATGAAGAATTTCATTCTCCCATTCAAGGGATTCTAAACCTCAAGAAAAATATCAAGTGAAACTTCTCAAGCAACTCATTTCAACTAATTGTGAACACCATACAATTAATATCAATTTTTCTCTGAGACCCACCCATGCTACCATAAAGCTCATAAAATTTGAACCACATTCCCCCTCATTAGTTTTTCTCTACAATCTATGATCCACACAAGGATCTCCACAAAATATTCATCTATTTCTAACTCTATATCATTGTAGTCGATCAAATGCACATATTTATTAATATAACTATTAATATGAGATATGTGGAGAAAAACAATCATGTCTCAATAACATGGAGAAATTTCAAGTCGACAATCTACTGCTATGATATATATGCTGATCTAAAATTTTCCAAAAACTATAATTTTAGCTATCCCTACATCCTTAAATGATGATGCATCAACCAAGGTGACACCTATAACAAAAACTCATTTCCTACAGTGAACTCCAATGGTCATATCCTTCCATCAACATTTGATCACTACCTACACTAGGTGGTAACCAACCACTTTCTCACCAAATGAACTCTCATAGATTTATCCTACACCATACATAACCTATAAATTTCTACCTCACCTAAGCCATGCTATCATAGTGGTGAGTGGAATGACCATCCATAGAGAGTGTCATAGGATTCCCTCTAAATAGGTTCTATGAAATTATTATTGTATGTGAACCCTAGAAATGAAAAGGTTCTCCCGCATTACTCCATGAAATCTAGAATATATGTATGGAGAATATACTCAATGATCAGAATCATCCCATCTAGCATTCCATTGGTCTATGGATGTTGTGATATACTCATCTTTAAATGGGCCACTAAATCCATTTGTAAGCCTCTCCAAATATGTGATGTAAAAATTGTGTCCCTATATGGTATAGTACTATAAAAACTAAATATCATCTTAAAACATCCTGGATATAATTATTTTTTTCAATCTTCATTGAATTTTCCTCTGAGATCAGTATAAAATGAGATACTTCAAACAACAAATATAATGTTAACAAAACGACAACTTGGTTCCTTAGGCTCCTAGGAAACCCCATCACAAATTCCATAAACATGTTGTCTCAAATCCACATAGTCACTAGAGGAGTCTAAATTAAACCACCACGATCATGATTCTTGGTATTTACCCACCATAAGTAAAGGGATAATGAAACAAAACATGGTATTTCCCTCTCCATACTTGGCCACCAGAACTGACATTAGATGTCATGGTATATCTTCATTGACCCTGAATTCACTTCCAATTTTAATTTATGAGTATATGATCATCTCCTCTATCAAGTAATATATACCTAAAATTCTTCCATTTATGTTTATAAGGCCATCAGAACTCCATGATCCTTTGATGCATCCAAAAACTAGTCTTCAATCAAAACCATCATATACAATTCATCCTGTAAAGGCCACTCTCTATGTTTCATTATTGCTAATGTTTTTTCACTGATATTATCTATAAGGAAATTACCCAATCATAGAGTATAGTTCATATAGAATTCAAATGTATATAGAAATTTCACCCAATTCTTCATCCATATTTTCATATATTGTTTAGAGAATATATATTAGAGGTTTTTATTTTCCTTATAGACAACATGAATTTTATGGAATAGATAATTTCAAATGAAATTCTTGATTGAGACCAATGTTACCAACTCCAAGTCATGAATTATGTAGTTCATATCATGGGGTCCTAGATAACATGACTAATAAAATTCTACTTGTTCACTCTACATTATTATAGCTCCCAAAAAAAATTGAGTCACTATATTAAAAATTATATCCTAACATAGACTATGGAAATTTTATAATTGGGGCTATTTTCAATGTTATCTTCATCTCTAAGATGACCACTATTTAAGAATATATAAACTAGATCTTTACTCCGTTCTTTTTTAGCCTAGTAATAGGTGCATCCATAAAAGAGAAGTTTTTATGACCTATATTTTGTAAAAATATAACCAAATAAGCTCCCTCTCTAAAAAAAATTCCTAGAGCGTTCACAAGACATCACAACCACAACCTTCTTTGGTTTCATATGAATTACCATCTCAGAGATCAAATGAAAAAGGAACCACAATTCATAAATCCAAAAGTTACACTTCAATAGTTCTGAATAAATATGATGTTCTCAAAGTGTTCTTTGTATTATGGTTCCTTGTATGTATTTTTGAATACATTTAGTATATAAGGACACCTTCAATAAAAATCAGAATGAATGATTCACAATATAGATGGAAAATCCTATTTATGAGTGTCATGAAAACTAATAGCACGTTTTTCAACCCAAATTCCTAAGAAAGCTACTCTTATAGTCTATATCTACTCCTAAATGTTGTGTTATGACCCGTACCCATGGGCTTGTGCTGTGACCCCCATAATACCACCTTCCATAGGCTAGGGGCCGATGACTAGAACTAAAAGGTGTATTCCCTAAAATGAGATGGCATTGCCTTTATAACCTCTAAACTCACACAAACCAAGAACCCAACAGGATACAAGTACAAAGTAAACTATATACTAAATAGGGTGTATATAGAATGTAAAGGGGTGGGAATACAAGAACAACTAAAAATTAAAAGTAAAAATGGTATGTACAAGTAAAAATAGATACAATTATTGTGAACACCCACCAAGGACCCTACCTGAAGGGTAGGTACAACTCTCGAATGGTCATCTCTATGGTACACCTGATCTAATTTCCACCTCAGCGTGGCCTCCAGTCTTGGTACCCTCATCCTTGGTTTGCATTGTCCATCATTTTCACAACACACATCAAGGTGTGGGGGAATCCCATGCAGGGGTGAGTATAATAATACTTAGTATAGACCCTGAGACCCTTGTAGGTCTCGTAGTGATCCACAAGGGAAAAACCACATAGCACAATGCAGTTGTCATCGAAACATCTTAGGTATATTCCCATACATATACCAAAGTTATAAAGATATAAAAAGGTAACACAATAATTGTATATGTACCACACATGTAACACCACAAAGGTAAAGGTACCACACAGGTAATACCAAAAAGGTAGAAGAACCACACATGTAACACAACGAAGTTAAAAGACTCAACTCACACCAGGTATTAGTGAAGAATAGAATTACTGATGATCAATCACAAAGCTAAATAATCTTATTCTATCAAGAGGTACTGCTGATGATTATACTAAGTCTGACCCACATAGGATAAATAGGTACTAACCCCTACAATGACGCACATTTGATATGTATACACTTACCCACACCGGATCGCGAAGTGCTGAATCACACAAGATTTGACCCACACTAAATAGGAATGCGCTGACCCATATAGTATCACTGAGCACTAACCTACACAGGATCTAACCCACACAGGATCAGTGATGACCCACACAGGATCGTTCAATAGTAACCTTTGTATGATCTGTCTCCAACCTCCGCCTCATTGTCAACCACTAGATTACCGCTATTACCATGTTTGGGATAATTTGTCTTTAAGTCATTAGTCATTACTCAACTTACACAATGTTCCACATAGAAGTATTCCAAATGTATTTAATGTCATACGTGACCCAACACATCATAGGACGTGTCAATCAGACGCATGGTCTGTAAGTTATTAGTGTTTCCACTCTGAGGGTCCGGTTGGATTCAGGTTCTATCCAACCAAGATGTACCTGAACATTATCCAAAACTCAAGTGGAGTATAAGAAAATGTCAGTCTCGGTCAAAAAATCCCTATGTTGTAGACGGTTCATGAAACAGTCACTCAGTTCCCAGGTTATGTCCACAAAGGTGAAATTGGGTCAAGATGGGCCTGGTTCAGAGCCAACTTGGTCGGCCCGACCCGGTCCAGGTCCGACCCTTTTGGGCAGGTCCTTATCGGGCCCAGCCTGGACTGGACTGCTGGGCGTGGTACTCCCGAGATGGATCCAAATGGGGAGAGGCCCCCCTCCTTTCGGAATGGAAAAGGGCAACAACTTTAGGCGCTTCCATGCCACCCGCAGGACCTAAGCAGGTCCCACATATCCACTATGGTTGGCTGGTGCTCCAAATGGTCCTCCTCCCAGCGGCGCGGTCGCGCTCCACTGTTCTATTGTAGCCGGTCGGGTTTCGTCCGCCCTCCGACCTCCATAGAAGCCATGCGGCCACGACCTCCTACTCCGACGGCACAGACACACGCCCCCCCACTCCTCCACATGGGAAACCGAATGTTGGCCACCACCCTGTTCTGCCGCAGCTGACAGGCCCTGGCCACCTGCTCATCTAATGACATGGATGCGTGCCTCCCCACCTTCCATGTGGTCGGCAGACTATCAGACGCCACTTTCTTATTCAATCTATCGCAAATTCATTCCAAGCATGAAAATTATGTCGTCCGTATATTCAAAATCCTCATGTTCAGGTCTCTACATCCACATGTTGCGATCAGCAAAGCATTGTATTTCTAGTGTCACTAATTATTAGGAATTGAAGAATGCACGAAGAACCCACGATGATGAAGAAAAAGGGGTAAGGAATATTTGCAGGATGATAGCTATGTTTTTTCCCATCGTCGTTGTGATTCCAGAATAAGAAAAATCAACAAAAAGAAATTTAATAATAATTCAATTTAAAAACCCTACCTTGATGTTCATTGGAGAAGTCGTGAAGAAGGAGATGATGATGATGAATTAAATGATGTCCATCGCTCCCGTAATAAGATCCAATGTCGGTTCCTCGTTTTTGATCCGGAGTAGATTCATCATTAGAGAGGTTCTTTGTTTAGAAGATGTTTCTCCAAGAGCTCTACTTTTCCAATCCATCTTCCCCGCGAGAGTGTGGTGCCAAATTAAAATGTTACAATTTAATGATGGCACATTAATGGGGATTTCAAAGAAATAATAAAAAATAACATTTAATAACAAGATTATTCATTAATTTAGAATTAATGAATCCAATTAATTAAAGAGTGATGTGGTCACACATTTTGTTTTACCATGATTTTAATCCCAAGATTAAATGCCCGACCACCATCATGTGGTTCCCACCTTTATGATTAAAAATGGTAGGTTTCATTTTCAAAAATAAAATAAAGCATGTTAATTTTATTTTCATCCACGAAATGTCCAAAAACTATTTTCCATCATCAACCTACTACAGTCATGGTGAATGTCTCCAAAAGAGAAAATTTGCGCTTCAAGTTCAACGGTTCCCTCATATTTCAATTCAATCCACCAGTTCAAAAGTTAAAAAATGCCTCCCATGCATTTATCGAACATTCCTGAAACAAAATTTCAGAAATTCATTCATGGCCCACAGGGCCTCAGAATCACGCACCGTAAATTTTTTCGAACTCATAATATTCCCATATAATTAAACAAAATGGAAAATTTTGGGACTTTACATGCTTTATTAGTAATAGCCTATTCTTTTAGTTGAGGTTGATTGTCTGTTGAACAAAATTCAATCCTGGAGAACCTATGGGCTTCCAGAAATTGGTAAAAAAATTCCACAATCATTAGAAATGGTTATCAATTTATTATGGTAGCTTTGTCTAGGTTTTTTTATTCTACACAAAATTGAAAACTACCATTCTCCTTATTTGATGACAAAGCTGGTTAACCCTTCGGAGAAGTTTTTTTCAAGATAAAATAGTTTAACTCCAAATCCCCATGTTCTACATTAATTTCCTTCAACCCCACTAACACCTTATCATATAGGGTAATCGATACTGGTCGCAATATTGGTATGAGTTAAATCTCAAAATAAATTTATTTATTAGGAGGGTGACCTAAAATTCCATCCTTGAAGACAACCTAATAATTGTAAAAAACATTCAAAATAAAAGAGGCTACTACTAAGTGCACCACAAGATCCAATCCTACTAATAGTGTCATAATAGCTTTTATATGGGTTATGTCTAGTCCCATTCATCCTAATCCCACTTCCAAGTCACATTACATCAAAAACATCTCCCCATTTGACATAGTAAAGGATACATGTATCCTAGAGAAGTCATTTAGTTCTCTAAAATGAGAAAACAAATCCATGACGAAGAAAAATTAATGATAGTAATCTCAAGGATCATCATATCACATAATTTTCCATAAACAATAAAAATTAAAGGACGTCCCTGACTTCTCTTAATATGATCTATTTCTTCTACATGGTTTTATCAAGAAATAACAATTTAGAATATTGTTTAACCAGTAATTAAAAAAAGGTTTAACAAATATAAACACAAGGGAATCACCTGCATTAAATAAGGCAGTAGATAGAGTAGATATAATGAACACCATACCTTGAATAGTATATGATAACTCCCCACTATTAGTTTTAACCTGGCCTATTACATAAATTCTTCATACTTCTATACTATGATCATTCCCCTATAGAACATGATGAACACGGTTACTGGATTCATTATGGTCTGATGCTTCTGTTGATGACTATAGATAGGCCTCACAGTAATAATCCACATATTTTTTCCATCCTTGTTAGAACACGTACATAATATCGTAACATAAAACATTCAATGATTCCCTATCTTTCTACATGGACCACGCATGGTCTACTGCATTGTTGAAAAAATAGAATATTATGTAGACTATTCATAGTTAAAACACTAAGGAAAACCTTCTACCACATATGATGCTAAAAAACCTCTTCTTTTCTCTGGATATTTTCCTCCACTATAGAAAAAATACTCATCTTTCCCCTTAATTTTAGAATGAGTATCACTAAGAAGTCCACTGAGGATTGAATGGAGATATAAAAATCTTTCCACCACTAGACCCTTATCGATCATCAGGTCCATGTGAAGTACCTCCATATATGTTTTCAGGTTGAATCCCTTAAATTGATGCCTCAACTTTTATTAGAGTCTCATCTAAAACATACCATTATTTTATTCATTGTTACGTACCATTATTATAGTTAATGAAGTTATCTCTATGAAACATGCAGAGTAATAAGATACCATCATCAAAAATTTCAAAATCTCTATTAACTCTTGAGCATTGTCCATTTGACAACCCCAACGTTAGTAACCTTCATTTGAGGTCTACATTATTACATTGGAATAACATATTGGGGATAACATCACTAGGGATCGATCAGTTTAGTAGTCTTGAAAAACCATATACATACATGATTTCTATTATACACTGTAAATAAAATATAAAACCTAGTAAAACGAAACATTCTATATCTTTAAAAATCATTCATAGATTTCTTCTTCATATCCTAGTTAAAGGAAAAAAAATAAGGTTGATCTGGAATTCTCAATAAGGGTTACAAACAATAGAATCTATCAGGAGTAAATAATGCATAATAAATATGTAAAGTTAAATTACTCAAAAGGAATTTAATTTAGTCAATAATATGATCCTTAAATACATCCATGGATAATATAAATTTACCAATATCATTGAGAATTATAAATCAATTATCAATGAATGAAATTAACAATTCAAACCATCTTTATTGTGGCCTTATTCTAAGAAATTTAAAAATATTTTTATGTATACAGAAAAAATCATTCAATATAGCTATCCAAATAATTAATCTCATGAGACATGTTGATGCATCAAGGGTTATATATACCAGGGGCCCACTGGTAACATCCTTTATAATGTATTTCACATATATTAAATGATAAATTTAATTCATTAAAATTATACCTTATCAAAAAATATCATTAATTATTAATGAATTATGAATATCAAAATTTCCACAATAAAGTTAATATTTTATGATAATTTTCATGAATTGTTTTAAAATATGACTATTTGATCATTATAAATATAGGTTTTGTAATAAAATAAATTATTTATGAAAATTGTTAAAATTTGAAGTGAAGAGATGAAAATAATTTTTCATTAAATAATATAAATTTAAATCCATTGAAAAATTATAGATGAAGCTAAGTATCCTAAAATTGTTGTGGTGGTGAGAATATCATTTGAATCAATATACGTTTAAAAGAAGCATTCCTTTTGAATTTAAATAAATAAAGTTAAAAATGAACTTTTTAAAAATCATTAGAAAAATTACATTCAATCATTTTTAAGTAAAATGATAGTATAAAGTGTTCCTAATAAATAATTTTATCAAATAAAATGTACTTTTATAAAACAATTATGTAATATATAAACATGGAAGATAAATATACCCAATAAAAAAGTGACATAATATCATCTTTTATCTTTAAAAATTATATTAATAATTCATTTTATAAAGTGCGGAAAAGTTGGGAGAATATATGGAAAGTCATTAAATATAATTAGTTAAATAAAATATCTGTATTTTATGGACGATATATTATAATATTCCTTTAATGAAAATATAAGCAGTCCCATAAAATGAGATTGTAAAATAAGTTATTACCTATTAATAAAATATTCCGTTCTAAACCCCTAAAAGTGTAAACATTAATTCAAAATTTATTTTCCATTTATTAATATATATTAATGTTATATACATTAATGTAATATTATATACATAATATAAAATAAAATAGGCACTTAGTACCAAATATGTCTCAATGGAGTGGTAATTGAGTTGAAATATCCTACATCATGATGCCACCTAGTTAAAAATGATTTAACCCCTACTGTATTAAATTTATATTTATTATAAATTCATAACAAGACCATATTAATATGTATATTATCCACTAATAACTACTTATCACTTGTTCATTAATAATACTTCAATATTTTTTGTTGTTGTCAACGTCATTTTTTTTATATATTTTGATTTGGGTGTTTCTGTAACTGTGTGTTGATCATGGTTTTATTATATGTATAATTTTAATAATGATTTTAAAATAATACATATTCATTATATAAATATATATATTTATAGTTATTTGTTAAAAGAAAACATGTAAAATGAATCACATCACTTTGTGGAGGTGGTAGTACATATTTATAATCGAGTGATGTTTTCATTTTTTAATATGTGGAAGGGTAAAGAAGTTAAAAATAAAATAAATTTATAGAATCATAATTATTTCATAAATATAATTTATATTAATTAGTTCAATCATTATTACCATCCATGTGTGGTGGTGATGGAAAACAAATTACATTGGTTCTCAAGGTGATGGTCTGCACTACACACGAGCGATGGTTTTATTTCTCATTACACCATAAAGATGATGGATAAATATTACTAAATAAACATAATAAAATCTATGTTAAATTTAGGTTCTGGTGTTATTTTATTTGAATGGTTTTGAAATAACTGAATTAAGTAATAGAAGATGAAAAAAGGAAAGTGTTTGGTTTAGATGGGAACCTATTCTTTAAAATATGTCCATTATATCTTCTATAAACAACCCCAGTTTTTGTATTTTGGTAATAATAGAACCTATATAAAATAGTTATAGATTTTTGGGGGATAATTTAACATTTTTTGGTTGATATAAGATGCTCAATATGTTTAAATAATACAGGGGAGGAGTTTATCTTTTATACGTTATGGAGAGGATACCCTTGGATATTTTCATAATATTAAAATATATTAATGTATTAAAAAATAAAAACGGGTCCAAAATGAATAATACTAAAAATTGATAATATTATAGGTTTAATTATTACAAAACAAATTAGTTTTTATAGTGGTTTTGGATCTCCTGAAACCGTATCCCTTTATTTTTAATCTTTTAAACCCATTAAACCTGTAATCCTAGTAACCGTTTTTTATCATTTTAACAATTCAAAATAGAAAAAATGAAGGTGAACACATTAAAATTATTATACATTATGATTTAAAATATGAATATATTTTTATGAAATTATTTTTTTATAATTAGTGGAAATTTATTTTAAATTGAAACTAGAAAATACGACAAAAAATGTTTTTAAAATAAATGAATTTTTCAATAATAAGATGATCATAAATTAACTCTATGACTAGTAAAAATAATTATTATGATTTAAATATATATAGTTTGATATGGAATTTATACATTTATTTTAAATAATTAATTATTAGAGTGTATTTTACTTAAATAAATTGGTAATAAAATTATGCACTTCAATATAGTTTTGCGAAAAATATTATTCATTACCACAAAATGATCTTAACTTTAATTCTAAAAAAATTTAAATAAATATATGGTTATGTTTTCAAATTATAAAAAAAAATGATAAATATTAGTGGGATTAGTTAAATACTACATTATTAATTATTTATAAAATCTCATATCTAAGGGAGAATCTAAAAAATTCTTTCTAAGCTTATTTTGATATAGTAATTTAAATATCATTATTCATACTAAAAATTTACTTTTTTGAACTATGTAGTATTATAATTTGATGTTTAATATAGTTTAATGAAAATAACATTTTCACTTACTATAACTGAATCATGAATGTTATATTCTTCCCTCCTTCAAAACTTTCATCCTAAAAATGGCATAGACATTACATTCTAAAAAAAGAGCGTATTTCTGCATCATAACATCCTCTGGGTCCCACATTGACTCCCCTATTTTATGATTTCTTCAAATTACATATAAAATTTGAGTAATCTAATTTGAAATAGTTATATTCTAATGTTAATAATTTTAATAGGATTTTTATAGTACGAAATATTAGTTTCCAAATCTATTTATATAGAATTGATCACATGTGTTCGGTCTGTCATATACTTACATAAGAGTGAGATATAGAATGCATTATGTACTTTAGAGATTCATCAAATTATTTCCAAATGGTAATCCATAAATATAAATAATTTTATAATATTAAAATTTCTTTGGTACATGGGGAACAATTTTCATTTCTCACCAAAACATATAACACCCATTAATAAAAATACTTCTAATGAAACATAATCTCCCACGTGAAATCCAAAATATTTTATTTGGATATAAGAATATAAAATTTTCCTAATTTGAGATGATTTAATATGGTATTTAATATTATTTAACTTTATCGTTAAATCCTTAATAAGTTCTTGGCCTAGAAGATTCCATTCACCATATATATCCTAACAAGTTGTTGTAAAACATCTATTTCCATATAATTCATCATAAAACACTATTTAAATACCTAAATGGAAGCTGTTTTATAGGAAAACTCCACTAAAGGTATACAATGATCTGGCTAACCTTGAATCCCATATGATAATGACCTCAATATTTATTTTAATGTTTAAATTTACCTTTTGGACTATCCATCAGTTTGCAGATGATAGGAAGTTCCCCAATGAAGCTCAGTATCAAAATCATTTTGAACAATTTTCCATAATCTTGATGTAAATCAAGGATAATGATCAGATTAAATTGAAATAGTTGTAGCAGGATTTCATACAAATTCTTTAACATAGATTCGTTTGCGGATATCTTGAGGAATATGTTATATAATAGAAAGGAATTATGTGGAATTTTTAAGATGATCAATGATCACATATCAGAAACCATTATTTATTGTATAATTATAAACTCTAATGAAAAATTCCATAGTATTTTCATCCTATTTCTATATAGGAATAGTTATATGATGCGTTAATCGTCTATTATATTGACTCTTATACTTAAATTATTAACAAATAAATAATATTATTACCTAATAAGAGAATTTTAAATATTTATTATCACCCCAAAAATGTTTCTTTAGATTCCTATACAACATAGTGATACTATGCCATATAGAGAAATTCAATCTATGAGCGTCATGTATTATTCTATTTTCATCTTCGATATATATGGAAAACATTTCATCTTTCTAAATGACATGACACTCTTTTCATAAATGAATTCTACCAATTTACCATCATTACTTGATTTATTTTAGTTTTGAAAATTCTAACCACTAAGATGAAATTTTTATAATTTCTAATAAAGCTGTTTTTGAAATTATTTCTAAAGGGGGTGATGTTTTCCCTTCTTTATTAATTCCCATATATATATTTACTAAATCTATTAATATAGAATCCTTTAAATCCTCATTATTCCTAGGAATCAATGATCATTCCTACGTAATGCATCATATATCATATTTTCAAACCGTGGGTGGAAGTGTATTGAGAAATCATAATCCTTCTTTTTTTAGATCCATCAAATCTTCCAAAGTTGAGATCTTCCAATGAAAACATTTATTTCAACAAGTTTTTTTCTATGTATACTTGACATAATTCCCTATTCTGATAATTTATTCATATCTTAAAACCAAATATTATGACTATAAATACGAGGACTTAGGTTGGATAGTTTTATTCATGTTCCTTTAACTACTCATATTTATAAGAAATATATTTATCAATTTTCAAGAGGAAAAACCATACCATTATTATATGTATTAATATATATTACAAATACATTCTTTTTTTAGAGAAGAGTCAGCATAATGTAATTGAACTATCTCATATTTAATTTTTTATAACATTATTCATATTCATTTGTCTATATAAACATTTCCACTTACATGTAATGTAGGTTAAGGGGTTAGAAAGTCTAGTTTTTTTGAATAAATCTCCAACAACAACCTACTAATCTAAGGAAAATACATTCCTCACTAATGTGATTTGATAAAGGAAATTTGTTTATTGACTTTTTCCTCAAATGATCAACTAAGATTCTATCCTTGGAAATAATATGAAAAATAAGGGAAACATTATAAAGCAATAATGGACAATTGATTAAATTTTTAAATAACTATTTCAGTCTTATATTATCTTGAATGCTCTATAAGTTATTTTCATTCCATCAATAAATAAAACAAAAAAATACTAATCTATTCCTTGAATACATTGTTTATCATATCTATAAAAAATTGGGAGTATTAGTTAATCTGAATTTCATTACTGTAAACTCACAATGTACATAGCTCATATGAAATGATTTCATAGGAATATCACATATTTTACCCACAATTTATGATACCCAAAATAAATTTTAATCATTAAAAAATATTTATCTTCATAAATTTGATCGAAAAAATCATCAATGAGAGGAAGGGGATAATTTATATTAGTAATATGAGAAAATATTTCTATATAATTAATGCATAACCTCTTAGATCCACATTTATTCTTATAAAATATTATAGTGGATCCCCATGGAGAAACAACCATGCATAGAAATCCCTTTTCACCCAATTCCTATAGTTGATTCTTTACATCCACTAATTCCACAAAGTGCATTCTATAAAGAATATTTAATATAGGTTTGGAATGAGGGATTAAATAAATAGAAAAATAAACTTCACACTATGGAGGACACCCATTTAATTACTTATGAAATACATCAACATATTCATGTATAATAGGTACATTATAAAATTGAATATTAATTTTCCCATTCATAGATTATTTCTTCTATTTTTCCACAATAATCACTTTTAGAAGAGCTACTAGAGGTGGATCTTGTCATGAAACAGATGATAAATTCACCCCTATAATGATATTGAATTCATATATTCACTATGAATAAATATTTCCTTCCCATGGAAAATATTGTTTTCATTATATTTTTAAATCAAATATATTACAATGATTATATAAAATTGATCCATATGTACAATAATCATGTCTTAAAATTGGGTATATTTATATCTTATAATGATAGCTAACTAACAAACCCTTAATGGAGTTATATTTCCACTACGAGTCTTAAATGAATAATCCCTCATTACAGTGCATGGAAAATATATAATTTTCTAGGTAAACATGAATTTAATAAAATTGTGTGAAGATAAAAAATATAATAAATTATTTCTTAAATGCGAGGCATTGATAGAACTACGTGATGCCACATATTTAGAAACATCATACCCGTATGTAGAGAAAACATAATGTTGGAATTCATACCCCTGGACTCCTCTCTAGTATGTTCTTTTTAAGTGTGATACTTTAATTTGAATATTTCATCATTTATATATAGTTAAATCACTAAATATCAGTAGTCACTTTATTTACGTTGCATTCATTAGAAATATGACCCTTATCTCTACACATTGAACAAAATCCCATGATATTCAATCATTTTATTGGATTATTACTTCCACAATATTCACTTAATGGATATTTCTTGTTTCCCTTCTTCTATATTGTCACATTCAATTTTTCTTAAAGTTTAGCCACCCTATACATTTCTTGATTTCACTCGAATTTATTAAATCTGAAAAATTATATATTCATTTTTATACAGTAATATAATATTTCATCATATGTTGAAAATGATTTAGAAACTAGAGCCCCTATAATATATTGTTTAATCCATTAAATGAAATTTGGAATTTTACATTTTGGATTACATATGTAAACTATAAAATATCTTGATAGTCATGTGAAGGTTCCCTCATACTATATAACACATTACTTTTCATTTTTCTTTAAGGTGAGGAAAATATATTCATTTTAGTTCATAGATCATGTGTGAAATATTTTTTGTAGAATATACTTTGAAATCACTTCATTCAATTTGTTCTATTTTTTCTTCCTCTCTATTATTATGTATTATCAAACACCATTAATTGAACACATTTTTAACACAATAAAATACTAATATAATATTTTCCTTTTCATTAAATTCAATGTCTAGAAATATATTTTCAAGGGACTTAATCCATTGCTTAACTACCAATAGATTAATTGTTACAATAAAATATGGATTTATTGATCACATCAACTGATCCAATAGATGTGTATCATGCCACGAAATGTCATGATTTTTCATATGTGAATGGGTATTTTTTATAACATGGTTTATATGCCCAAATATTTCTATGATATTATCAACTAAAACACAAGTTCTATTAGATTTATCAATATGAAAATATCAACATTGCCTATGAGTATTTATACCATTCTTTTTACCAGGTACCATTTACAAATAATTTTATAAACTAAATTAGATTATAAATTTATAAATTTGGAATCATATTATATAATTAATGTAATGATTATCATAAAATGAAAATATATATATAGCTAATAAAAAAATCATAAACTCGGTTTCTTTATGAATATCCTCAAATCATCAAAATATTTTCAAATAATTAATAATTGTTTGTAAAGATCATTTGAATCAAACAATGCATATCCCCAAGGAGTGTGAACCATGGTGCGAAGTATGGTCCCAATCATCATGAACTAGAATTATGAAAAATATATACTCAAAAATATATTTTTTGGGAAATTACCCTTAGATGTATCTAAGGAAAAACCAAGTTCATATTTGCTACCCAGGATGGCGTGTATTTCCAAGAAAACCCCCATAATATATATTTTACAAAAACATTGTAATATTATTCTATACATTGACTTATATTCTAAGTCTATCATTGGGTCATGATCAATAATATATGTTTTCATTAATCTAGTTCCCAAGGTTTTGACTAAACATTATATTATACCAACTAAAAATACCCCAGTAAGGGTGAACTCAAATTATTATTAAGGGTTTCATAAAATAGTATGTATCATGAGTAAAAAACATGCCATTTAATCTGTATTTTGAGAATGAAATATATCCATGGATAATATCAATGTAATAATCTCATGAATAATAAAAAATAATATCTTAATAAATGAAATACATAATTTCTTATATCCTGATCATGTCCTTTTGACAAGATATGTTAAAATATGTGTATATATAAAATAATTAAATAATTATATCTAAATCGATTGTCTCATAACAACCATCGATGCATGAAGGGTGTATTTATAACTAGGTCTCACACATAACTATATTTCCAATGAATTACCTGTATATTTAATGATCAAATTAATTCGTAAACAATATTTTTTATCAATAAATATCCATATTGATTAATAAATGATCAACATCAATATTTACCCAATAATTTAGAAAAATCCAAAAAAACTTTGTATATATATATTGTATGTGGTTTGGGAAAAAAATAATATCTGTGATACAATGAATATGGATATGGGATAGAAATTTAATTTACATTGAAAGAAAATCACAATAATGTGAACATTTTATGATAATGAAAACGACCAAGAAACTAATAAAATATGTCCATAAATTCATCATAAATATATGTTTTGTAACAAAATAAAGTGTTTATGAGAATAAGATAAAATAGATGTTATGTATTTAAAATAATTTTTCATTAAATATTTTTCTCAATTAAATCATTCAAAACTTGTGGAATAATCTAAATATCATAAAACATTTATGGTGGTTGTAATAATTTTTAAGGTCATATACATTAAATTTAAAGATTATTTTATGAATTTTTTTAAGAAAAGTGAAAAATAATCATTTTTGAAAATATTATATAGATTTATTTAAATCAGTATTAATTTTAAGGATTGAAGAAAATCTTCTTAATAAATAATTTTATTAAATTAAAATAATTTTATAATATATTTTTGAAAATTTGGACATTATAGACAAATATAACAAATTAATGAGGAGTTTGATTAGGTTTTATTTAAAAAATATCATTAAATGATTCAAGTTCCAAAAAGAAGTAAATTAATAACCAAAAAATTAAAATTCATTAAATATCTAGAGGTTAAGAAAATATATGGAGTTTATGAAGGAAATATTATAATATTATTTTAAGGAAAGTTTAATAAATCCTAAGAAAATTAGATTGTAAAATAAATTATTACCTATTCATAAATTTTCAATTGTAACCTATTGAAAGATTGAACATGAATTAAACCATCAATTACAAGGAATTAATATATATTCATGTTATATCTATCATATTTAATATATACAGACCACAGAAAAAGATGCTTAATACAAAATATTTATTTATAGAGTTGATCCAATTATAACATCATACAACCAATCTGTTAACAATCTTTCATTATTATCCATGTTTTGTGTGTTTGTTGCTTTGTTTTACGGAATATTTTGATTTAGTAGTTGTGATTATTTAGTATTGATCATGGTTATATCATTAAATAATTTTTATAATGATTTAAATATAATAAATATTTTTTAATTGAATTTTTATAATCATTTTTAAGTCAAATTTTTAAAAATGAATCACATCACATCGTGTAGGTGGTAGACCACATGTACACATAAGTGACTTTATAGTTTTATAATTGGTGTAATGGTAATAAATTATAAAAAATATTTTTTTAATGAATAATAATTTTATAATAAATATCACATATATTTAGTTTTTTCGTCATTATTATCATCCATGTGTGGCAGTGATGGAAAAAAAATTACATCGGTTCGCGGGGAGATAGTCCATTGTACACAAGAATAGTGGTTTTGTTTCTTATTTGATGTAGAATGAGTTGGATAAATAATATTCTATAAACATAATAATACATAAGATTATGTTATAAATTGGATTTTGTATAATAAAATGTATATAACATAATTGAAGTCGGTAAAATAAAATTAATAAATTAAAGTGTTTAGTTAAGATGATTACATAATCAGTGAAAGAATCCGTTCAGATATCCTCTTAAGGACACTAACGTTGGTATTTTGGGAATAACATAATCTCTATAACTAGATACTAATTTTTTAGAGAAATTTATTCATGGTTTTTTCATGAAAAAATTAATTAAGAGGTGTTAATAAGAGAGGAGATGAGGATTCCTTTTATAAGTGGGCGAGATGACACACATGATATTTTTCAAAAGACTAAACTATATAAATATATTACTCCGTAAAATGGCTCCATCATGACACTTATTAGAATTTTATAAGGTAATGTTTTAAATAAGACCAACCAAGAGGTTAAATAATTTTTTTTCTTTTATATAGAATCCTTATTTATATTTTTTTAACCCTTTAAACCCATTTTATACGTAACCATGGAAGGTTTTCTTACAAGTATTCTATATATAATGAATAAAATGAAAGAGAAATCATTTAAAAAAGATAAATATTAACGAAAAATAATTAAAAAATTCTATCAAATTCCATTACACTATGTGGGAGAAATTATTTTAAAAAAAACCCATAAAACATCATAAAAAATATTTTTGATGAAAATAAATTTTTTAGAATACGATGATCTTACATTAACTATATGACTAGCAATAATAATTATATTGAATAAAATTCTTAGAGTTATATATATAATCAATAAATTTAATATTAAGCACTCATTATTTTATATTATTTTAATTAATTAAAATTTAAATAAATATGCACTTAAAAATAGATTTCTAAAAAATAACACTTTTAACCTCAAAATTGATATGTATTTATTTCTATAAAATTAAATTATTGTTCAATTATATATAACAGAAAACATTTTTTTAAATAAAAATATGACTATTAAAATACTATATTATTAATGTTTTCTAAAGTATTATTTCAAATGGAAAATTCCAAATAAATATTCCTACATTATATTGAAAATAAAAATAAAAATTGATATTTATGCAATAAAATTTGATTTTTTATACCATAAAATAATAAAATAAGAATTATAACATGGTTTTGTGAATAAAATTTGTTCACTTAATATAACTGAATCTTTGGTGTTATAATTTGTCTTCTTTTAATTGGAAATAAATCATCCAAAAATTACTTTGAAGGAAATCCATGTCATACCTTCACATCTCCAATCCTAATTCATAATATCCCGCCGACTCATAGTGGGTCCTTGGAGAATTAAGGTAGATTCATTAACTCAATGGTCCTCTAGAGGTTCTACTAGATCAAATATTACCTTAATGATGTCAACCTAGTCCTTAAAATTTTTAGGGAGTTCGATTACTGGGATGGATGGAGGGTTATAGAGTTACATGTCCCAAGAGTAGTCGACTATAATAATCAAAACTCCCTCTCCGTGAATAATAATTAAAAAAATATTATTGGATGAAGTGTTTATTCGGCCAGAACTACTATAGAAGGTTAATGTGCATGCTTATTCTTGTTTGATGGTAGAATAAGTGTGCCCCACCTTGTGGCAGTATTCTATAATGCTTCTCAAAGTAGGCTAATTAAGTGTTTTCGAGGTGGAATTTTCTAAAATTCCAAAATAATGTTTATAATTCATAAAAAACATTCTTACTAGAAAAATATAAGAAATTATAAGGCACACATGAGTGATTTCATGGGAATATTTTCCTATAAGTCTATGCATAATAGAAATGAACAATCCTCATTGTACCAATCTAGGATCTCTGTACATTCATGTTAGACAGAACCATATATATAAATAACAAATCATAATAGCATGATCAAGTTTAACTACATATATTTGGAACATATATACCAAAAAAACATGGAAAAAATATATCTTGAAAATAATTGTACATATCATGGAATTTAATAAATTAATTTCCATTTAGTACTCAAAAGATATAAATATATATGTGTGTGTGTTTGTTTGTGTGACATGAGATCTGACATGTTTACTCATAATGAATGAATAAAAAAATACTGTAAAAATATTATAGAAATACCATAATTTTTAACTTATATGTTAGTAACACATGAGTTTTCCACAAACATGATACGTCCCCTACCCAAGTTCCACACATTATATATCCTTTATTACATAACCCAAAAAAGAATATAAAGAATGGATACTAGGGAAATTGATTCCATTTTATAAATCACCAAGCTGACTTATCAGATTTGAACTAGAGTGAAAAGTGGAAAAATGAATGCCTCCATGTATTCAAGGGTTTTCTGAATAGTAGAGAGGGTTTGAACCCCGTTGGTTGTGATAATATTCACCCAGTATTAGTAAATACAAGTAAAAATAATAACACATGATAATATAATGTAATAAATTAGATATTATTTAAAAAATGGAATGAAAAGTATCTAAAGTCATATAGAATAATAAAAAAAGGATCCCCAAAGTGAAATACTAAACAAGAGTAAGAGAAAGATAGGTAAGTCAATAAAACACTCCAACAACGCTCCAAATTCCTTCCCAATACAACCTCTAAAGACCATGAAATATCACCCATATCCCTATAACATAGTTTATCCCCATTCTTTTATCACTGAATATGATGTATACACACACACACACATCATGATATCCCTACATGGTTTAAGTATAAACCTGGAATAACACCACAAATGTGTCCTTAACATAATTTCAAATTCATATGAGGGTATTACATGATAATAAGTAAATGTGAAAAGAAATTGAAAAATAATAATATATTGATTTTTTGTGTGTTGATTATGCTTGCACAAACCCTCGACCGTACCTTCATTAACTACATGTATGAAATACAATCATAATAGACGTTTTAAACAAGATTAAACAACAAGTTAACAACCTGTATCCCATAGCTTCCACATAGATAATGAATCATAGTATACATAAGGATAACGAGTCTCTGGTCAATATATAAGACCAAAACATCCCATCACAATCAAAGACCACAAAATAAGTTCATCATACCATGTTTGTACCATGGGTCAAGCATCGTGGTTATTATATACCGACATATCCTTGGGTCAATACTCAAGTATACCATATCCCTCTCTGTCTCTCTGTACCCTATCATCAGAATCACATGTCATCACACTCCCCTTTATGGGATATCCAATCTATGATGGTCCACCTGTAATTCATTACATAAAGATAAAACTCTAATGTCCATATATTACACAATACAGGCATAACATATATATGAACAAAAAGGATGATAATCATAAGTATTAATAGATATAGATTGAAAAATATGATCACAGTCAAACATGGTCACACGAGCTACACATGCACACAATTTTGATCAAACAAAAAACATGGTATTGTGGGCTATACAAGCACACGCATGTGACTAACAAAAAACATAGTCTAAAATAACATACAAACACTAAAAAATATTTATAGAAGAATCATATACACAGCCTCTACATTTTAAGTAACATCTTTCCTTTTGTTTAATGTTATAAACATCAGGATTTTCAAAGATTTAATTCTAAAATATAATCTGTACACCCCCAGATAAAACACACAAATCAAGGTTCCCTAGAACTAGTTATATATCAATATAATTTTTTTATAATGATACTCTCTAATGAAACAACTAAAAAATTACATCTACTTCAATATACCGACCATAATTTTCCAACATTGCTAGATCTAGGTTTGGTTTAAAGAGAAGAACATATCACCCATAATATAGTGATTAGAGAAGAGCAATAAAGATCCCAAAAATTTAGATCAATATTAATCTAACCCTTAAAGGAAGGAATTGTGATGTAATAAGGGTTAGATAAGATGATTATTCATGTCTTCACTATAAGAATATCTAGAATAAATATGAAATTCATCTGGAATTCATTTCCTTTCATGGGTCGATAAATGGAAGGATCATGGGATGATTAATAATGGCCTTTACCAAATTAAAATAGAATTTAAAGCACCTCAATGAATTCACAAATGTTTCCCATAGTAAATTCTTGAGACCTGTGAAGAATGATAGATCTTTTGGATGCACAATATTCATAATGAACATCACCACAACCATGTTGGGCTTGAGAACATTAGCCCTTGTATCCTGTCATGGCTACCCCATATATAGTGTTACCAAGATTTTGGCCATTTCCCCCCACAATTTACTCCACTATGTGAATTGAGAGTTCCCTATAGTTGTGGAACTGAGGTGTTTCCCCCCTATCTCTATACCAATGGCCAGGCCTTTCCCATCCACATTTCTCATTTAATTTTTTTCCTAGTGGATCATTAGAATCAACCATGGATTGTACCATGGACATGATATATTGATAAAAAAGAGGCTCTAAAAACTCCAAAAATATACTCAAAATCTCACCAAATTTTACCAATATATGGATTGACCCAAATAAATTGGGGAGAAGATGTAAAAAATTCCTAACATATAAGGAAAAATAATTAAGAGGATTTACACCACTTAACTCTGTATAAGACTTACAACCTAAGAAAAGCTCCATAAAACCTCACGAAAGTCCCTCCAAACATGAGATGAGCTCTTATACACTCTCAAGATCCTTCCCAACACCATGAAACCTTAATGATTAATTATTTAAATTTATAAATAGTTATTTAATTTACACCAAAGAGGCATATATGATAGAAAAAACACCATGCATTACTATCACATCAAAGCGTCGAACAACCATCTAGAAGGTCCATGGAATAACCTAGAATGATCTCGACCAAATAATTAGTAGGATTCACTTAGAAAACTATCAATTGAATATAATTTTACAAAAAAACATAAATAAAATAGGGATCAAGATTTAATGAACTTAAATAATTATGAATATAATTTGGAAAATGTATCGGGTTCTCCTCTAGCCATCAAATAAAAAAACCCATTTCAAATCATCTCATTCCATCATGATATAGTTAATTTAGAATACAAACACTGCAGAAACTCACCCATATCATTGTATAGTTAAGGAAAACAAGAAAAGTGGAAGGTACTTACCGAAAATATTTGAAAAAATATAAATGAAAAACATAGTATCATGTCGGATCCATGGGATAGGTGAGACAACATGTCTCGATCTCTTATGCATGTCTCACCCTAAAACCATCATGGTGATGTCATGGACACCAAATTAGTCCTCCCCCACCAACTATTCTTTGAAAAAGAAGGGTCTAAACATTCATAGAATGATACATTGGTTTATACTATGAACAACCATGGTAGAGGGGTCCTCCCCTCACCCCTAATCATTTCACGACTTGGATACCAATTCATACCTTGAAAGGGTTGTTACAGTAACTTTTCATCAGTCTAACCACTATCTTTCCTGTAACTCCCTCCCAAGCACATGGCACACTTAAAAGGCCTTAATCCAAATCCAAAAGGCAATTTAATGGCTTTTAAAATATCACAATCATGTTCTGGGTATTTCTTCTAAAGAGAACCACAAACTAGAACAAAACTATTAAATTTCCTTTAAAAAAGGACACTATATATACAAGTCATTGTAGTTATTTATGTTTTATTTTATATTCATTTTTTATATTCATGCAATTAATGTATTTAATTCACTATTTTTAAATTGTTTTATAATTAACAAAATTTAATATATTTAATTTTAATATACATTCATTTAATATAATTTAATAATTTTTTTATTTATTAATATTTAATATTTTTATAATTCATTCATTTTTTAATATTTATTTATGAATAACTATTAAATTATTTTTAATATTTTCGATATTTTTGTAATTTACTTGATTAATATTTAATCATCTTCTGTTATTTATTTTTAATATTTTTAATATGTTATAAATTGAAGTAGTTGACTTCTTTAAATTTTTTTTTTAATTATTTTTATTTTATATATTTAATATAAACCATTTTTAATAATTATATTGTTTTTATAATTGCAATTATTTATTTATTCATTCATTCAATTATTATGTGTATAATGTTTATGTAATTAATGTTACGAATTCAATATATTTAATATTTTTTGTGGTTTATTCAATTTCATTTATTAAATTGTTTTATTCATGTATGTGAAATTTTTAGTCCTTTACAATATATAATAATATCTATTTGGAATTAATTCATTTTTAGTATATAACTACATGTAATTATTTATTAGGTTTCATTATATTAAAAATATTTGAAATTTATATAAGTAATGTTTTCAGTTTATTTTATTACGTTCTAATATTTCTAATATGTCTGTAATTTATATTACAAAATAATTTAAATACATTTTTTATTTTTTTAAATTTTAATATCTACTATTACTTATTTATAATAATTTTTTTAATTAATTAATTAATATTGTTTATTTATTAGATTTTATACAATTTTTACATTTTTTTAATGCCAGATTATGCACCGATAAACGTAAATATTTTCTGTGATAGAAAATTAGGGCTCATAAATACTGGTTTTATCTATGTTTTTTAGCGCAATTAAAAATATTGGTTTAATATTGATAAAAAGTTACAATTGAAGCTTTATTTCAGGGAATTTATTCTTTAGGGAAGATAAAATGGGATTTTATCAACATATTTCTATTGATAAAATCCTATACCATTTTTTAAAGAACCCCATCATATCACTTCTCTCATCACGCTGGATTCAAGTTCTAACGAAATCATACCTCCATATTTGTCGAACTCAAATTTATTGGCAAGGCCAAAGTAAAAAACCAATGGTATGATATTATAAATATGTTTATAAGGATTCTCAGTTGATCTTTCATTTGTTTTCAGGATTATTTTGACTTTATCATCCCTTATTTTTTTATAATGGTTCTTCCCTTAGGTGTTTGTATATACTAAGTTATTTTCACTATTCTTCCCAAACGTTTTTGCAAAAATTATTAATGAATGATTTCAATTTTTCTTTTCCGATCTGTCTTTATTTTCCTGATTTTTAGGTTTTTATTGATTTTTTATATATAAATAAGTGCTATAGATAGTGATTTCTTTAAAAAAATAAAAAAAATTATTTGAATATAAATGTATTTTAATATGGAGTTAGTGGAATGAATTTTTCTAAAGATTATATTTTTAAAAAATAAATAAAAAATAATTTCTGGGTCAAATAGTCGAATAATTAATATCTTGGGTAACTTTTATATAATAAATCACTATTAGATTTTTTATAAATTATTATAGGCCTTATAAGTAACAATAAAATGAATATTATTCGTTGGATTATGGTCTGAGTCATGATAGTAACTATATTTGAAACAAAAATGATTTAAAAAAATTACTAATGGGTTTTTATACTATCTTTACATTAGATATAATGTCGTATTATATATATATATATATATATATATATATATATTTCATTTTTATAGGTATATATATATCTTTTTTTTGTGTTTGATTATTTACATACCTATGTGTGTATAGGTATATATATATATGTGTAAATTATATATTTATATATTAATATTGGTTTATATTATATTGAAATCAATAAATTTACATGAAGAAAACCATCATATTATATCATCACATCATGCATGAAGTTACCTATTTCACACTAGGAAAATAAACTACACTAAGGGATAAGACTAAATTCCTTCCAAAATAGATGTTAAATTATATGTACATATTTTTCATTGTATTATAAAATACAGGTTTTAAATAAATTCTTTTATAAAATTTATATAGTTATGTATTCAGATTTTTCTTCATATTTATTGATGTTATAATATATATGATATACAGATATTAAAAATGATGCATTATATGAATTAATAGTGTATATATATTTATTTTTTGTTAAATATTAATATCGTTAAACCAAATTGAGGGATATGAAACAAAAATAGATGGATTCCAATCATATAGAAAATGATTATGATTATGGGGTTAAATTTTTCATTATGTTTTCAAAATAGAAAACATATGAGCCATATCAATTCAAGTGCCTGTGTTTATATTGTTGTTTTTCAAGAAAAATTATTAAAAGGAGTTGGGAGAACATATGATATATCTTAAAATTGATCAAAGTTATAAATATTAGAATGAACCTAGAAAAAAATGAATATAAATAATGCCTGAGATGAAACTATGATTTAAATATCATTAGAAGTTATTAAACATATAAATGATAAACAATATCATATTGAAGAAATTAAAAAATATCTTCATGAAGAACATCAATATTATCAAAATCTGTTTTAGAAGTTAAAGAGTTTATCCAATATACCATTTTATAAAAGATTCATTAAATATATATAATTTATAGATATTTTGACGGCTTATAATTTGATTTTTTGGAGAAGATAGAGTTACTCCAACATTATAGAACTTTTTATTCATCTGATGGAAGTTCCACAAGAAAAAATTGAGTCTCCCAGTCTAATGATAAACAAATTATAGGTTCAATAATTTTTATCTTTGAAGGAATAAATTTATGTCTATATAACTATATATTCTTTTTTAAGAACCATGAATAAGATAAAAAATTCACTAAGTATAGTGCATATTGATAAAAGAAATATGAATCAATTTTGTTAAAAATTTTATGGTCATTTTCAATAATTTCATTGTTTAGATAGCTATTTGGATGGTAGGATCCCACTAGAAACTTTACATCGCACATAGATAAAAAATTAAAGATGAGAAACTATATCTCCCAACAAACTCTCTTAAGTGCAATAAGATTTATCATGAGTATCATGAATTTGGAAATGATTTGAGACAACTCCATTTTTTCTATATATATATATGTAGGGATTCATTTTTGGATATAAAGTAGTATTCATAATAGATGGATGATTATTCTTGAAAATTATTTGTTTCCACCATGGTTTGACACGGAGTTCAAATACATTATAATTTTTCTAGTTTACTTCTATACCAAAAAACTGGTAATGATATTAATGATTTTTTAGATCTATTGAACATAGATCTAAAATTAATGGAGGATACATGTGTGAAACTGTATGATTATTATATAAGTTAATATTTCACTTTAAATTCCATGTTGTATGAAACGATAAATGAAATTCTTATTTATGTAAATTTCCCTAGATATAAAATTAATTAAAAGTAAGAGTGTACTGTATCTGAATATGTTACACATTTATTTAGGATTAAACTATCCTATGAGACTTTAATTTTAATAAATCACATATTTTTATATTGATGACATAAATAATGATTTTGGATGACAGAATTTAAGGAGAATGCGAATTAAGGAGTATCCCCATCTCTGTTAATAATTAATAAATATTTCATGAAAGTAATGGATATTATCTCTATATTTGATAAACATTCTTTTTGATATGTTATAAAAAAGGTTTCCAAAATAGATCAATCTTTCTTGAATTACTTTACTTGAGTTTTTTTCACATATGAAATTTTCATTATGTCATTCTTGTATAAAAAATGCATGTTATATTGCTTTTGGAAGACAATTATATTACAATGGAAAAAAGGATGGAATCAAATATTTTATGGACATGATTGGTATGGTAATATTGGAATAGTTGATAATAGATAATGTTGAAAGATATAATTTTCTTTTTTCGGAAATTCACACTCTTTCCAAGAAAGAGAGTTATCAGTTTCAAAACATTATAAATAAGGAATTTTTTTTAGAGGGGTAATCCTCAAATATCAAGAAATTCATGTCAATGAACGATTTCATGTTAAAGGGAAAAATTATGTTGGTTTATATGTTTCAAAGCGATGATTAGTTCATATATATTTAGGATTAATTTTCTAAAAAATTATGGAAAACCATTGACAAATTTTTTTTCTTCTGAAATCTATATTTAGTAATATTAAACACCTAAAAAAGTTTATACGTATAGATGTTAACTTAATATAATGTAATGTAATTTTAAATTTATTTCTTTCCCACATTAGTTTATATGAATGTTCACTTAATGGTTTACTTGGTTATAAATATTTAACTATGTGGTCTTGTACATTATAATTGTATGTACCCTATTGAGAAGAATCTATGTGGGTAAGGTGATTTTCAGACGAGATGCTGTTAAAATTACTATTTCTAAAATAGAACATGCACACATATAAATTTTACCTAAAATTATATTCTTTTCTTAATATTTTGAAACCCACAAATTAATTATTAGGAATTTGAATCCATCAAGGGATGAAATGTCATGGATGAGTAGCTAAGAAGGAAATTTAAGGGAGTCATTCTAGAATATGACGATACGTGGAGGGTGATGGAGGAGTTAAAAATATTTCATCTCGGATCAAAATAAACTAATGGATGTAGATATTTACTATTGATAATGATAGAGAAATGTTTATTATAAATAGGGGGATTATTAGTTGTAATACTCAAAGGTAGAGGAAATCTACAATCTGGTCATTTATTGTGATTCTCTTGAGGGATGGTTGGAGGATAACCATCCCAATGTTTTTTTTCTAAGGTTTTTTTCTTACTAGAAACATATGAGGGAATCCTATGTGGGTTTCTATGTAAAAAATAGTTGTACACAAAAGTGAATTTTAGAAGTATCATGGCTTTAAGAGGATATTTCTTTTGTTGGGAATGAAGCAGGTGGTGGTGGAGTTCATGGAGTGATTCCTGGTCTTCTAGCACGTGAAGGCCAAACTTCATGTCCCTAGTGGTTTGGTATAGATTTTTGATATCATTGAGTTGGAGGTGGTATAAAAGCATGATGTATTTTCTCACATGGTTACCCCTATATTTGTGGTGGAATTATGTTATATAGGAGATTGTGGATGAACTATGAAAGTTGTATCACTTTATAGTAACCATAGAATCAAGTAAAATTGATGTTATAGTTGGATTATATGAGGATGATGGTGTGAGGCTTCAAAGATATCCATATAACATCATTTTTTATTCATACCCTTAATTTACATTATGAGTTTGGAGGTGTTTATATCTTGTGTTTGGATCTTACTTATTCATAAGCATTGTTCTCCATCCCTATAAATATAAGAAGATTGATCAAACCATAGATAAGCTATATTATATACCAAAAGCTTAAACCATGGATTTTAGTGGATCATTGGTGCTACACCTACCTTGGAAAGGTTTGTATACAATAATATATCCATCAATTTTCCTGCTATTCACGAATTGTATGGAATATTTTGTTGATCCCCATTAAGGTGGACTGAAATTGGAGAGGATGTTGTTCTTGATCCTAATATGGTGTAGAGCATGATAAATAAGAGTTAAGTGGTTTGAAAGTAGATGAATTCATCGCATTATCACTATAAAGATTATTATAATAGGTGAATAATGAATTTATATGTTGAGGATTGGGATCATATTTTCCTGAATAGTTATCCTTACATTGGATAATAGAGGTATGGTTAGGGTATAAAAATATCAACATATTTTGTTAGAAAATTGAAGGTGAAAAAGAGTGTTAGTGAAGTTTATTATTAGTTGAACATCCCCTATAGGTTGGGAAGGTTTATAATTTCTTCCATGTGGCCCAGCTTTTCCAGAACCCTTATGGTGATTCCCACATCACTAACTATTGCTGTTGGATATCGAGGAAGACTTTAAGTTCATGAAATAACCAACCAGGGTTAGTGACCATTCATAGAAAGTTTTATGAGGGTATTTTATCCCTTTGGTTTCCATCCTATGGTGTTATGGTGGTCTATATGAGAGTATTTGGGATCAAAAATCACAAATAGAATCCCTATACCGAGTGTTTTTTGTTCTTTGATAAATTGGAAGTATTTATGTTAGAATTTTGTTATAGTTTTTATGTTATTATTATTATATTTTCATATATAGTTTTTATGTTTTTATTAAAGGTTTTATCCTTGTTTTATAATCATCTCCCAAGTAGTGTGTTTGGTGGTTTCTTGTGATTTGGCTTTTCCTTTTCTTCTATGTTTTGAATCCCAAGGAAGAGAATAATTTAATAGGAGTATAATGTTATTTCCCAAAGCCTTTAGTCACATTATTATTTATTTTTTTAATATTTAAAACATTGATATATGATGAAATTAGGGAGAGGATTATTTTAAGATGAATCATCAACTACAGGCGGCGATTCACATCATGAATCAAAGGTTCATGGTGTGAATAAATGTATGTATATTAGGATAGCTTGTTTCTAGTGTTTTTATCTAAGAGTAGTTCAAAATGTTAAATTTTGTTCTTGACATGGATACTCATATTAGTTTTTTGTGGTTCTTTTGTTGAATGTTTTGTGGAACGAACATATATTTTTATGATGTTAAGCCCCTCTAGGATTTGTTGGATATAGAAACTTATTTTTTGGGGGATTAAAATTGTGTGAGGTTAATAGCAAGAAGCATCCATTAAAACTATGAATGAGGATATTTATAGGATGTATATAATTTTTATCCTCCCTATGATTACCCTCATTCACCCATCATTACTCTCAAACATCATATGATCAATTAGGGATTTTTGGATCCCTAACAAACTCTTTTATTTAGTTTTTATGTAAAGACCCAGAATCTTCATGGAAATTTGTTTTTGTAATTATTTGGAATTTTACGAGTCTGTGGCTTCTTACGACACTTGATTCTGAGGCTTGGTTTTCCCGGAATCAATTCCTAAAGTTTTTTTCAGGTACATTTTGTAAACGTACGTGCGTGTTTTTCTATCTTTTGAACCAGTGCTCAGAATTGATATTTGAGGGCACCGATGAACTCACAGTGCCGATAATTTCTTAAGGGGACCTTTACCACAGTTTCGTTTTATGCGGGTTGAAAGCAAAAAATTGGGGTTTAATTAAAATGTAAAATAAAATTGTTTAGAACATTTTTATTTATCTATGGTGGTTATTTCCTCCAATGGGGAGGTTATTGGTGGGTCCCACACCCACATAACTTCCCATGTGTGGATAATTGTGAGGTGGGGCACACACAAGCCCCAACCTTTCATCTCCCCATAATCTCCCTAAAACCCCCAATGAACTCCCCTTCTATTATTATGAAAACTCCCCCTTATTGAATGAGAACTCTTACTCTCCCTCTCTCCCTCATTAATATTTTCCAACAGATGTTAAATAATTAATTAAAATTCTTAAATTTATTAATCAAAGGTTTTGAATTTTTAATTACATGGGTGAATAAACATAATAGCCTTAGCTATTATTTTTACTTTGTGGCATTCGTTGTGTAGAGAGGATTTGGGTGAGATCTTTAGTTTTTGAAGGACACCAACCCTCCGATGAAGAACAACCTGCTTCCCTCAACGAAGAATGCTCTGCGATTCGAATAACACGAAGTTTCCAACAATACTTCTTTTTCGAGTGCACTCCGACGTTGAGGGAATTGACACTGTTCTTCCGCGACGCTCGACTACCACAAACCTTATTCCAAGGTATGGTGGATTTCTTCAATTTTATTTGAATAAAATTGTTGTTCGTTCTTCGTGAAATCTTGTTTATCCATGGACAACTACTACCACCTAACACAGAGGGCGCGAACCGAATGCACAAGGCCTGACGACCCTTTGTAGTCTTTTTTGAATGCGATGGAAACCGTGATAGGAAGGTGATGAAGGGAAAAGCGGCGGTCGTGCGCTGGCCGCAAGCAGATGAACCGTGGCCAGTAACCGCGGGCCGCTCGACCGAGGAAGAACTGGCCTGCCATAGATGGTAGGGCCGAAGGGAGGAACCGCAGTGCCCCACAGCGCCGCGCTGTGGAGAACCGCTGCCCACAAAGGTCGGGCCGCTTTGGCGGAAGAACTGGCCAGCTCGACGGCTGGCCAGGGGGAGGAAGGCCGCGACACCCGAAGGTGCCGCGTAGCAGATCCGCGGCATGACCGAGAGGGCCTCTTGCACCAAGAAGGCCAACCGTCTTCGTCCGGCCGGTTAGGGAGGGCGGCGCCGCTTGGTACCTCCAGTTTGGGCAGCCGGGGGGCTGTGCCCCCGCCTCGGACCGCTCGTCCAGCCGGCCAAGACGCGGTCGGTCCGCACCTTGCCGGGCCAGGCTGCGCCCCCACGGGCCAAAACATGCCCTCTCGGGCCGGGCTGCGTGTTTCATTAGGCCGGTCCATCCCCCTATCAGGTAGGACCAGCCGAAACTGGGTTGACCCGAACCGCTAGCCCACTGGGCTTAACGGGTCGGGCCTGTTTTCACCTAAGGGTGAATAATTTGAAGACCGTGCATCCGATCGACGCACTGTCTATGGCACTGGGACCCTCATGACGTGGATTCACTTTTGCGATACTCTAAGTTTGTTTTGGAAAACTTTGGAAAATGTCCGGGTTTGGAATGAGCGTGTTTCCAACCGGGCCCCCGGAGCAAAAATGCTAATAACTGTCAGAAAAGGCATCTGATTGATGCGCCGTATATCGCATTGGATTCCTTTTGACGAGACAGAATGTCGAGATACATAAACTCTGGACTTCGTGACAGTTGATGTATCGACACCTTGGCTCGAGGAGCAGACCCTCCTGGAATAAAGCGTGTAGTTTGCGGGAACCCTAGAGCTAGCTGTGACTGCAACGACTACCGTACTGGAATCCTTCGTGGGTTTGACAAGGATGGAAAATGTATTGGAATCCTCCGTGGGTACGATGACGATTAAAACTGTACTTGTATCCTATGTGGGTCCAATAGTTCGCCTACTGTACTTGTATCCTACGTGGGTTCGATGGTTTGACTCTGTTCTAGTATCCTACGAGGGTCCGACAGAGTAGATGGTCTAGTATCTTATGTGGGTCCGACAACTTAGTTGGACCAGTATCAAACGTGGGTCCGCCAACTTAGATGAATCAATGAATGAATCTGATCATCTTTATCACTTTATGAAATATATATACATGTGTGAGTTGAGTCTTGACTTTCAATCAATATCATTGATGTGATTGACTTCTTTTTTGTGTGGACTGGGTTGTACATGGGCTTGAGAGTTGGAGCCGAACTGGGATTGATGGCTTAGGTATATGTATGGGAATATAACTAAGTATAGTTGGTTGATACTTCATGATTGTATCTTTCTTTTTGTGGTTTATCCTTCATGGATTCTTGGAGACCTTCAGGGGTCTCGGGGTCCCTACTGACTACCATTAAACTCACCCCTGCACGGGCTATGCCCACACTATGTTGTGTTGGATGCAGACGACGAACAAAACTAATTATGGTGGAGACTTGTTGAGCTGGACGGTACCCGAAAGTGGACCAATTGGTGGGATGTACATAGAGCGTAAGGATGGATCCAAGGTGCAGAGGAGACCATCTGTACCCACCCTTCAGGTGGGATTCCCAGAGGACGACTCAGAGGTTGTTGTTTTCCATTACTGCTTCTGTTCTAGCCTTTCAGTTGTACTATACTTTTTATTTGGGTTTGTATTCTGGCTCATTTACCTTTTTTCACTTACTTTGTGTTCAGTATTACTTTTTGCATACATCAGCTTGTCTACTCTGTTGTGTTCGTTTACTATCATAAAGGCAATGCCTTCCATTTTTATCGGGATTTACGCCTTTGGTGCTTGTCACCAGCCCCTAGCCTATGGAAGGCGGGCTTGGGGTAGTCACGGCATGGGCCCCGAGGACGGGTCGTGATAGTTCATCCTTAGATTGTAGAGATTTTATACCAATGAATTGCGGGGAGTACATCATCTATTTTTTCACCCTGTTCTTGCTTTTTTCTTTAGAGGTTTATTTTTTTAGTGTTTAGGAATTCTGGGCTACAATTTCAATAATACATAATTGTTTTTAAATTGAATATAGGACTCCTTGTGTGTTTTTGGAATCATGGTTCATCCTCTATTTCATTCACTTTCTATAATTAATCAAGAAGATTATTTTCAGGTAGGGGAATCAAGTACCCTCCATTTTATTTGAATCTATTAGATTACAATGGTTTTTTTATATAAGATGAATTATATTAATTAGAATAATAATGATAAATAAATGAACTAATGAAACCGAAAGGGGATTGTGTGATGCTCATCTTGATAACATCTTTCAATGATTGGGATTTTTGTCATTCAAAATTACTTTTAAAAAATAATTCCATGTAGGGTTATATTTATATGATAAGACCCTCTAAATGGTTAAGTACCTAAGGTCGGTAAATGAAGAATCTAGGTTGAATATGATAGTTCTATTCGAGACTGACTGTTTGTAGTTTTGGTATCTTGGTTATGTGAATATTAGATTCTTTCGCTGATAGTAGCTAGGTGGAATTGTTTTTTTGTGGCTAAGTTGTATTGGGTGTTATCAGCTTTATGGCAATAGTTGTGATGTATTTTATTATTTTTGTGGGTTCTTGGTAATGATTAAGTAGAAATGGAATAATATAAATTTATATAAAAATTTGTTAAGTGTTAAATAATTTACTGGTAAAGTTTTAAATTTATTATTAAATGGTTAAATAATGGGTGGTGAATTGTTAATTAAAATAAGTGTATATAGAATATGAATAGTGAACCTCGGTGTGATGTTTATGGATGATTGTTCTACATTATATTATGTGATTGGTGGTACTATATTAGTAGTGTCTTAATGGTGGTTATGGCGGTGTTTCTTGTGTGGACCCGTAGGTATGGGTTTGTGTGTGACAATAGTATACAAATATTTTCATGTATTTTTCTCACCAAACCCACCCAATTTAAATAAAAATACAACACAAAGAGTTCATAGTGTATGTTTTCCCAAACATCAAATATGAGGTAGATATGGTTGGATGGATACCCCCTCTCCATGAGTAACTGATTTGAGAAAAAATATAAAAATTATTTCATATGTTATTCATTGAAAATACCCAATAATTTAATTAAAATCTAGGGAAAATGAGTGATATTTGTTTTTGACTTTGTGACTTATAAAAATAAATTCAATTATATCAAAATGTTATTTTTAATGATTAATTAATTTTTTGGAATTAAATTATGAAAGCATATTTTGATTTCTTTATTAGAATAATATATGTGAAAAAATTTATGTGCTTAAAAACATTGTTGTTTTGTGTAGTCGAATTAGGAATTTTACAAAGGAACTAATAGAACATAATTTCTATATGCAACAGAACATAATAAAATGTTTATAAAATTGGATAAATAGAAATTCCTAGTGGGTTTATTTCATTATATTTAAACCCCATGTTTGGAAGATGAACCCCTCATTTAATTGAAATGTTAGGTTGTTGAACATAACATTCAAGAGATGAATCCGATGTTGACGAAACTCACATTGGTGAAGATGATCCCATTGTTTTTAATATGATCTACGTACTACAGATGTTTTATGTTACCTCCTCCAAGTTCATGGATCCAGATGAGTGATGAATAATGGATCATTAAAGAGATATTTCCATATGATCTTGTCTAAAAATAAATATGGGAACCTTTAAAGAGGATAAAGATGATGAAAATTTCTGAATAATAAACCGTAAAATCAGATATCCAAATAACTAATACTGAACATAAAATCTTAGTGAGTCCATAGAAAAATCTCAAACTTAGTGGAAGAATAACTAAGTGAAGAATTGTGAAGTTCAATAAGCAAATTAAAAATATATCGTTGTGTTCCTGAAAAATAAGAAGACGAATAGGGGTCACTAATAAATGAAAAGATGAATTACTAAGAAACAATATATAACCTCACCATTTTTGAATGAATACACTATATCTGATTGATGATTTGAAGATATTAAAGACAAGAACTCACCTATTGTAGATGGATCGAAGAACAAATGATGGTTTAAGGGTAGTGTTTTACTATGTAAGGGTACCTCTAGTGTTTTAAAGGGCTGCATCATGGTCATCAAAGGACCCTAAATCAATGTAGGTGTATATTCAATCAGTAAATCCAAATCATGGAATTCACCAATAAACATACCATATAGATACACTCTATTTGATGGTTTACCAAACACGTTGGTATGAGGAGAATACTTTTCGGAAAATATTTGAGCATATATTTGGTGAAATCCCAATTGTAAAATTTTCCATGTGGTGATTATCTATTTGATGGAGTACAGTTCATGATCATGGGATAAGGATAATTATAACTAAATTTATCTCAATAATTAGGTCCAACACATAGCAATCACACTATTTTAAAAGCAACTTGACACTCACTGTAATGAACATAAGGAGAATAATAAAGAAGTTATTTCTATACCATGTTCAATTTCATTGAGTAAATTTTTCATCTTTCGACTTCAGTTAATTTATTATTTTTGACATTTTAATTAAAAATCTATTTTATTTTAGTATTCTTATGTGTTGTTATTTATATGCCCATGTTTTTAATGTTTATCACCCCCGGTGAGTTCCTATTACCTCTCAAGATATCATTGATGATGATGTGATAACCCTTAGATCACCCATTAGATGAAAAACAATGATGTAATGTCAAAAAACTGACCTTATTCCTTTTAATTTTTCATGAGGATCTCTGGATAGTGATAGCCTGATTAGATTATCAAACCACATTCTCTCAACTTCTAATTTTCTTTTATAATACAAGACACCCTAATATTTCCTAGTATTTTGATACATGTTGTGTGATGGGTGTAGTGATGTGAATAGAGGTTCAGATCAATGTTATGTACTATAATAGAATGTAATAATATGATCACAATGGTAATTATCCTTTAATATTATATTCATTGATATAATTTAAGTTGTATGTTTGCGTGTAGCTAATCAACACACATAGATAATTTAACAATAGGGTTAGGTTTATGAGACAAGGAAGGATCACAATGTTGAATATTGAGGTTTCCCCAATTCTTCCATCCTTCATTTCATGTATTTCGTTTTTTTACTTCCCATCTTACAATAATCAAATAATCAACCTCATTTTTCCTATTTCTCTAAAATTTATGATAACAAATCCAAAATACATAACATCTAAGATATTTGAAATTATTAAACACTATTATTTGAGATAAAACCATAGAAAACAACTAGTCTTTATTAGGAATAAATATAATTTTTTATCATAGAACACATCAATAACATATCAATATGGAATCATTTTTTGGGATAAGTTACTATTTTTAATTTTCATTAACAAAAGTATAGTTTGTTTTCTTGAAATAATTTATTTTTATCCTTTTTAAGTATCAGATCTATCTCCAACGAGGATATGAAATATATTGGGGTCAATCCTTGATGGATCCCTATATAATTGTATAGTTAACATTCCCATAGGTTCCTTGGGAGAAATAAAACACACAAAAATAAGTGAACAACAATTAATGTTGGGGAGGAATTCAAGAAGGGGAAATAATTGGAATAGATTTCATGAATTGATTGAAATAATAGCTCATATTAAAAAAATCTCTTGATTAAGAAATAAAATAATTCTAAGTACCCAATATTTAATACATCAATAACCTTCTTTATGAAGTCTCTTCAACTCTACAAAATATAAGAGAAAAACAAGAAGATGAGAGATTAGTTACCATTGTATATTCTCAAACTTTTATTCAAGAGGAGGGGGGATAATTTTTAGAATTGTAAGTCTATATATTGTTTTCAATTAAGGTAACATTACTAGAGCTAGATTACCTTATAAATAAACTAAAATATGACGCTATAGAGGGTGAATATTTATTGAACATTTAGTTCTCTAATTGTTTCTTGAAACTAAATTATCTATTGATATATCTTGTAATAAAAATGATATCCAATGATTGGAAATTTTGTTTTATTCCCATGATATTGATGATAAAATGTATGGTCTTGTCTTTGATTAGAATGTATAATACCTATTAATATCCCCATATAGAGAATAAAACTTCAATATGGAATTAGACCTAGAAAACAACATACATGATGAAATTTATGAGGGTTATACTATTGAAAGAAACATATTTCATTTAAATTATATGTAATATGAATTATCTACCCATATCCCTTGTTTCAATTTTATAGATTCATCCCAACTAATTCACATCTTTGAATATGATTAAAAATGAGGTAAGGGAAACAAATTTTAGTTTTAAATAGAATAACCAAAATTCAAAATCATTAAAAATGACCTTCCAAGGATGTTTCATGAGAAATATGAGTTTTATTCTACAAAATATGTGGGAGTTAGTAAACTCTAAAGATCATTTTAATTTCTAAAATTTTTCTACAATAGTGAACTAACTTATTTTTAGACTCTAGAATCAATAATATTTTTTATCACCCTTAAAGAAGATAAAGAATCTAAGGTAGTTCCCCTTTAATAAATAGATGAGTTATAAATAATATAAATGTCCATAAAGAATGGAGAATAAGTTATAGATAAGGAATACTTTTGTAATCTTCTCAAATACACTATATAAGAAGACTTCTTTGTGATTTAAAACCCTATAGGAGAACAATAAAATTTCATATTGGGACCTTTGTTGATTTAAATAATCCATAAAAATAACCCAAATAATCAATTAGAGGGATTTAAAAATCAAGTAATAATTATATGAGGATTCTCAAGAAGAAATATAAATATTAGATACTTTTTATGAGGGGAAAAACATTGATATAAACTCAACAAGTTTTAATTTAATAATATTTGAATTATTTACTAAATGAAACTTATTTGAAGATGACTATGAAGAATTATAGGAGTTGACTCAAGATGAGGAATATTCCTTGGTAGTTGTGGGTGAAATAGAGAAATCATTATATATTCTTCTACCACCTTCACATAAAATAATAGATCACAATGATGAAGAATTAGATCTAACAAACTCTAGAGAAGGTGTGTTCCAAGATGAATTAAAGATGAGAAACTATGGAATGGCCAAGATATGATGGTTCTGATCACAGGAACCCCATACTACAGTGGATTGGGGATATTCAAAGAACTATACAGCTATGGAATGTATAAATATATCCAATATTGGGTGGAAATACCCAAGGCCACTATTCTTTTCCGATTCATTTTCTGTTTTCATTTTAGCAAAGAATTTCTTATATTTAATTTCATTTTAAAAAATATTTTCCTAATTAAAAAACCTTGTTGAATAGAGAAAGTTTTCTAAAATTGAAACATGGGGTATCTTACATAGAAATTTACTAGAAAAAACACCGTTTGGTACATTTTATTTTACACTATTTATAAAATGATTTTTACATGTTTTCTGGAAATTAAGATGTATAATATTGAGCATGTGCGCAGGAAGGGATTTAATCTAGTTTTAGTAAGTTTTAAATGATTCTTTGTAATTATTTTATAATATATAAATAAACTAAAAAACAAATATTCTTTTGAATGTTTTATATATCTCTTTTGTACAGTTTTTTCATTGATCAAAATGCTACGCTACTTAGTTTAAATTTTATGATTGTGTTAATAATTTCATTGGATGTAAAATAGTAATAGCTAGATTAATGATGAGTGAATTTTCCACATCCTTCATTCATATCATGTCCTATATATTTGAATGGGCGTTTTAGTTAAAATATTATCATGGAATCAAAATTATTACTTGAGGTCACTGTAAGTGTTTAACATAATCCTATGCCACATGACCTGTGTGAAAAATAAAAAATTAGGGATCCAACTAAAAAGTAATTTATAAAATAACAATAATACTATAGTTAAATGAAAAATTTGGATCCCATGTTAGATATATAATACATTAGGAACAAGTTGTGGGAGCTAAATCACTATTTACATATCAAATAAGTGTCTTTTAAAAGTGATCTATACACACATTGATAGAAAATTTCATAAAAAGAACAAAAAAGATAAAAATAAATTCATTCATGTAAGGAGAATATTGAACCTAGATGAAGAACATATCAATTGAATCATAAAAAATTAATTTTTGTTTTATTAATGATGTGGAAATTGAACTATGGGTTAAGAAATATAGTATAAATTTATAAGTGGATGTGATTATTATTAAATCATTTATTCCACTTAAATATAATTTGACCCACACATAGAAGTGTAAATCTTATTAGATTAAAGTGAGGAAGGAATGAAATCATATTAGATTCATGATATTTCATAAAATGGAGGGACCTATGAATAGATTCTTCTTTATCTTGTATATTTAAATCTATGTATGCTAAATATATTTATTTCTCTTCTTAATAAAGTAAATTCAATAATATATTTTCCATGGATTAAAATTTTACCATTTCAAGGTAGTGAGGTGAGAATTTTTTTTGAAAATATTTATTCTATTATTCATTGAAAATAAATTATAATTGCATTAAAATATTGAATAAATTATTTATTTTTTGTGGATTTTTTAATTCAAAATATATCTATTAGTTATGTGAAAGTGTTGTTTTTAATGGTTTATTCATTTTTTGAAATATAATTTGAATCCTTCTTATTATTTCTATATCTATTAAATTTAGTTTAAAATACATTGTTGTAAAAAAAATTTGTTGTCTTGACTGGTGTCAGAGTGATTTCAATGGAAATGATCGACCATAAGTTCTAAGTGAAATCGAATTTAATTGAAGGTTAAATAGAGGGGAAAAATTCCCATGACTTTTTGGTTTATCTAATGATTTCACAACCCCATGTTTGATTGATGAACCATACATTAAATAGAGATATTATGTTTAAGAACCTGCCATTTGGAAAATGTACCCCATGTTAAAGTGGATTGTTATGTTTGAGAACCAGACATTTAGTAAATAAACTCTATGTTTGTGATGATAATCCAAACATTTGTATGATTTACCTTACATTGCATAATCTTGGAATTGGTATCACCATGTTACCAACACCAAATGAGCGATTAAGATGGTCTCATGTATGATAGGTTTCCACTTAAGTTTTCTCTCAAACTCGATGACAAAGATTCTCATGATCTCAAACATGATGAAATTTTGAGAAAGAACAAAATTAAAATCCGATCTCTAAAGAATATAATACCAATAGGGAATCTCACCAGGGCCACTAAGGAATCTCGAGCTGAGAAGGAAGAATATAGAATTGTTGAACATCAAATATTTCCATAATGATCGAAGGTAAACACTTGAATTCCTGCTAATTAAAATGAGGAATGCTGATTTCTAATAAAGGTGAATATGAAATAATGATCCAATTCTCAGTCCACACAGATTTCTAATTGAATAATGCGGATCTGAACCATTATTTTCATAAGGAAAATACTAGATACGAATGTTTAGGTTGGATATGAGAATAATATTTGGAATAATGTATGTTCATGGATATGTAAGGATATATAATTTGTTTCAAATGTCTACATCAGTGTCATTATATAACCCCACATATATTTTGGTGTACATTACCCTAGTTCTTCCTGATTGTTGAATTATCCGAACAATATTTCAATGTCGATATCATTTATTTGAAGGAATATAGTTCTTGATCATTGGAAGAAAAAACATTACAAAAATATTTTCATGCATTGATTTTAAGAAATCCAAAAAATTAAGATGTCCATGTGGTTATCATCCATTGTAATAAGTATGGATCAAAATACTATAATATATATAAATCTACAATAGAGCTAATATAAACCACCATGTGTGATACATGGAACACATATAGCTGATATGGTAACTCACGACTTGCTACATTGATGGTGCTGGTATGAATGAAGAAAATTCCTCCATTACTTTAAATACATATTCCCCTTATCATTGTAAATTCCATTAAACATCTTCCAACAATAATAAATTTCTAAATTTTATTATACTAATTCCAATCCCATTCTTTTTTAATGTACTTCTACGTTATTCATTCCAGGATATTTTCTATTTTTCTCACCATATACAAATTACTAGGATCTATCAATCTCTCATTGGTTATGAGAGGTAAAATTTATTATTACCCATCAGATAAAAACCATATATGTAGAGTCCATGCTTATATAGTCCCATGTTTTTAACTAAGTTAAAATTCCTTTTTTTTTACTTTTTAGTTAAATTATTGGGTTGTTTATAAAACCATGATTTGGGATGATGTTTTATGAGTTGGGTTAATTTAACATGTTGATATCGAAAATGAGTAAAGTCTTTATGAGGTTCTCAGGTGGCTCGATGGGTTTCATTAGCACTGGACCTCGAAACATAGTTTTTAAAATGCAGGGCAGAGGTGTTCACGTGGACTATGAACAATTAGTCAAACTGTATGTTTCTTTCATACATGATACTATAAGTATATAATAGCGGGTGAATGGTCTATAAATGGTAAGAACATGGTCTATCAGACCGTGCTATTTAAACTATAGGGCTTACCCAGTTTTGAGTTTCTGGTAAATTTAATTTAATTAAATTCACGGTTGAAAAGAATTTCATTAAATGAGATGTTTGGGGTTTCATTTAATTAAATTAATGTTGATTTAATTAAATAAAATTATTTTCATATGGATAACTTATTTATTTAACTAAATTTAGACAAGATGAATTTAATTAAATTACATGTAAATAAAGAGTTGGGATTTATCAAATAATTGTAATATAAAATGGAAATAATAAATGATGTGTAAATGAGGAGTTGTGGTTTCATTTAATTAAAATCAAGGTAAATAGGAATTTAATTAATTAATGCGAAATATAGGGTTTATTTAATTAAATTCAACGTTAAGATTAATATAGTTTGTCATTTTGAAAGGGGGTTATTATTTAATTCAACTAATTTTTATATAATTTAAATAAATAATTTTTATGGGTTGGAGTTTTTAATTTAATTAAATTGTGTTCAGGGTATTTAATTAAGTACCATTAATTGGAGAAATTATTTAATTAAATTTAGTTGGAACGAATTTAATTAAATTATGATTAATGAGTTATTAGGATTGTTTCAATTAAATTATGTTCCGGTAATTTAATTAAATAATAATGATTTGGAATATTTATTTAATAAAATTTGGTTCAAAACTAATTTAATGAAATGATGTGTTAAATGAAGAGTTTGGGGTTTGTTCAAGAGGTGTGTAAACTAATTGATAATAATTATAGTGTAATAGAAATTATTATTATTATCATATTTATTATTATTAATATATTAATACTTATTTTAATTTGGGGTTATTTTCAGGGAAAAATAAATAAGGCGAGGTGCACAATATGTTTGGCATGTCCCCTCCGATTGGCTCTCTTATGTTGAGGCGCACCGCCACCTCTATTTTGGAACCCCTTCACGCACTCAGTTCCTTCTAGTTGATTCAAAAAAAAATTCCATCCCGGTGAGGTGAGTCCATATCAATGTGTTTTTTTCATCACATCAATTGTTTTAGATCTCAGTTTCTGAGTCTCCTTTAGGACAAAACCCTATGATCTGGGATTAATTTGGTTTCTTCCTTTTTTCTGACATTGGGTGGTGTGAATGAAGTATTTGGATCCCTTAGTATGAATTTTGATGACCTCTTCCAAAGAAGAAGTGATTCGGCTTGATTTGGTTCACCGCTGTCATATTAAGTTGTGGCTATAAACATTAAACTTGGTTTCAAACCCCATGAATTAGGTGCTTATGGTGTAATTGGGATGTGGTTAAAAATTTGTTTCAAACCCCAGGTCATGCTCGAAACTCTTTGTCAGAGTTTTCATTCCTTGGTACATCTGTGCCAGAGCTGCCTCTACCTACTTTTATCTAGACAGGGGTGTATTTTCTAGATAAACCACATACTCAATACTCACAAAAACATAGGGATGTTTTTAGTATACATAGTCTTGTCTCTAAGTCTTCTCTAGGTTTTTCTAATCCAAATCCCTATAATAACTAAACCAATCCTTGGATACCAACTATAACAACCGTTCTTTTATTTCACATTTAAACATAATTTATTACATAAAATTTCACTTAATACAATATAGATAATCGATAAGTCTTGTGTATTTGGGGATTACGATCATCACATAACAACTTAAAACATTAAATACAACATCTTTATTGAAAAAATACTTCACATGACCACATCATTCAATCATACATAACATTTCATGGGATAACCTGAGGTCATACCTATGAAAGGGTTGAGCTATAAATCCTAGTAAAGGAATAGACATGGAATAACATGAGGATTACAATACTTGTTATCCAATAGGAATATCAATGGAAAAAAATATAAACATTAACATAAAGGCATGATAAATCATGGTAATAATAACATGGAGAATTGGCAACAACATTTAACACGATATTAGCATGAGCCAAGGCTCATTGCCCATGAAGCATTAGTAAACCCTCATTGCACATGAACCATGAGTAAACACTCAATTCACTTGAAATAGAAAGATTCAACACTCATTTCACATGATGTATCATGATACTATACTTTACCCAATGCATTAGAGTACAATTAGAGCACACTGTTCTTAATCTTTTCATTTCATGCATATGTGTGCCACAAGATCGTACAACATTGATTCATAAAGCATCATAATCTATTCCACAATTAAGGAATGTGGAATTAATTAATTATAATATTCCATCAATATGTAAATGTGAATAAGGATGAATACCCTTGATAGAGAAATGTGCTTGGTATTCATTACACAATGATTTTGGCATGGAAAATTGTGGTGCAATTTCGATAGCATAATGGCGTGACATAAGACCTCATAAAAATGATTGATGAGAGATAAAGGGGTTTATCATCATATTTACAAGAAATGGAAATTAAGGGGGTCATATAGATACATGTCCCAACATTGGTACACGAATTTGGATTCATAATACAAAATAATTGCTTGAATGTAAATGAGGAGAGAGAGATTCCTTACGACATTTCGGCATGGTAATAGGTGTACATAAGAGAAACTGATAGATAGACAAAGGGTTATCTCATCCTTAAAACATAAAAGGATGGTGTAGGGTGTTGTACGATCTTATGGAACCCTTATAATTGAAAATAAAAGGGCATTACAGTATTACGAAATTGGGATAAATGAGAACAGATGGAATCCCACACATGGAAATGTGATCTCAAAGGCTATGAAGAGGCTTTATAAAGGCTTCTTGGGAGCTTGGGGCACCATGGGAGGATTCAAGAGAGAGGAGGTATGTTTTGGGACAAACTCCAAAATATTATATTAAAGTGGAAGTGGGAGCATTGGTGGGATAATATAGGAAAGGACAAGGAATTATTTATTATTTAGGTTTGGGACATCTCACATTAAACTAATCAAAACAAAAAACCAGCCCATTGTTGTTTCCCATGTTTTTTTCCGAATGGGAGTGGAAAACAATATTTTATAAGTAAAATAGTATAACTTATTAAAATAATAGGTCTTCATATGTGGAGGTGAGTCACACTCTCAAGGAAAACAATTTAAAATTATAAAATGATTTAGATGTCCGGGAGGGTCCACTAAGGCATCATAAAAATAATCTAAAAAATATAAAATAACATAATTTTAAAGATAAAACATATATTGGAAGAAAATATTATTTATATTATTTTTTTACATCACTATTGGGTCATTATGATGTCATAAAACACATTTTTTATTTAAACGATATTTAATTATTACCCAAATATTTGACTATCTAAAGAAATTATGACAAATTCACCATTGGATAATTAAGAAATCCTGATTAAAAAAATAATTTTGATTTTATCAATATAATTTTCCAAATGATTGAATTTTTACTTTTAAAATAAAAACTAACATTTATCGAAAACTTATGGGTTTTGACAAAAACAGCTTTCCAGCCACAATAAAAATTACAATTGCAATAATAAAAATATATTATCATGTATAATTAATAAAAAGTAATTTAATAATAAAAATAATAATTTATTAAAATATTATTTAATTAAAATATCCATTAATTCATCAAAATATATTTCATAGCTGAATATAAACTAAAAATACTATTTTTACTTTAAAAACTATTTAAAAATTAACAATAATAAAATTAATATATATTCATTATTACATACAAAAATAATTTACATATTCATACTGATAATGTCTTGTTACATAACCCATTATAACACCCACAGAAGATCGAAGGGTATGGTGTGTGATTGTGAAAGACTCTCGGGGTGGCTCAGATATCATTTTCGAGTGGTAATCTCTATCAACTTTTACTTCTTCTATAGGTGGTTTCGTTCAAGCCTAACGTGTTGAAGCTAATCTAGGTCTTGGTCAAGATAGAATCATGATGACGCCACCTCCATTCTTGTATTCAAAAAATGGGCTTCGTATGGAGCAAGTCTACTATGTGAGGCCATCGCTTTCTTTGTGTGAGTAAATTGGATTTGTTAAAGACCTATATTTATACTAATAATGTGATCACTTTTCAATAGCTATATTATCAACAATCACAATTTCTAAAGGTATTTTAAAATCAAAAAATATAGAACCAAGGAAGTTCATAAATTTTATATATCCATAATAATGCATTTAAAAAGATCAAGAGCAATTTTCGTCAATGAATGTTTGGGTCATTATAGTGTTGATTTAAATAAATCCAGACTATAGAGATGTGTACATTGATATCTTATATAAAAATAAGTATAAAGGATGATCATGTGAAAAGGAAACTTTTTAATTAATAGTTCATAATAACCAGGTAAAATATGTGTCTCTCATCCAGTTGAGAATTTAACTCACTAGTCACTACACTAAAGGTGAGGGGTAAAATGAAGAAGATGTCTCAATATTACTAAATATATGGTCACGTTCTCCTAGTAATGTTCATCAACCATCTAGTAACTATAATTAGTTTCTATTTTTTTATTTTAATTCTAATTAAATTATTTTTTATTTTTCTTCTTTGTTGTTATTTCTCTTTATCTATTTATTATTTTTCTTAGCCACTCTAATGTGTTGTGATCTCTCGAGATATAATTGATGATGATAGGTTATCCTAAGGATCTACCATTTGAGAAAACAAGTGATGTGGAGTCCACTCAAAGAAACCAAATTCTTTTAAATTTTTATGAGTATCTTTAGATAGTGAGTGTATTATGTCATGATCATACCTCGTGTATTTCACCTTTTAATTTCCATTCATATGCATGAACCCTCATTAATCTACCACTATCTAGATAAATGTAGTATTATGGGATTAGTAATGTGAATGGGATAAAGGATAAATATTGTGACCCATTTTATAGATTGGTGAGACTCAGGATATTCACCATAGGATTGAGTTGAATTCACAAAATTATGAACTATGGTTGTGTGTAGGTGATTGGTAAACATATTGAATAGAATCAAAGGGTTAATGTCGTGAGACAATGAAGGATCACAATGATGAGTATATGGGTGTATCACTTTCTAGATCAATCTTATCCTAAATATCAATTATACTTCCTTTATTTCATTCATAAAATTACACACCTCATTTTTCATCTATCGTTATAAATTAAGAATACAAAAAATACATAATTGTTCAGATAAGTAAATCTCTCAATCCTACTCCATTAGATATGATCCTTATTATCCACTAGGTTATATTGTGAGAAAATAGAAAAATTATTTGATTCAATCTTGAAATAATCATGAAATCAATTTGACACTATTTATGGGGAGAAGGGTTGAGTATTCACAGTACAGAACACAAATATAATTAGTTTTTTCTAATGCTTCATTTTTTTATAAGTTCCCAATTTTCACTCCAACTAAAATAAACACAATTATGGGATCATTATCTGATGGATCCCCACATATATACCTAGTTCACATTCCCATAGGTTCTAGGGTAAGAGAAACACAAACAACAACCAATTAACAAAATATACAATTGGGGAGGATGTCAAGAACATGAAATAATTAAGGGTGAGATTCAAGAATTGATGGATAAACTTCCACAATGTTAATTAATCAGTTCCAATGGTCCTTTCTCAATTAGTATCCAATAAAAGGAGGTATAATTTTTTTGGAGTGGAAGAACATCCATTTTTTTCTATTGAACACATCAGCCCAAAGATGATGTACCTTGTAGAGAAAAAATATTTAAAACTATCAAGAGAAAATTCATTATTGAAATATTAATTTTATATATTTTTTCAAACTCAATTGTCTATTAATATATATTTTGTTATAAATGAAATAAAAATAAATAAATGATTTTTTCATTCCCATAATATTGAAGATAATATGGATTAGCTCAAATTTTAAGGGAATATATAATACCCACTGCTTCCTCGTCTAGCTAAGAAAACAACTAAGTGGAATTACAACTGGAAAATGATTCACATACTGAAATTGAAGATAGGGATTCAACTGAACTGGATTTATTCTATTTTTTGTTTATAAAAGTTAAATTATCTCGTAATCTCTCTCGATTAAATTTTATAAATTCAAAACAACTAATTCAAATCTTTGAAAATGAATAATTAGAATATAATGAATACTACATTGAATTTTTAATAGAATAAAAAAATCCACAATAATAATAAATGACCCTACACGGGTGTTTTATGAGAAATAGTGGTTTCAACATGGGTCATGTGATAGAGGGAATCCACCCTCAAGATTGTAAGAACAATCCAAAAAATGTAATATATATTGAAATCCATATTATTTGGATTCCACTAATATAATAATTTTTTCTTAAACATATAGAATATGATGCAACTAAAGTAGTTTCATTAGTATCAAAATTGGAGATGGAAATCGTAGAAGAGGTCACCTGAAAGAAAAAGAAGAGCCTTTCAGGAAATACTTTGACAACATGATCATATCCATTATATAAGGAAACATTTTAAAGGATGGAATCACTATGGATGAACAAGATAGAGATATATTAGGACCCCACCCTGAGTATTAATTAGATGGAGGAAAAATATATGAATTATTCTCAGATGCTGATCATAAAGAAACAGAAGTACAAGTTTCTGCATTTGAGTGGGGCATTGATTTGAACAAAACCTATTTTTATATTAAATAATTTGTATTATTTAAGGAAACACCATTATATGTACATGACCAAGAAACACTAATAGTGGTTCCACTATATAATGAACCTGCCATAACATCATTTTATGAAATGGATGGAATTATATACATTCCCCTACCACCATCACTTAATAGAATACATCCCAATGATGAGGGGTGAATATGATGAAATATGGGAATGGGGACCCCAATTTTGAATTGAAGTTAAGAAGATTTGAAAGGAACTATATGTGATTTATCTATTACAATAAACCCCATATTCTAGTGCATTATGGATAACCACATAACTATCCATCCATGGATTGTATAAATACAATTCCACATGGAAGGGAAAATCCTAAGCCACTCTTATTTTTCTCTTTATTTTTACATTTTAATTTTAATAAAAAATTTATAATTTTCAATTATTTTTTCAATAAGTTTTCACTAAGTATAAAAAACCTATAAGAATATCTCATGTTTTCAGCAAGAGAACCCAATAGAGATTTTACCTCATTTATGATGGAAAAATATCACCATGTTGTGTCTATCATTTCACATATCTTATTCACTAGAATATTTTCGTATGTTTGATGGAACATAAGTTGATAATTATAATCATGTTTGGGAGATGGGATTAAAAACTATTTGAAAATTTTTTAAATTAATTTTAGGTTATTTTCTAGAATCTATAAATTAACTAAAAAATTTGATATTCTTATAAATGTTTTGAATAGATGTTTTGAGTAGTCTTTTCTTTGAGATAATAATTTCTTTATCTAGTTTAAAAATCATTATAGAGTTTTTAATATAATTATATTTAATATATTAATAATTAATTAAATATTGAGTAATTTTTTCATGACCCTCATGCATATATACTCTTTGAACAATGTGAGGGAGTGTAAGTGAGGGGATTTATATGGATTTTGAATTATAACATAATGTCACCAAATTTTTTGAACATAATCCTAAGAAATTTTAACTTTATGAAATATAACACTTTATAGATCCAACTCAAAATAAATTTATTAAATTCATTTAAAATAGGATTATAATGGGAAATTGGAATCCTATGGTGAATATTTGATATATTAGGAACTAAATGTATGAGTTAAAGTCAGATCAATACATCCAATAAGTGAATTATCATAGTTTTCTATACATACATCGATTGGAAAATTTACAATAAATGAATAAATACATAAGAGTCAAAAATTAATTAATTTATGAGAGGCTAATATTGAACTGAGATGAAGATGAGATAAATTGACATATAAATAATAAATTTATTTTGTATCAATGATGTGTCAATTTGATACTTATTTTTAGAAACTTATGACAGATGGATGAATTGAAGTGATTCTTATTGAATCATTGATTACAAATAGAACTAATGTTTTCATCTTACAGACATGGAATAGTTATTTAGTTTATATCAGGAGTGAATTAAATTCCCTAAAATAACTGAAAAATAAAAAATGGAGTTTTCTAGGAATACATTATTCTGTGTCTTGTATATTAAAATATATATAGGATTAATATTTTTATTTTAATTTTAATATATTTAATTCAATGATGACGATTACTATGATTGAAATAGTTCAAGTCTAGGGAGTGATGTCAGTAGAAAATTGTAAAATATGTTAGTTTTAATTCATTAAATTTTTTTTTTAATTTAATTAAACTAATTTGGAATTGGTTATTTTATATGTTGAATTACGAACATAATTTTTAAAAGGAAAATAATTTGGCTTTTATTTGTTTATTAACTTTTTTAATAATAATGTGATGAAATTATTTTGTCATTATCAATATAATTTATTAGAAAAATGTTTTATGAATACAAAAAATATATTTTTTATGTAGTTTAATTGTGAATTTTTTGAATGAAAATATCAAATAATGATTCTTCTAAAATAGAATGCAACTAAATTTTTAGAAAATGGAAAAACCAACCATTCCAAATATGTTTCTTTTATGTTTTTTTAACCTATTGTTTGAATGATGAACCCAATGTTTGGAATTTATACTCCTTGTTTAAGAGTTATTTTATGTATGGGAACCTATCATTTTTTAGGATTAACCATGTATTGATAAACCACATGTTGGTGAAGTCAAATCCAATGTTTTAATGAAGAACCACACATGGTATGTTATTGACATTTCTACCTCAATGTTCATGAATCCACGTAAACAATGAACAGGGGTTGTGGATGGGATCTTTCAGAAATTATACTCTCTCGGAGTCATTGTAGGAAATTATCATGTTATTAAAGATGATAATGTCTTGGTATTGGAAAATCATAAAATTGTATCTCCAAATAAATAATTAAAAATAGAGATTATTGTTGGGGAAAATAATGGATGTTGAATGAAGATATAAGAATATGGGACTGAATCATTGTGATGACCACCGAATTAATAGTATGAGGACCATTGAGCACTTTCCAATGAAGAAGATTGAACATTATATCATACGGTGGTGGAGTTAAAATACTAGTCCAAAGCTCAAGAAACACATGTTATGAAAAAATACTCTACATCATTTCCATGATGATCAGAAGTTAGATACTATCAGCCAGAAGATCCAGTTGGAATAAAGAAAAACTGATTGTGAGAGGATAATTCAATACTATATAATTCCACCTCGATTATTTTCAAGGTAATTTTCATGGTCATCACAGAACCTAATATATATATATATGTGTGTGTGTGTACATTCGACCTGTTCATCCAAATCATGGAATGACCAAATAATTATTTTATGTGGTGATCATCCATTTGACGGAGTATAGTGCTCGACCATGGGAGGGTAAAAAATTACCAAAAACATTTCAGTTGTAATTTTATGAAATCAAGACCATTGACTTGGGCACATGGAGATCATAAATTCGAAGGAGTACAAGGTATATTGAATGTAAAAGGATACTTCTAACTAAAGTTATCTCAACTGTAAGGTGTGAAACAAGGCATCTAACCAGATGAAATGGAAACGTACTGGTCACTACATTAATGGTTTGGGGAAAATGAATAATATTCAATGATAACTTTAAATAAATTTCCCCTAATTCACTAAATTTTCATTAAACATCTTCAGAGTGTAATTAATTTCTTCATTTCTACATTTTCATCCCATTTACAATATATTTTAATATTTTATTACTCTTTTATATTGTTGTTTTATCCCCTTGTTATTCATCTTTATCACAAAATATGGAAACCTATGATATGTAAAGATATTATTGATAATGATTGGTTGACTTAGGGATTACCTGTCATATGAAAACATGTGATGAAAATAACACACACCCAATATTATTCCTTCTATGTTGTCGTAAAGATTTATTGATAGTGAGAGGATTACTAGATGACCATACCTCATATCTCTCACCTTTCAATTTCCATTCATAATAGTGAACAAACATTCCCCTCCCCCTATTTAGAAAAAAGTTGTGTCAAGGGAGTATTTAAATAAATAATGGACAGGGTCATTATTGTGACCCATTTGTTAGAGTAATGAGTCGGTCAATTAGGATATTCTCTATAATACCCTGATATTTAGTCAAATATATGTTTTTAGAAATTATTTAATCTTTTTGATGTTTTTATTTCAACCAACCTTAAATAAATCTTATGTTATATGGAAACACTATGTTTTGCTTGTGTTTCAAACAAAATCATGTTAAACGTTCACTACACACAACACATAGATTAGTTATCAGTATACACAACACAATGCTTGGATTGTGTTATACACAATCCTAGTTTCCTTCAAAACGTTCATTATATTCATGACCAAGTGTTACCAAAATGCAATATACTATTAATATTATTGTTAAATAGTAGTCACCAAGAAATTAGGATGAAAGCTATGAATATAATATTATTTAAACATGTGACTAAAATGTACCCCTTTTGTATGAGATTAAAGTAATATGTTTTGGAAAATAATGAAATTCATTTTCGAAGAAAACTACTTTTCTATATAAAATCAATAATTTTTCTCAAAATATTAAACAAACCACTATTTATGATTATTTATAATATATTATATACCCAATAAAATATTTTTACACTCATATAATAAATTTTATAGCAATTATATAATAATAAAACAAATTTTATGAATAAAGAGATGTATGTTCAAAAAGATATGTTTATCGTGTTTTAATGGAGATCCCCTTTTAAATAATATTTTTGAGAAAAAAATTATTTTATATTTGAAAAAAGAAACTTCATTTTAGAAATATGAAAATAAAAATTTACTTGGTTGAATTTTCATAAATTTTTTAGAGTTTTCATTTTGGATGAAAAGTGAAGAACACCGAATTTTAATCCAAAACAGGTTTCCATGTAATTTATTTATAATATAAAATTATATATTTTTTTTATATTTTATGTTTAATTAGATAAATTATTAAAAAAATATTAAAATTTAGTTTATTTGAATCAGTTTTACTTTGAAATTGGGTATAAATACTTATGAGGCATTTGAATGTTTTTACATTAAAAACCCACATTATCATCCAGTCTATGGGATTAAATTTAAATTATTTTCTACAAATTATGTGATTGGATTTTGGAAAAAATTTCTTTCAAATTAGGAATAATAAAAATTTATAATGTCTAATGAGTTCAACATTGTTCTGGACAAAATATATTACAGAATGTAATTAAAAGTAATTACACTAATGAATGTAAAATTATCATTAACAAGTGAAAAAACATTACATTTTTGGCGAATAATTACCTAGAAACCTTTAAAAAATACATTATATATATATATATATTTCAAAAATATGAACTATATTATAGAAGTATTTCCATTATTGGTTTCACTAGGCATTGGAAAATTTTGGGTGTCATTCACTTTTAAGAAATATATAAGAATGTCACTCCCCCTCCATTATAAAAAAGCACTCACCACTCTAACTTATTAACATCTATAAATCCATTTTGATTTCCTAAAATATACTAAAATAATCTCCCAAAACCCCTATCTTCTTCATAAAATAACAACATTGTGAATTAACACATCCATGTAATCCCTTTGGTGAATATTAATAGGAGTTTCCCAAAGAAGAGGTAACATCCATTCTCAAGCTCATTTGTTTTATTTTCATTATCCACCCCCTATTATATTATTATTTCATGCTTATATGATAACATAAATACACTATATATATGTATAAATTGTTTTTTATGAGTTATACCTACACATACATAAACTTCCATCTAATTGGTAATGGGCATACCATTCTTGTGCATGGTGAACTACCACCTCACGAAATAATGTTGCTCATTTTTTCATTACCACATATCATGGTCAGTAATCATGATGAAAACTATTTTTAATAGATTATATGTGATATTTATGATTTATTTATTATTCTTAACCTATTATATAGAATTTACCATTATTTTTTCCATTTTTTATAAATATGATAACTTCGATTGTGGAAGTGTGGACTTCTGCCTACACAAATTGATATAATGCATTCACAAATTACATGTAATGTGTTAAGGATGGGTTTAGTAAATGTATATCATATATATGAAATAATAATTTAATTTTAATGATATTATAAACATATATATATTACATTTACTTACTATTATCAAATATTATAGTAATGATGAAACAAAATTCATATGACATATGGTCTAACATCTTCATGAATGGGCTAATTCATTTAATATTTTTATATTTTATATAATAAAATAAATAAAAATATAATAAAAATATATGAAATTATTATCATGTTTACTTTATTTATATCATTATATAACAATGATGACCAATAATATAACAAATCCAAACAAAATAGAAAAACAAAATGATTATTGCACAAAACCTAACATTAACATTGAGTTTTCAATAAATGTGTAATTTAAAGTCATAATAAAATAATAGGTAAAATTAGATACAAGAATATGGTTCTTTGGTAGATTTATAATAGAATTATATTTATTATAAATGAGTTTTGATGAGTACCAAGTGATTAAAGACTTAAGGTAAGGGTTTTCTCATCTTACTTTTATTTTGTATGATACTCAATCCATGTACACCATGTTTTTTGTTAATGTGGAGATATTACTATCGAAGAATATATTATATTATTCAAATAATTAAATTTATATGTATTTACATGTCTATTTGTTGATATTTATTTCTGGGGGTTTATGTTTCCAAAGTTACCAAATCGGTAATGTAATTTTGCTTAATTTTCCTCCTTTGAGACACATGCTATTTTATGAACATATAATCTTCTAGAATGTATATATATACATACATCCTACATGTTATATAATTAAGAAAATTCAATTAATGATATTATATTTTTCATTTAATTCCATTTTCATATATGGGGAGTATAATTCAATTTCTCCATGTTATTAGATTTTATTGAAACAATCTCATCAGTTATCAAGATTGTTTTGAATTATGATTGAATTGATGAAATATTAGGATCCATATATAAAAATGTGTTTTATATATTCATTTTAATTTTTCATGTTTATTTTTATGGAAATTGTTTTTAAAAATATTTTATGTTTAAACAATTATTTTTCTCCAAACCATAAATGATATTTTTGTTAAGAAATTTTTTACATGATTTTTCTTGATTTTTATATATATTTTCAATGATTTTAATGGAATAATATTTGGAAAATGTTGTTTTTTTAGAAAATATTACTTTCAAAGAAATTTTATAATCCAAGTGAATTTTTTAAATCTTTATCAATCTAAGATGAAATATGTTGTTATTGTTTATGATTTAACATGGATATGATTTAGGGATTGTAATCATATTTTTTATCTAAATGTTTTATGTTTTTATAGAATTATTAATATGAAACTCATTTCTCTTTAACATGTTATTTACTCATGAAATCTGCATCATTTTACGGGTTGTGATTGGATAAAATTATAATGAGACTTGTATATTATTATAGGTTAAGATATGATTACATTTTTTATAAAACCCATTTCATTTCATTGGTTTGAAATATTGGTTTATGAATTTGTGGAAGATGTTTGTATGATTTCATTATGAGATGACTATTCCTTATACATCCCTCAAATTTATTCGTTAAAAATTTATATCTCATCAGATAATTATTGGAATTAATTCAATATAATTTATCCAATATGGGAATATGGGTATGCTCGGTCCACTCTGAGAAAATGGAGAATCTTTATCTATTATTGGAACATGGGGAACCCCAATCTACTATGGGAAGATAAGGAAACCCAACCCACTATGAGATGTTGGGGAAAATCAATGCCTTATAAGGAAAGTATTGTTATTAGGGATGATGATGTGTCTTTCCCAATAGGTGTAGTCCCCTTTATGTTTCATAATTATTTCTAGAAATTATTCTTGACATAAAGGGAATGATATTAAATGTTTATGTGTCTTCCACATTTCAACTTCTATTTTGTTATTAATTAGTTCATGGTCTTAGTCATTTTATGATTTTTATTTTATGAACTTATAATATTTATGCCATGTCTCATGATTATGATCTTTGATATGAAAGGTACTAAACTAATATGGTATTTGGGTGTCTATTTTTGTAATGAATTAAGTATTCCAAAAAAATTATTTATTTTATGTATATATTAGGAGTTGTTCATTATTGTTGGTATCAGAGAAAAAATTTATACATTCATTAGATACTAGGATATGAAACATTAGTGACATCCCTAGTAATATTTCAATTGATAAGTCAAGCTATATCTCTAGGGAAAGATAAGGATGAATAAAATTATAGGAAATTTTATTGGAATTTTGGTAAAGTATATATAGATTGGTTTACAAGAATTATATCCCTTTTTATACACTATAATGTATGCATCAATGGAACAGATGTTCCTATGGATAACAACTCTAAAAAGGTGTTTTGTGTTAGACTCGAGTATAACCCGGTAAATGATAATGAGTCTTACTACACACATGGTTTGAAACTCCTATATGATATGATTAGGGAATTTAAAAACTATTTATAAACCATAATAAAGTATTTTAGTAGAAGATTATTACTAATAGACAAGGATAAAACTTAGGTTTCAAAGATTACAGAAGTGGGAACCATGATTTAAACATCCTATATGTAATTGTTTTCATGATTATTTGGATTTCCATTATAATAACTAATGAACACAATATTATTTATAGTTTTAATAAATGGATTGAAAGATATAGAACTCAATTATAGGTGAATGTGATGGAAATTTTTTTGATGAGAGGTCAAATGGGATGATCAATAGAGTGAATGATGTTGTGATAATTCTTAACCAGTTTTCATGGACCATGAATAACAATGTGAAACTTCACCGACTCTCAGACTCACCAAGAAATTGATGGAAGTATTTTGATAAGAGTTCAAATGATAGAGGCTATGGAGGAAATATTATTCATTTTTCATTTCTCTCCATAATGTGGAAAGAACAATATATGTTAATGTATTAGTGAAACAAGAAGATGTTTGGGATATGGAAAATAATGACACGAAGAAATCAACTACAAAAAAATATGAAGGGTTTAGAGAACACAATGTATTCGAATATTGGCCTCAATAATACATAAAAAATGTAAAATTAATTATGTGTGGAATGAATTGTCATTTTAAAAATCTATATCCTTAGTGGAATCCTTCCGAAGAGAATCAGAAAGAAGGTATGAGTAACGGTTATATTGCTGATGTTGATGAGACTACAAGTGAAATATAAAAGGAAATATGTATTATGTAATAGTATTAGGTATCCATGATTGTATTTAATGAGTTAATTGGAGTATCCTGAGTTTATATGCATTTATATTGTAGAATTATGAGTTGGGAATTATTTAAAGAATGTTCAGTTAAGGATTTTCCCATAGGAATTACTAGAATTTGTTGAATGGTTCTGCTAGACTAGACAAGTGATTTAATGGAATAGTTATATTTGTTGTAAATGTATGATTAAGGGAAATATAAACATTAATATATTCATAATTTTAAGATAATGATTTCTATATAAAATACTTGAGGAATATCAATAAGTGAACACGATGGTATAGATTGCATTAGAACTGATAAAGGATTTGTTGACAAAGAAGTTTCTACACTCATGGAATGAGATTATAAATTTTTTTTATTTAATGAATATATACAATAAAATTTGGAATAAGGAAACATGAATGTTTTTAATAAGGTTGTATGGAAATTCATATTATTACCCTGTTTCAATATAATACATGATAATAGTATTCACATGTTTGGAATGTTACAACCAAGAGTTACTTTGTGATATGAGTAATCAGTGTTAACCTGACATAGTTACCTTATTTCTAAAGTTTTAGATTTTCATCATTAGTAAGGGTTATAAGGTTAACCATTAATGGAATGGTTTATGTTTAACATTAGATGTGGTTTTTGATATTAATGTTTTATCTTTCCATATGTGTATTTATGCATATTCGATAACATGTGATAACCTTTTTGGTGGGATGTATGGAATGACCCATCAATATATTTATGGATGTCATGATCTACTAATTCTTTGAGAATGAAAAAATCCCGATTTTTTTAAAATAATATACAATGTTGAAGTTGATCAAGGAATAAAATAGTTTTAGGTCATTACGAAATCATGCAAGTATATCTTTTAATGAAAATTCTTCAACTATAGGAATACGGTCTGGAAATAAAAAATTTTATTAATACCAAATTTACGTCAAACTAATGGAATTTTAAATTAGCACATATCTATGAATTTGACGCCCTCAAATTTACATTTATCAATCACTTTTTTTGTGATTGATGAAATAAATTTATCACTAGAAATATTTACCCTTTTCCTTTAATTATATTGTTTCACTTTCCAAAAATGTTCTCTTATGTGGAAAAAGAGTTTTGTATTACACTGTGTAGGCATTATGATTCAAAATTTTCTTTTTAAAATTATTTTTACTATATATTTTTATCATGTGGGTTTTAGGGAAATAACTATCATGTATTAAACCATTAATAATCCAAATTAATTTCAAGGGTGAAATTCGTTTTAATGGGGTAGAATTTAACAACCTGAGATTTTTTGAATTATATTTTTCTGAGTTAATTTAATCTTTTTGATATTTTTCATTCCATGAAATTATAAATATATAATATATTATATAAAAGAGCTCTATTTGGATTGTGTTTCACATAACACCAAGTTAAAACTTTGAATACATGCAACACTTATATTAGCTTTCGGTACACACATAAAAGTGTCATTCTTGTGTAACATGCAATGTTGATTTCCTTCAATATCATTCATTACATGCAAGACATAGTTCTATAAAACCTCAATAGACTATTAAAATTATTATTAAAATATTTGTCACCTAGACATTAGGGCTGATGTTATGAACACAGTATGCTTTAAATAAGTGAAAATAATGAACCCTTTTTTCTACAAGTGAAAGTAAAAACTATTTGAAAATAATGAAATTCCTCTTCTAAGAAACTAATTTTCCTTATAAAAACACTATTTTCTTTCAATAAATAAAAATATGCACTATTGGTGAATTTTTATAATATATTATATATTAAATAAACTATTTTTACACTCATCCAATAGATTTTATAGGCATAAGAGAAGAATAAATCCAATTTTATGAATAAAAATCTACATTTTTCAAAAAGGAAATTTTTGGCCTTTTAATAGAGAACCCATATTAATTGTGATATATGAGCCTTTTAATTTTTTATAAAATATAAACATAAATTTTAAAATTGTAATACTAATATTTACTTTGGATTAATATTTTTTATTTTTTTTGAAAAGTTTCATTTTTTTGATAAAATGTTAAGAATACTGAATTTTGATTAAAAAATGTTTTTTATTATAATTTATTTTATGGTTAAATTATATTTTGGATTATTTTAATTGTTTAATTAGATCAAATAAAAAAAAAAATTAATTAAATTTAGGTCATTAAAATTAATTTCACTTTTAAATTAGATGTAGAAACTTAGAAAAAATTTGGACAATTTATCTAAAAAAACACATTTTCATCCTATCTATTGGATTAAATTTGAATATGTTTCATCTAATTGTGTGCATGTAATTTGGGAAAATGGATTCAAAATTTTTAATCATAATAATATATAATATCAAATGATTTCAGCATAGTTTTTGTAAAAAATGATTATTGAATTTATTTAAAATTATTTATAGTGATTTAGGTAAAATTAACTTTAACAAAGGACTAAAACGTACACTTAAAGTCCCAAATAACCTAGAAACATTCCTAAAATCCATTTAATGGGAATATTTATACCCTATAATCCCTTTTATAAAATTGTTTCCATTATTGGATCCACTCTACAAGGGAAAAACATGGGTAGAATTCCATTTTAAAGAATTTATAGGAATGTTACTCCTCCTCCACTATAAAAGGAACACACACCTCCCACATGTTGATACCTATAAAGACATTTTTATACCCCAAAATATGATAAAATAAGATCAGTAAAACACTAAATTCATCCTATAATCCACATTTGTTATAGAAATCCATCCATGTAAGCCCTTTGGTGCAAACCAATAAGAGTTACACAAGTAAGATGTAACATCCATCCACAAGCCCCTTTGTTTTATTTTCTTTCTACACCACATAAAATATTCTTATCACAAGATTATATGATATACCCAGTATCCTAAATATACATAAAATTACTTTTATAGGGTTTTTACCTATAAATATAAAAAAATTTATTCAATGGGTAACAGAATTACTGTTCTTGTGTGAGGAAAACTACCACCTCAGAAAATGATGTTGATGGCTTTTAGTTTACCACCTATCATGGTTTTGAATTAGGATGAAAAATATTATTTTATATCATATATATGATATTTATGATGTATTTATGCTTCTAAAATTATGATATAAAATATACATTCATTCTTTTCATTTTTTGTAAGTATGATAGCTTTGTTTGGGGAAGTGTGGGATACCACCTCCCCAATGAGATATCATTCATTCAAGCATTACATGGAATGTATTGAGGAAGGGTTTAGTGTGATTATATAAAATATAGGATATAATAGTTCTACTATAACGATATTATATAAATATATACAAATATTTCATTTAGATTCTTCATTTCAATACAACACTTAAATGGAAACGACGTTCATTCCTGCGTAGAGCTACCATCTCTATTAATGGTTTACTTATTTTAATATTTCCCAGTTTATAGATTACAATAAATAATTATATAGGAAATATATATGATATTTATATCATGTTTTACATTCTGGATATCAAGATATTACTATTAGGACACAAAATATGACAAACCAAAACCCAAGATAAAAACAAAACGATTATTACGTGAAACATATCATTAACATTGAGTTGTTAAAAAATGGGTAACAGAACTTCATAATAAAATAATATATGTAATTATATAATATAATATCGTTATCTAAAAGATTCATAATAACCTAATATTTTTTATACAATATCTGTTAATGATTACGATTAGATTCAAGAACTAAGATAATGGTTTTCTCATCTCACTTTTATTCTCTGTGAGACAGAAGACATGTCTACCTCCTATTTCATCTATGTGGTGGGTTTAACTACCATGAATTTATTATATGATTACTTTACACAAATTTATGGGTATTTAAATATCTATATGATTATATTTATTTATTTGGATTTATGTTTCAAAAGATACCAAATTGGTAAAGTAATTTTGTTTTTCAAAATATTCCTTCTTTAGGACACATGCCATATCATGCACCTGTATTCTTTTAAAAGATATATATACTTAAATTATACATCTTATAGAATGAAACTAAATATTTTAATTATATTTTAAGCTTCATGTAATTTCATTTTCTTACATGGGTAGTATAATTTGATGTTACACAGTTGTAATAATTTATTGAAACAATCTAATCGTTTATCATGATTATTTATGATTATGCTTCCATTGATGAACATTATTATCCTTATCTGAAGAGAACATATTAATTTTATTTCCCTATGTATAATCATAATTTATCCATCTATTATTTATTTTTTTAATCTTTTTGTACATAATATAATTAATAAAAAAAATTATGAGAATCGGTCGTTATTTTTCATTTCATTAAAGATTTATGTTCATTAAAAATAGTCTGTTCTAAAAAAAACCAAAATAATTGTATATTATCTTATTATGATTGAATAAATTTTATCACATGTGTTACCTTTTTACAAAGGTGTATTTAAATTAATATTCTAGATGTTTTCTCATCAATACACTTTTCTAAACTTTTAAGGTAAAAAAGGAATGTTCGGCATGTGCAGGCTTACCCATCATCATGATCATCATTTACATGATTATTTATTTGAAAATTTAAATTTTTTTTTTCTACAGAAGATTTTTTCCATAATATTCTATAATTTGTTTTTATTTTAAAACTATATTCAATGAAAAATGGTTTTCCAAATATGGTATATGTTTAATAAGTTTTTTAAATCATTTTCAATGATTCCATTATATGATTTTAAAAATGTTCTTTTGAAAGAAAAGGATTCTGATGATTTAAAATATTATTTAATAATATTTGAAATTATATTCAAATTAATTTTTTATCAAAAATGTTTTGAATCTTTTTTATAAGTTTTCAATATTATTTTCAATGAAAACGGTCCTTATAATGTTTTATGATTTTACAATATTTATTTTTAAAGCGTAAAGGTAATTTTCCTAATGAATTGTTGGGAAAGGATTTTCATGATTCCTTTATTTTATTTTAATTTTTTTCATGGAAAACAATTTGTAAAAGGTTATATTATTTTTTTAAAAATGTGATTTTCAATGAATTTTTGTTTCCAAGCGAACTTTCAAAATCCTTCTCTATATAAGATGAAATACTTGGTAATAGTTTATGGCTTACAAGGGATATTATCCAAGGAATCCAATAAATTTATTTCTATATATTCTTTTTGTTTTTATGCAATGATTTTTATGATTCTCTTTTATCAATCATTTGTTATATGCTTATGATACTTGATTATTTTTATGGGATTTTCTTTGATGAAATTATTATGAAACCTATATTTTTTTACTTGTTAAGATATGATTATATTTTTTTGAAACCCATTTCATTTCATGGGTTATGATATGATTGTCTATTAATTTGGGGAACATATATGTATGATTTAATTATGAGATGAGTTGGGCATATATCTCCATCCATTTCATTGGGTACGAATTTATATCTCATTAGATAATGATTAAAATTAAGTCGATGGGCATGATCTATTATGGGTAGATGGGGAAACCTGATACACTATAGTAAGATGTGGAATAAAAAAAATTATGGGTAGATGGGAAAACCTGATCCACTATAGGAATATGGGAAATCCAAAACCACTATGGGAATATGTGAAAATCTAATCCACTATGGGAGGATGGGGAATATTGATCCCTTATAGGAATTGGACTCTGAATGGGGTTGGTGGTGTTTCTTGACCACTGGGTATAGTCCCTACATATTTCCTTGATATGTTCTAGCCTTGAATCTTGACTTATAGGGAATGATATTATATGTTTATGTGTCTACCACAATTTAGTTCCTATACTGTGCTTTTATGGTTAATGTTCTTGACTATGTTATTATCCATGTATTATATACATCCAATAATTATTCGATGTCTCATGATTATTATCTTTTATATATAGGATATGATCCTCAAATGTTATTTTCAAGTTATCATACCCTTACATTCATGCTATGCTTATGAATTTCCTTTATTTACCTATAATCATCATTCCACCTCATCTCTTTCTTATGTTTAACTTGTATAATATATGATGTAAGGTATTCTATTATAATTACTAAGAGGAACATATTTTTGGGAAACAATGAAGATCCTTCACTAATATATATTTTATTTGTTCCATGTTTCCAATGGAACTAAACTACTATTGTATTTGTGAGTGCATTTTTTATAATTTACTATGTATTGTGAAAAAATGATATAATATCTACGTATGTTAGGATTGGGTATTATATTCTCCTTCATTGTGATGTTCAATCAAAGAATTTTGAAATAAAGTTTTTCATATATTATCAACACCCAAAGATAATAGAATGTATGGGTCAACATTGTGAGAAAAAACGATAAAAAAGTTGAAATGTGGGGTGTGTCCCTTTATTACATATTCTGATAATACATTTCCAATATACTTACGTAATTTCATTCATCAAAGAAAAAAAAATCATTTTTCATTTTTATTTAAATATTTTGAATTAAAACAATTCTTAACATCTAAGATAAGTAAAACTCCCAAACCCTACTCTATGAGATATGGACTTTGTTAACCACTAGGATATATTATGAGTAAATATAAATTATTTTTTACTATGTATTGTAGCTTTAACGTGGTCACTCTCCCTTTAGAATAACCTTCTAATGATACTGGTAGTGGATGATGAGATGTGTTGTTGGGATCATGCATGGTGGGATAAAGGATTGAGGTTGGTGTGATATGAGTTAATGATACCCCCTCCCTAGTTTTTTGATAGGATGTATTTACATAGTACTCCAAGATGTTATGTGTTTTTGGTATTATGAAAAATTATATAAAGTTGGTTATGTCATTGGTGGACATAGAAGGGATGAGAGAAACCGATATTTTCACATTGGATGAGAGTGGATGATCAATGGGGTATTATATGTGGGGTTCATATTATTATATTCTACCAGTTATTTTCTTGTTATACAAGGATGTATTATTTTGTGAGTAATCCAGGTTGAGGTTGGGGGAATAGTTACCCTCTATAGGTGCTGGATTTTTTTGTTTCATGTTCACCGGGGAATTTTTATGGCCTTTTAAATTTATTCAAGAAATCTTGGGTATGGTCCCACTGAGTAAACATGTTATAATAACCCCACATGTATATAATTTTTTATGGTTTCTATGTGGACTTTTGTAATCAGGTTAGAAATTACTTGCAAATAGTTTGGAGTTGTTATTGTTTCTACCATAATATTTTCTTTTGTTATAATTTTATCTTGGGAGATGTTCCTATTTTGTTTAATAGTAATTCATGTTGGATAACAATTATATGGTTTCTTTATTAATTTATACTATAAGATGGTATTTTTATGTTTCATATCATATTATCTTTTAATCCTTTTGATATTATTGAGGTTAATACTTCCCATTTGAGTGTTTTATATCCTCAGTGTTAGTCTCCTAATTGAGCCCAACTAGAGGTAGGACTCAGGGGGTCACTCCTTATATTCACTAACAACCAAGGATGGTTACTATTGGAGTGGTGTTCATGAAATCATATATCTTCCTTCCCCATGGTAATCAATTTTAACAATAATAGTTTTTAAAATGTGAATAAAACAACTACCTATAAATTTATAACGTGAAAATTATATAGGGAGAATGCTACAATGATTTATATATATTAGTATCCACCCATTTCCTTTTTTAGGGGTATACTATATAATATCGATGAAGTTATGATGTAAAATAAGAAACTCTTAAAATATTACATGAGAAAGGGAATTCAAGCCATTCAATAGTTGAACACCAAGATTCTCATTCCCTTTTATGATATAAATGTTACCACAGTGAAACATACTATTGGAACATTAATAGGAGGGTTATTTAATCTTATAAAGATACATAATGATAATGTGGTATGTATTTTATTAAAATTAAAATGAATAAACTTTATCAATTTTTCATAACAGTTCTCAAATGTTGTATGTTATTATAAAGGAATAATGATAAATGGTAATAAAAGGTCAGACCAAAACAATCTTGTTTAATAACTAAGAAATCAATGGGAACATTTGAGAGTACCTTTACCCAAACAATTACACTACTACATTTATTAACATTAAAAGTTATTTTAGATAAAATATTTAGTGATAAAAATATGAAAAGAATTTAATTTTAAGAAAACATGTTTTAAGTTTTAATTAGAGACATTATTTTTCTCTATATATAATTTAAATTCTCTAACATTAATGGTTGGAAATTTCATTTGTGAATGTATAAATTTGGTACATTTTTCTAATATTGTTTCCAATAATTTATCTATTAGGTTAATTATAGTTAATAACAATTAATATTTTCTACATGTGTTTATATGGAAACTATAAAATGGGAAATTCCTACAAATTTTTTTTGACTCATTATTCCAACAATCATTTCTAATGGAAAAACATCGTTAGATAAAGAAGAAATCAAAAACAATATCTAAACTAGTCTCAATTTTTCTATAGAAATTAATATAATATGATCCCTTCTTAATGTATACAATAAGGGGTAAAAATATATAATCATTTAATAAAAAATATATTCTTATTATTTCCATTAGCTATATGGAGAATTGTATGGATTTTTTAGATTATTAGAATACATTAAATTTTTATTTTTTTGGATCCAAAGCATGGAATTTGAAAAAAATCAACCAAAAAATATGTTGATTGAGAATTTTTAATGCACTAAAGTCAATATTTTATACATGAACCTTAAATTATAAATCTCTTGATAGTTTTAAGGGATATTTTATTTTTTTGCGAAATCGTTAAATATTCATTAAATCAGGGATTTAGAATATTTTTTGAGAAAAATATGCCTTTTTGTTTCTGCACATAGATATATATTATAGTATATATAAAAATATTTTACAATAAATTACCATATAGAATCAAATTATGTATTCTCTCATTTTTTTTGTCTCTGGTAAACAAAATAATAACAATTATTATAGATATTATATTTATAATTTTATGAGATATTTCATATTCGGTTAACAAAATATCATCTTCAGTAAGGTATTTTTGTAGATAATTTTAAATTAACATAAAATATTTATTATTTGTTTATATATATATATATATATATATATTCATTTAAAAATAATATTTATAATACTTTATACATTCAAAATAATAAGTATATTTTTATAAATGAGTAATAAGACTACAAGATATCAAAACGTTTGAAAAAATCATGATCACTTGGTGTCATATTTTGTTTTTGGTTATATATTTATTTTTTAGATATCATAATGAATTGATTGGAAGGATGAAAAGTGTCATTTACCCTTGAAATTTTTATTAATGTAAAAAAATTACTTACATTTGGAGAAAACCAAGAAAATGAGAATGTTTATTATGAAAACATCAGATAATGATCATTGTGAAATTTTTTATTTGAATAAATTAACAGTTTATGAATTTGATTTTTAGATTGATCGGTGTGACCCAAAGTTTCATTTTACCTTTCAATTTTTTTCTAAAATGAAATATCACTAGTTATGGGATAAAAATGATAAAACAATATCATATTGACATGAAAACATAGAAAATTGTACATTGGGTAATTTCTGATCAATATGAATCAATCGAGTATCAATCTGATGCTCAAATTCCATAGTATGATCCAATTATCAAGTTCACCATTGTATTTTTATTAAAATGATACATCACCCATCCATTGGCCAAAACCAAGAAACTGAGTTCTGATTAGAATAGAAACGTTGGAAAATGATCATCATATCAATTTTTATCTTTAAGAATCAAATATGATCAATTTGATTTTTGGATTTCTCTATGAGATGATAAATATGAATTAAATTTTTTAAAACATTTTAATAAATGAAATATCACTAGTGTAGTGGTGAAAACTAAGAAAATGAGTTCATAATGATGAAAAAATTGGACAATGATGTTAATTTAATTTTGGATCTGTTGGAATAATACACACATTAATACATGTCTATAATTTCTCGGTATGATCAAAATTATTTTCTATAATTCAAATTGTTATTACTATAGGGCCAAATAAAAGTGGTAAAAAATATGAAAATGAAATTATTACAAAAAATATTAGGATGAACCTCAAAACATTTACTATATATATTAATTAATAACACATAAATATGATGTCTATAGTATATTATATGATCCAAAGTTAAAATTCACCTTTTTAATTTCATTGAAATGATACACCACCAGTAATGGGGTCAAAACCAAAAATCAATCTTTGATTTATGGTAATAACCTAATAAAAATATCCTAGAATAGTTTTTTATCTATAGAAATCAACGATTCAATTATATGATGCACAGATGTCCTAATAAAATGTATAATTTGATAACATATTATTATAACTTATTAATGAATGAAAATCACATATATATGGTTGATAAAAACTAAATAACTCCCATATTATCTTGAATACACAGAAAAAATTGAGTCATTTATTATTTTTTGGAATCAACAGTGCATCAATTTTTTACATGAATTGATCAGAAAGATCAAATGTCTTGTTTAACAATCATATTGTTATTAAAGAAAAATGTTCACTAATCTGGGTAAAAACTATGTTAATTGGTTTTTATTATAGTGAATACATATAAGAAATGTTTCGGAAAAATTTCTTATTTATTAGAAAATAACATGCATCAAATCAATGTTTTGAGTTCTTGGTGTGATCCAAAGTATCATTTAGCTTTTTTTAAATTATATATCAACCATAAGGTGTTCAAAACATGGAAAATGACCTCTCATTGAAATTAATACTTAGTAAACTGACTATATTTTTATTTTTTTATCTATAGGAATCAATCGATTATTAATATGATGCATGGAATTTTTGGTATGAACCAAAGTATAATTTCACATGCTATTTTTATTAACATGAAATTCCACCCATTAAGGGGTTAAAACCAAAAAGGAATGGGTAAATTTGTGTTGAAACTTAGGATAAGTATCCATGAGCCATTTTTATGTTTACGATTCAATTAGGAATCAATTTGACCCCAGATTTATTTGTTTGATCCAATGTACAATTCTACCTATGTATTTTTATTAAAATGACATATTACTCTTCATTGGGTAGAAAACAAGATGGTGATTTTACATTCAAATATAAACTTAAAACAACAATCTTTGAATCATTTTTTATCTATAAGAATTAACATTACATAAATCTAATTACTGAATTTTTTGGTTTGTTGGAAAATATGATTTTAAAATTTTAAGACATATTAATAAATAAAAAATAAACCACATCGGGTTAAAAACATAGGAAACATGTTCTGATTAGTACAAAAACATATACAATGATTTTTAAGTCATTCTAAATCATTAGTAATCAAACAACCATGATAAACAATGATTTCATTGTTTTTTTTAATATTCGTTGTTAAAATCCACTCAACCAATTTTAAAACCAAGGTAATATTCACATTTTTTAATTTTCATGTGTTTCTAGTGAAAGAATTAAAATTTATCATTTTTCAATGCTATTAATAAGAAGTTCATCATTTTGGAAATCATTTGGAAAATAATTCTATAGAATACATATTTTAAATATATATATATATATATATATATATGAGTTTTTGATGAATAAATTGATGTTGTTTTAAAATTGTTAGTTTAATATATTTAATTTATAATTTAAATATGTTTATTAATGTTGAACTTGAATTTATTTTGTTTTGAAAACCCTGGGATAAATATAGATTTAAATAAAATTTACATTTAAATTTGAAATATTAGAACCTCAAATCTATTTATCAAAATTAAATTTATGACAATAGAATTGAATTAATTTTCTTAGTGGTTATCTTCAATCATTTTTTTCATTATTTATATTTTTGAATTTGGTAGATCTCCCAACTTTTCGATGATCTAATTAATGTCCAAAGAGAGGAAATTTGTGAAAATTTAGCAAAGGAATCAACTTATTGTGCCGCATTCACAGTCAACCAAGGCATTGTAAGGATAATTCAAGGTCAACTAATAGCTCATCAATTGACCACACCTTTCATGGATTAGAATTGATTATATTTGACCTATTGTACTAGAATATCCATTATTTGATAGATGATTCCATGCGTAAAAAATCCAGTTATATTTTTTTTACCATTTGATTGAAATGAATTAAAAAAATTATTCTCTTTTTTAAATCCTTTTTATTACCTTAACAAGTGTATTACACATAAATGAATAGTCTAAAAAATTTCAAAATTTATGGAATACTGTAAAACATGAAAATATACGATTATAGAATATTATAAAACATTATAAAATTAATCATTTGTAATTATACATCAAAATAATATTTTATGCCTATATTTATAAAAACATGGAAAATAAAAAAAATTTCAAAATCATTTAAAAAATTGATAAATTTTTTACTTAAACAATTGTTTTTTGTGACAACAATTTCATATTTATTTTTTAAAACATTAATAAATTAATAATTTGTATTTATATTTTAGAAATAATAATTTCATACTCTATACAAAAATAATGGAAACATTACCTTAAAAATAAAAAATTTAAAATAATTATATGAATGTAAAATAAATAATATCAAACTAAATAATATTTTAATATATTTATAAATAATTATTAATTTTTTAAGACTTTAATAAAATTATGTATATATATTAACAAAAAAAATTAACAATATTTTAATGTATAAAAATTAAAATAAAAATTGATTAAGTTTTTATAATAAAACATTTTAAATGAAAATTTATTCTAGAAAATTTCATTCAAATGATTCATAAAAATATCCATTTAATAAATACAAAAATAATACACCTAATTTTCTATCTGTAATTTTATATAATAAAACTACTCTAGAAAAAAACATAAAACAATTCTATAATAAAATTTCATTGTAATATTCATGGCTATAAATTCACTGATAATTTGTGTTGAAAAATTATATTGGATTTTTTAAAAACAAATGACTTGAAAATTTACATTGAAAAGAAACAAAATATGTGATATTTTTAAAATAATATTTATAGTGAAATGGAAATTAATTCATGTAGAATATTTCAATCGAAATTTAGACTTTCTCTCCAAAATTAATGTTGAGACATCCATTACAAAATTCTATTTAAAATAATTCACGTTAAACTTTCGAGAAAAAATTTCAATTGAAACTTCACATATAAAATAATTGTGGAAAATCCAATGGAAAAATCCAGTGGTCACTTCCAATAGAAAATGATAATGTTTCCATTGGAATAATCTTGTGGAAACTCCCACGGGAATATTCCATTGAAAAATCCAACTAGAATAATCTAGTGTAACTTCCCATTGAAGAATTCTAGAGTAATATTTAATTAGAAACTTCCACTTGAAACTTTCAGTGTAAAAATTTAGTATAAACAAATTATATTGTAAAATCACACTAAAATTTACCAGTTATAACATCCATAAAATAAAAAATTAACGTTAAATTTGAAAAATAATTTTGAAAATAACCAAAAAACCCACATAAAAAAACAAGAAAAAATTATAATATAAATTTTCTATTGAAAAATTCTAGTCTTAATGTTTTCTGGAAAAATCTAATGAAACATCAACTTTTAATTTAAATCAACGCACTATAATTAATTCTATGAATCCAATAGATTTTATTTTATTTTTTTACTAACCTTAGCTTGGATAAATTATGTTATATCTATTATCTTTTATATGTTACATTTTATTACTTATCCAATATCGATTATTTTAAATCTAGAATTATGTCACCAAAAAATAAACAACAAATTTCATTTTAATAATTATATAGGGAGAATGATATAAGAAAAAACACAATGGGGTGTGGGCAAAATCCCTAACAGTCAATGTTTATGAATTAATAGAGCCCAAGAGAGTCTCCTTTAATGAGTTATACACTTTCCTAAGGAATATATACCACACTAGAGTAGGAAACTAAGTTCCCTTCTTGAATGTAACATGATGCAAGAAATAATTCGACCTTGTTTCCCTCTATTAATGTGTGTTTCACACTCATTAGATTATTGATGTGGGTAATACATCACTGGATGTGATATGTGATAGAACAATTAAATAGTGATGAGGTATTTGAGAGAAATGTTGATTGTAAATCTGTCAGTTTTGACAGCCACCAAAGGGACATAATTAGAGATGAAAAACTCTAGACATTTGTGCGTAGAATAGGCCTCTACCATAATAGAATAACCTCTCTAAAAATATTCAATTATGGAAGCCTATATAAAACCTATAGGATCCCATAAGAAAGCCCCCCCCACTTATTTCCCATTATTAAAGAACAATTAGTTTTCATATTCATCCAAATAGTTATTGGGTTCCAACAAATCCACTGTCTATATGAAATTTTGTTTAGGGTTGGAAGTGGATGAATACATAACATCAATTTACATTTTAGTGTGAAGTAATACTCCTATTATTTCATAAGAATACCAATGATATAAATTCACCACCTAATACTAGATGTAAGATCCATCATAGATAAATTGTTCACCAAATGTCGAGATTTTTTCCTCTCCTCTCATATAATCCAAAATATATCTAATAGAAAATTATATCTTCACTTATTCGCTATGTTGTTACTTCTCACATAGAGACCATATCTAAACAACGTTTTTTCCATGTAGAACTCAGGATGACACACATGTGAACTCGCATATATATTTCAACATTGTTCTATACCATCCTCCCTAAAAAATATATCTCCTTGAATTGACACTATAATTATAATAATATAATTATTTAAAATAATATTAATTCCCTCCCATTCTACCTATTCATCAATGGTTATATCATACTTTCATACATACTAGATGATAATTTTAATCTTCACCAGTAAGTCTTCTCACCCGAGGTGATAACCCATGGTACCTCAGTTCTCAATGTCTATGAGAACGGAATTATATGCCTTGACCAAGATGGAACATGAAGAATAAAGTATAAGAATACAGTTTTAGGACTCATCGGTTAAATTGATAAGGTGGAAATTATTGCACTGATCAGCATTTAAAAAAACCTGGGATAAGGCAGGATTAACACAAAATTATCTAAATTCTATATCGGGGATCATGCATCCAGGAATGATGAGATTGATTCAATAACATATTTCATGATTGAAACTAATGTCTATGAGACTGAAAATCAAATGTTTATAGAACTACAGACATAGAATGTGGCGTTGACATATTCTCCATAGATTCGAAGAGGACCTGATAGTCATTCCTAGATTTTTCCCATACTTTCCATATATGGACATATCCCATAAATTGAATCAGTTAATGACATATAAAGACAATCTAGAATGAGGAAAACACATCATATCAATGATTCTCCTCACACCAATTCTTCCCTCTTTCGTTGGTAAAACCATCCTCTCACAAGATGTGCAATGGCATCTTCACTCTAACTATGACTCCCATATAAATGGGTTATGAGTTGCTTGATGTTCATGATAAAATACTTTTGACAATTTATGACTAAGATTATTTGAATTATGATAGAAGATAGTATACGATTCACAAGTGTAATTCCACTACCAAATGAGAGAAACTTATTTTTTTAGTTATTAATATGGGATGATATATTGTCATCCACCTTTTCATGGTGCTACATACAAAGTATTCTGATTTTAATTAGGCCCCCAATATATCTCATTGGAAGGATCCTTTTAAGAATTCATGTACACATTTTAGTAATATAAAACTTATCTCTATGAATTTTATAGATATATTAACACTAATTTTTTCATTATTTATAAATTTTCCAGTACATTTATATTACATGATATCGTATGTGTTGATTCCACAAATGGAGATTGATATACCCTTATGAAAACCATTTATTTTATAAAAAGTAGGTGAGACACATTTTAAAAATGTGATATACATAAAACATTCCAGATAAATCATGCTCACATATAAGTATTAAAGATTCTTCTTAGATATTACTTTCTAAGAATAAACAAATTATGCGATATAGGGTCCCATTGTATCAAGCCATGTATTTATATAAGGAATACGTATATCTTTTCCATGAAACATATTAAAATCTATTGAGAGATGAATATTATAGTCAGCAGGTCGATAGAAAATGAGGGGAACAAAAGACAATTAGAAATCATTAAAATGAATCCTCGTTCTATTATATCATATTCTTTATCCATTTACACTTTAGTGATTTTATTTTATCTTTCGGATTATTTTAGTTCAAAAATTATATCATATTAATGCCTAATATTTCCATAAATGTATCTACCCCTAATAATCCATGTTTCTCTTTAAAGATAAAAATGATCCTTAACTATATGGATAATCACTAATGTGGTAGAACAAGTTGCCCATGATAGGATTCCATCTATTCTCATGGCCCTCATAAAATGGAAAACACATCTCATGAATTTTTTTTGAAGATATAATTCTAGTATATTATATATATTGGTTTTGATATAAATAATTTGTTTCTTCAATTAATTCTTTTCCCCTTACCATTATACCATAATAAAAACACATGATTAGATTATGATAAAATAATTTGATTACTAAAATTTGATTTGTTAAAGAAATGGATCACAAAACTCCAGTATTTTTCTCATTCTCATTACACTTTCATTGGATTTTATCTTCTACAATGCTTCCATCATATTATTCATAAAAAGGGACACTAAAAAAATAATTAATAAATAAATGGTTTCACCACTATTATCCCAATTTATATAGGTTCCAAACTAATAAATTATTTCCCCCTGTGAACACACATGATGAAAACATATTATACCACATGTCAATTTGACAATGAATTTATAAGATGTGTGAATCATATTTTAAAATATATAGAAAATATAATGCGGTTAAGTCAAAAATAGCATAGTAAATGATGGATTAGAAACATTATTTTCAACTAATCCTATATGGAAAAGGTTGTGTGGTTTTACTTATTATTGATAGTACTGTTTTTGTAATACTAGAAAATTTGCATCCTAATTGGAATACATTGGATGAAAAATAACATTGGATATACCATTTCCCACTCATGATGAAGTGTCTCTCTCTCTATCTCTTATTCAAGGATTCCTTTCGAAATAGTTATTGATCACGCTAATCAACCCCTTTTTTCTGGGATTTTAAATATTTTATGGCCATTTAATGATCAAATGGATTTTTTTCAAACTGAACCACACATAATACTCCATATTTCTCATCCATGACATTATACATTCAACAAACACATTTTATACCAAATATTTGATAAATTTTTTACATAGTTATCACAATAATGGATACACATTTTTATGTTTTTGGGTGAAGTGGAAGGATTTGGTGGTGGGACTTATAGTAATTTTGTTTTAATATGTAGTTTTATTAAACTATAATCAATGATCATGACAATAAAATTTATAATTAATTTATTTAAATTTTATAAAAAAATTACTTTGTATTTGGATATTTCCTCAATGTGAATGTATATCCTCGAAAAATATTCTTTCATATTGATTTCATTACATTTTGAGGACCCAAGGATATAATCTATCTAGTGGTTATCCACACATTATTTTTTTATATCCAAGAAATGTAAATTGATATTTGGGTACAAGTATTGTGCCTAGATTTTAAAATGTTTTTTGTGTTGATTTATCATCCTTCGGTCTTAAAATAATCTATCTACAGTTTCTTATTCTTGAGGGGGAGAGATAATGTTGAGTTGAGAGAGAAACCATTGTGTGTAGGAATGCAATATTTTATGAAAATCATAAAAATAAATTATAATCATCTATTTATAGAGCTATGGTTTAGGTTAAAATATTTTCCAATTTCTTACCAAACCATAAATAATATATTAACAATAATAAAAATCATATTCCTTAAAAATATATTATTATTATTTATTATTCTACATAATGATCTATCTTAAATAGTGATGAATATTATTTACTAGATTGTAAATAAATATTCATCATCGAATGCAGTATTGGTCCATTCTAACTCATAAGTATTTATTGAATACATAAATATAATTATTTTATAATCATAAGTTAATAATTTTTTAAGAAACTAGTAATTAATTATTCATTACATATTCAATAACATAAATAAATATATTTTATTTAGATTCTAGTGAATAAATATTTATTTAATTTCTACAATCAATAATACATGAATAAAATTATTCCTCGGTCTTGAGAATAATATTAATTCTATTAATTAAAAAAAATAAAATTTGACCAAGATCAACAGAAAAACATAGTGTGTAACCCTTCAATGTTTTTTTCACATTGGCATTAGGTTGGTATGCCTAAAATCCAAGATCTCTATCTAGAAATGGGTCAAAGAACCCAACATAAAATAAGTTAATTTGATAAAAATTTCAACCACATTATAATGATCGTTGTCTAATATAATCCATTTGTCTCAATATCACAACATGAATGTTGCATATCTATGTCATAAAAATATATTTTTATACGACAATATTTTACTATTAGAAATAAATTCCATTACACAATGTTAATGAAATTTATAATATTGATATATTTAAATCAATGTTAAAATAGATCAACTTCGATAAAGATATAAGGAACAAATCCTTACTCAACATATACATTACTAACATGTCTTGTTTGATGCACCCCTGGTATCTTAACTCATAATGAACATAGGCCATAATAGTTTTTATCAATTAATATAAGTGTGTGAGTCATGAAATCAATTAATTATAATCTTATAGTCTAAGGAACATTACAGATTCTCATAGATATGAATATCTGATGACAAGAAACATGTGGAATTACAACTATAAGGTCTTATCTGATAACCTCCCTTCACAGATATTACCAACTGAGAACATCATGATATTATGTATTATTATATAACAAGTACTCACACCTGACAATCTATATACTATGTAACCCATCATAGTATGTTATCTGACTGTAGAAAAATATTTAATAGATGTCATCATAACATCTAAATGTTTTCATTATAGGTAGGAACATCTATGACGATATCAGTGTGATAGATACAATGGAAAATTATCACATTAATATTATACAGAAGAGAAATAAATATTTGATAATATATTTAAATTAATATCCACTAATTTTAATATACATGTAAGATAATGTAAAAAGTTTTTTGTTTTTGTTCACTAACTTTAAAAAGCTCCAACATTCACTAGATCCAACTACAAATGATTGGTTAGTACTCAGTTGTTAAACATGAATCTGCTAAGTATAGATATATATGGTAGTAATTTAATGTTTCCATCGATTGTTTTGGAAAATCCACATATCATTTTGGTGAATCTATTTACTGCAACATTTACTATCATCAAAAAATCCCACAATTGGTGACATAACGAAGTATCCACCTCATATTACCATGTCATAATCCAATAATCCTAACTAAATCCACATTCAAATATTATCATAAAATAATAAATCTATTTATTTCTATATAACTAAAAATAAGAACAATAATTTTTTAAATAACATCGTAAGCATCACCTGAAGAAAAAATGTACTTATATATTATAGATATGGAAACGACTATTTTTCAATATGTTTTTCCTGCATATTACCTTATTAATTTTTATTACACCATATCAAATTGAACTACTCATAGACAATAGTTAAATTATATTGATCACTAGTATTCCCACATCTACAGACACTAGGCACTCATCCACTTATAATTTCGAAAATATCATTAGATACATCTAAAATCATGTCCATTCAATTATGTTAGATCTTGGTTAATGTTTAGTTTTTTAGGTATCACGCATAAATAATATAAATGTCGATAAACATCAGGTAATTTTTGTTACGTTCCTAGAAAATAATCTTGTTAAATTGTATTATTCTCTATAAACCCTTCTAATTCCAATGTTTGTTATACTTGAAGGATTATATGCCAACAAAAACTCATTATTCCGGTTTCTTTAACATTTATTTTTCAATATTTTTTAATGAATATATTGAGAATAGATTTATAAGACCCATGGATATAATTTACAGAACATGTTATGTAGGTCATAGTTGCTACTTTAAGTCATACATGGAGAGATTTCATTCTGTGGTGTTAACAAACTGGTATGAATTTTTTTTATATGATATAAACATATTTTACATAAGAATGGATATCACTCCCATTTACAAGTTAAATACATATGTCCCTCAATTATTTCCAAATGAATATTCAATAATCACTATGAATTATTAATTCAGTAATTTATGTTTTAAATCAATAAATCTTATTGGAATTTATTGATGAAATCAACCCTTTTTTCATGACTAGAAGACATATACCATTGGATGTCCTTTTTTCATAATATAGACATCTTCTGTAAGGAATTTTTTAAATGATGTGTCCTTGAAAATAAATCTCCCAATATGATGACCACAGATATATGCTTGTAAAAGTAGAATTAAAAAAGGATTTTATTCATGATGAATGGTAAATATGTTTTCAAATAGAATAATTATTTTAATAATAAATCATATTTTATTAATACCATCTTGTACAATTCGTTCCCTATTTCTCTAGAATAATCATTAAAAATATTATATCTTATAATCATTCAGAATATAGAGTCCCAAATCTTGATACCTTGAGTTAATTTCTAGAATTTATATATACATATCAACCTTATAATATTACAATTTATTTCTTATTTATAGGAATAATTATTCTAAATGAATAATACTTGTATATCCTACTACATTAGACATAAAAAATGTCTTTTTTTATGAATTTCTATATAAAATGTGTCCCTGGAACTACTCATCCCACTAATCTAAGTGGATTCTAGTAATCTTATTCCATATCATGTGCATCCAAAGCCTTAACCCATAGATGTTAACCCTTCTCCGACAATATTTAATAATATAGTTTTCCTTTACGGAATTATAGTCAATTTTCACAAGATATTAATTTCCTTTGGGGATTTAGGGTTTTTAACTACAATACACCTTAGTGTTTTGATGTTCATTTATAGATAAGGGCAGTTTTTAAGAATAATGTTTCAACAAACACTTATATTATTATTTTAATTTATTATTTATCATATCATAATTTTTTATATTATATCTATTAGAAAATATAGTTGGAATGTGGTTAGTTATTTCAATTCGATTTACCAAAATTTCCTTGAATGGGATAATGGAATATTTTCAATGTATATAAGAATTAACACTAATCATCCTTTTATAATCATCATAACATTGATGTATATAGTGAAATATGAGTTACAAATAACCATTAATCCAAATATATTATAAATTATTACTTGGATAGGATATAATCTGATAATAAATCTTATAGATTCATTTTATGAAGTTCACTGAATTACTTTTCTATTAATTTATGAAAAAAATTATCATAAATTATATGAAGTTTCCTATTTTATTTAGAATAGTCCACATGGATATGTTAATTTAAATCTATAAGGTCTATGATGTACGTTTATTTAAAATGTTTCTATATCTAGAATAGGATAATTAATTTTTCATTATATTCACTTTCATAGCTCAATTGAGATTAAAATACAATAACAAAACAAATGTGTCAACTACTTTCAGTTTTATTTGAAAACAATTATCCTCAAATAATTTTTAATATAATTAGATATTATATTTTATATTAATCATTCATTACAATGGATATTTTTAATTCAATAGTAACTTAAATAATAATATAATTATATATTCACCATAATGAAATTTATTCCTAAAATAAATAATGTTTCATTATGTCTATTCACACAAAAAATGATTTTTTTTGTAACACATATTGAGAACATTAATGAATATACTATGGAAATGAAAAATAGCGAGATCCCCCAGCATAATATAAGAATAAAACATTCTTATCTCATTTTGAGTTTACTCTACAACATTTTTATTCCTGATTGTTTCTAGTATTTAAATACAGGTACATTGTAGGATTATTATATTCAATACACAAGAAGAGAATAAAATATGATGAATATACCTGAAGTGGGAGTAACCACTTTATTGTTTTATTCATTGTAATTTCTATCAAATTTCCATAATTTACTTATTAGAAGAAAATAACACCCTATTTATTATTATACCATTAAATATTTCATCTTTGTGAGGGACATCGTAAAGGATCCTTTGGGTATTGATTATCCATGGAATATATTTGAAATATTTTAACATAAGGGGTAGAGAAATAGGTTTCAACCAATCCTTCTCATCTTGGTGATGTATGAACAAAATTTTCCTTATAAAATTTCATTTTTTTTCGGAATGTTACTATAATGTTAATATTGGGGGTACATATAATAAAATCAAATTAATGGATATTTTTTCCACGTGGAATACAAATTTCTCTAAATGATCAATATACCACAATATTTTTGAAGCATCATTAGTATCTAGATTTTTATCATTTATTTTACACTAGTATAGGGAAATAACAATTTTAGTTATTTCAAACATTTCATAATCTTCCTCAAGAATATGGATATTTGTTATTAAGGGGTAATAATCCATGTATTTATGTTGTATTATCAAATATCTGGTCATTGTTGATAATATAACACAATGGACATAAGAGGAATCATATATATATATATATATATATATGGTTGGGTTCTCTTTTACTTTCACTCAAATTCGAGGGTAGTACAACATGAATAAAGTATTCTAGTCATGGTATAATTTTTTTGATAATAGTGAATCCTATAAACAATTGTACCACATATGAAAAAAAATAATTTGTAAAGACTTTCCCTACATTAATGATTTATTTCAATACATTAATAGTTTTTCATACCATTTTTTCTTCATTAATTAAAATAGCTGACTAGTAATTTACATAAATAAAAATTATGTGCAAAATATTAATAATTTAATTTTATTAATCCGAACACTATTTTATCATGTCACAATGACCATCACTATTGAATTATAATTGTTTAGTTCAAGGAAATTAAAATGGAAAGGATCCCCATTACATTTCTTAATGATCCATACATTATCCATGAATGTCATAAGAAAATAATTTGGTAATCTGTCATGCCATTTTTCAGTTTATAGCTCCTTAATCCTCCAATTGGATTCCCCTATCCTGAAATACTAACATGGATTTCCTCAACCACAACATCCTAGTTACATTAAGTATATTGAGGGTTAATTCTATTAATGTAAAATGTCTAAGTCAACTTAAAACCTTTATTAGAATTCATTGTTAAAATTAAGGCTCACAACCAGGGTTTTTCAAACACATAGTTATAAGGATTCCATTCCTAATCAAATAGTGGAAGGTCATTTTGAATTATCAATTTTTTAGGGATATTATTAGTTATAGATAAATTTTTTAATGTTTAATCCTTTATTTAACAAGTTAATTTTATGTGTATTTTACATAATTAATTAATGATATTGTATAAAACATTTATTCATAATCCATTTATTTAAATTCCAAATTTTCATGTTAATTCATTTATTTATGTGATAGTGGTATTTCATCTATATAATAAACAATTCATAATTAATAAATTAATAATTAATAAGTGACCCAAACATGATATTATATAACAGTTCATTTAATGAGAGGACATTAAATCAAACATTTACCTATGTAAAATATGTAATATTTCTAGTCATGGCATGAGTTACAGCATTCGACCAGTCCACCTTTGTAACAACTAGGTTAGAATACTTATCGTTCACTCTTAAACTGTATCCACGTACCTTGGGAAAATATATTAATTATAAATATTTATAACCCACACACTAGTGAGGGAAATAAAAAGGGTAGTTAATTGGTTATTATATAAATATCCTTATATATACAATTCCTACATAATAATGGAGGAATGTATATCCCACATGGAATCAAATTTCTTTTAATAACAAATAATTGAAAACCCATGTAATAAATTAAATTTTATAAATTCAAACACATAAATTGGTCTTGGCTATGCTCATGAATGTTCATACAAAATTTGTCTTCATAATAGAAAATAGGTAACATTCAATTCTTATTTTTTATTATTACGATAAATGTGATTGAATTAATTTATTAAATAATCAATTCTATTTTTTCATAATGACTATTAGAATTCATTTAGAGACAACCATTATTAATGTATTAATGGAAAATTAATTTAACATCTAATAGTTTTATATTTATTAAATAAATTAATTGATATGTTAAAATTATTTAAAAAACATATTAAATTTTCAAACAATTAATGATTCAATCAATGTAATATGTTTTTAATTCTATAATTTTCAATTTAATACAGTTTAATTGTACTAATAATTGGGAGACTACACGATGTGTACTATCTAGCTAAATTTCACGTATATATGTTGTTGTGTATTTGGTTTACACACCTATGGAAAAATCATATTTACTTAGATAGACTACATGCTGTGTACATTCCAACTTCACTCTATGTATCTGCTTGTCATGTTCCCAAGATACTCACATGGTTCTTCAGTGTCTATCTCAGGTGATTACATGTAATTTAAATTCCATCTATAGACTATGTGATTCTAATGTTGTGTTCCCATGAAACCCTCCAAAAGAATGTTTGTGTTCTTGGATGATATAATAAACTACATGTTCATTCCAGCTACAGAATGTGTAAATCTAATTTCATTTTCCCAAATAACATGGATTTTATCTTGGATGTGGTATTTGAAAAGTACATTTTATGTACAACGATACACATACTGTATATCATAAATGCTCTAGGATGTCTATTTAACATGGTTATACCATGTGTAATGACCTAACAAATTGAAAAATTTAGGCCAATATCCCATATAGACTACCCAACATGTACTCTGATATATGTTGTATAATATGAAAAGTATGTGCTATGTTGGTTGGTCCACATGAAGTGTATATCGTTTTCAATTAACTATGTGAAAGGTTGTGTTTCCCAAAACATTTCTAGGTGCATCTTAATACGGTACATGAAATGTACTACCATGTATACACCATGTAACATAGTCTTACCAGCAAAAAATTGGTAGTTCCCAATTGCATATCTGGCAAGTCCTTATTTTTTTAGAGGCCCTTCATAAAATGACAGAGTGAATGAAAATGATTCATATGATGATAACATGTTTATTTTAAATAGATTAAATAATAAATAATAAGAAATAAAAATTCAACCATGACTTCTTATGGGTCGACAAATTATACATTTGATCATGAACCCTCTAATACCACTTGATGGTTCTATGTTCATTGGAATAGTGCATTAGTGGGAATTATACTAAAATTTATTATAATATTCAGTTTTTTGAAAACTCAATTGAGGGACTTGAATATGAAATTACTGTTTAATTTATTAATAATGAATGAATCAAATACTTGGGATTAAGATCATTCCTCAATGGTATGTTTATTGTTTATAAAATCCATTTTAGATTGATTTCACAGTTCTTTGAGGACACAAGGATACAATAAATCTAGCGGTGATTTGAAAATTACCCTTTGATATTTGTGAAATTCAGATCAATATTCATGTACTATCATGGTGAATCGATTGAATTATGTTGTTTGTGTTGGTCCCTTATTATTTAGACTTGAAAGAATCTCTCTTGTGATTATCATTCTTGATAGGGATAGATAAAGAGCGGTCAAGAGATAATTTTTTTGTGTGAAATAATTCTCTATTTCATGATATGTCAACCATATAGATATAATCATCTATTTATATAGCTAGGGTTTAGGTTAATATTTTATATAATTTTGTAGAAGACCATAAAAAATATAATAACCTTCATAAAAACCCAAATCAATAAAATAATAATATTATTATTTATTATTTTATGGTGTGTGATAACATTCCTAGTGATGAATATTTTTTACTAGTTTGTAAATAATTATTCATCATCAGATTAGGTATTCGGCCATTTCAACTCCATGGATTATATAGAATACCCAAATAATATTTTTTTATTGTATAAAATAAGTATTATATTCCCAAACTAGTAAATCCAAACTTATTAAATATTTTAAATTTAAACAAATATTTTTTTTTTCAAAATTCGATGAATAAATATTTATTTCATTAATGTAATCAATAAAAAATGAATACAATTATTCCTCGTTCATGAGAGTAATATTTTTTCCAATAATTAAATTCAAATATAATTTAATAGAGATAAATGAAAACACATAGTGTGTGACCCAAGGGATTATTTCTCATTGGTTTTAGGTGGGTATGCCTAAATTAAAAAATTATTGTCTAGAAATGGGTCAAGGAACCCAATAGAAAGAAATTATTGTCATAATGCTGACAACCAGATATAAATGATCACATTCTAGTATAATCCTTTTATCTGGATATTCTATTAAGCATGTGGAATATCTGTGCCCTCTAAATATTTTCCTACTATATCTTTCAGTGAATACCTGAAATTTTATTCATTAGAAAATGGTCTTGGAATTTATAAGATAGTTATATTTCAATAAATGTGTATAGATATAAACTTCTATAAATATGGAAGGTACAAATCATTCCTCAAAGGATCCATTAATAACCTTTCATTTTATATATATCTAAAATACTTTAACTCACTATGAAGATATTCAGTATAATTTTTGATAGAAATTATAAATGTTTTAATCATGACTTTCATTAATGATAATATTAATTAATAAATACCATTATAAATGCATCTAGATTGGAATATCTGATGACATGAAAACATTTGGAATTCATAATGGTGGGTCTATTCTCATAACCTCCCACCTTAGATATTTCCATGTGTGAACATCATGAAATGAATTCTCATTCTCTTAGGTGTAAACATACGTAATAGTATATATACTATATTCCAAATCATAGTATGTTATCTATATATATAGAACTATATTTAAGAGATAAAATTGTAGAATTTAAAGGTTATCATTATTGGTTGAACTAATATGACCTTATCAATGCGAAAAATAATCTGGGACATTATCACATCAACGTTGACAAGAAGAAAGATAAATTTATGATAAGATATTTTAATTAATATTTACTTATTTTAGTATAAAATTAATCTAAAGTAAAACGTAGTTGGTTCTATCGAACAAACTCCAACATTAACTAGAGATAACTACTAACGATTTGTTAGTCCTCAGATACAAACATGATTCTACTATGTATGGATGTAGTTACTAGGCCTGCCAAGTTTCCATGGATAGGTTTGGCAAAGACACATGTTTGATCAGTGAATCTATTTACTACAATAAGTTTTATCTTGGGAAAATCCCTCATGTTGTGTCAGAACTGATTACCCACCTATTGGTAACATTATATAATCATGTCATCCTGATTTAATAAATATTAAAATCCTACCTTAAAATTAAAAATATATTTATATTGTTATAAGTCAAAATGAAAACAATTCATTACTAAACCACTTCTTAAGATAAACCAGAACTCTCCATGCCTTAATATATTATTGACATGGACACCACTGCCTTTAATAAGTTTTTCATGCACAATACCTTATAATTTTCTACATTAATAGATCCACTTTATCTATATATAGATAAGAGTTCCATTCTTATTATCATTAGTATTCCCACATATCCAGACACCAGGAACTCATCCACTTCTACTTTTTACAGTATCATTAGATAGTTTTAACTGAAATTATCTGTAGTTATGTTTGATCTTGTTTGTTGTTTAATTTTTTTTGATAATGCTTCAGTAATATCAAACATTCTTAAATCTCATTTAGTATGTGATAAATTCATAGAGATTAATCTTTTGAAATTATTTTCATCTTTATAATCCCTTCTAATGAACTTGCTTGTTATAATAGAAGGACTATATTTTTAAAAAACATGGTATTTGAATTGTTTCAACATTAATATTTCAACATTTTGTTAATATATATATATATATATATTTAATATATTTATAAAACACATGGATATATTTTATAGATCATATTACCTACAACATAGTTTCTATTTTAAGTCGTAGTTGGAGAAATTTCATTCCTTACTGTTAATAAAATAGTCATACATTTCATTAGTCTTCCATATGTTATCAACATATTTATCTTGAAAACTAATAACTCTCCCATTAACAATTCAAATACACAAGCCACCCATTTTTTTCCAAATGAGTATTTTATTTTCACTATGCATAATTTATTAATTAGTCAATTTATAAAATATAAATATCTTATTGAAATTTATTAATGGAACTAGTAGTTTTATTTATGCATTGTATAAATATAACATAAGGACACTTTTTTGGTTGCATCATATACACATCCACCTTATTGAATCCACAAAATGAGGTTGTCTTGAAAATCAATTTCCCAATATGATTATCATCGAAATATAATTTTAAAATTATAATTGAAGATTGATTTAATTCATGATGACTGGTGAAATATTTTTGACAAATACAAATCCTATCAATAATAAATCATGATTTATTGGTACCATTATGTTCCATACATTCCTCATTTCTCTTGAATAATTACCAGTAATATCATGTATTATAAACATTAAAAATATAGATTCCTTAATCAAGATACATGGAGTCCATTAGTACAATTTATATATATTTATAAATATTATCATATTAACATTTATTTCATATTTACATGAATAATTATTCTAAATGAATAATACATTTATAACCCATACATGGAATATAAAAAACCTCTTTAGTTATTATTTCTTGTGTAGTATGTTTCTATAGAAATACCCATCCCACTAAGATTAGTGAAATCTTGTATTAATATTCTATGTCACATGCATCCAGAGGCTTACCTCATTGAAAATAAATCTACTACAAGTATATATAAGAATATAATTTTCATTTATTTAAATATAGTCAATATTGACTAGATGTTAATATCCTTAGTGTCCTATTATTATTAAATCAAATACATCGTAGTGTTGTAATGTACATTTTTAGATAAGGGTTGCTTTTAAAAAATAGTTTTCAATAAACACTTATTGTTTTGTTCTAACTAATTCTATATCATATCACATTTATATACAATAGGGTTTAGAATATACAGTTGTCATATTGTTAGTGGATTCACTCCTATTTACAAAATATTTCTTGAAAGAGACAATGGAATATTTGAAATATATATATGAATAAAAATTGATCTTCCTTGTTTACTACCATCATAAAATTGATCAATATAATAAAATATTATTTTTGGATAACCATCACTCCACATATATGTTAAATGATTACTTATATAAGAGATACTCCAACAATCCAAATTAGAGATTACTTTTACTATGTTCACTCATTTACATCCCACATAATTTCTAAAAAAATATCAAGAAGTACATGAATTTATAATTATATTTACAATAGTTCACATAGATATTTTAAAATAACTCTAAAAGTTATAATATGTTACATTATTTAAATGGATTATTGATTTAAAAAAGATAATTCATTTGTTTGTATATATAATTTCATAGTTCATTTGTGACAAAAATACATTAATGGAAAAAACAATTCATCTACTTTTAGTTTTATTTTAAAATTGACTAACATGAAATATTTGGGTAAGAGTCTTATACTTTATATATTATATTCATTACTCATTAAAAAGTTTGTTTGTTATTTAAGAGTTACTTAAACCATTAGTTTAGTATTAAACTACCATGGCACCATTTATTCAAAAAATAAATAATATCTTGTTGTGTCTAGTCTGAAACTAAGATGAATGTTTTTTGAAAAAATTATTAAAAGATGAATGAATCAAAAATGGAAATTAAAATTAGTGAGCTCCCCTTGGATAACATAGAAATCACTATTTCTAATCTCATTTTTATTTCACTCTACAACTATTGTATTCCTGATAATTTACAGTATTTAAGTACATGTTTTTTGTTAGAATATTATATATAATACACAAGTATATAATAGAAACTTTGTGAATATTTCTAAAGTGGTTGAAATTTTTTGATTCTTCAATTAATTAAAATTTCATTTCTAGTGTCCATTATTTCCACTTAAAAAATATAATCATTTTCTTTCTTCTACATTTGAATATTTTTTCAATGTGAAGGATTCCATAAAATACCTTTTGGATTAATATTATATATGGGATATCCAACCTCATCATTCAAACATTTATCTACCATGGGTGGGGAAACAGGTTCCAACCAATCATTTTCCTTTGGTGATGGAAAAAATATCCCAAAGTAAATTATCCATTTCTTTATCTAGTTTTAGAAAAATAAGGATAATATTGGTTGTACAAATAATAAAATAATATTGACATTTAATTTATTATCCAAGTGGAATCCCAATTTTTCTAATCATTCAATACACCTAATAATTTTGAATGAATGATCAATATATTTATATCTTTTATCTAGTTAACACTGATATTGTTCATTGAAAATAATATTTATTTCAAGCCTTTACTTATCATTATGAATAGAACAGTGTTTTTTAATTACATTGTAAGATTCCATGTAATTATATTATATCATCAACCCTCCAGTAATATATTATAATATAATAAAATGGACATAAGAATTATCCTCAACATGTCTGTAGTAGGATTCCCATTACCTTTAGATCACCTAATGTGGTAGTGGAAAAGGAATAGGGTATTCCAACACATATTACAATATTTTTGATAATATTGTATCTAATAAATGATTTTAACACATCAAAAAATATATATTTTAAAGGGATTTTCCGGATTTAAAGAATTATTTTTCTACTTTCTTAGTTTTAAATGTCATTTTTATAGAATAATTAAAACATTTAATTATTAAATTATATGGAATATTATTTGAATAATAGTAATAATTTAATTTTATTATTTCTCCCGATATTTTATCATGTCTCAATAGCCCTCATCACTGAACTCTGAATGTTTAGTGTTATAGAAATTCTTGTGGCAATGATCCTAATTACATTTCATAAAGTCCATGAATTTTTCCACGAATATCATAAGAATTTAACTAGGTGGTTGATCTTTCCAAATGCATGCTTACAAATCCTTTATCCCTTTGGTGGATTACCTTATCTTGAAATCATTGGTTGTATTTCCTCAACCACAACATCCAATTTACATCAAGTATTGTGAGGGTTAATTCTATTGATATAAGATGGTTATGTAAAAAAATATCACAAGAAATCAAAGTTAAAATTAAGGCTCTGGATGAGGGTTGGTCAAAAATTTGTTATAAGGATTCCATTCCTAATCAACTAATGGATGTCCTGGTTTGAATTATCATTTATATGGATGATTTTATATATTCATCATAAATTTTATATTTTTTATCCTTTATATAACATGTTAATATTATTTTATCTTTTCTTAATTAATTATCCATATTGAATGGAGCATTTATGTATAATTCATTTACTTAGATTCCATCATTTCACATAAATTAATTTAATTATATGATAGTGTTTTGGTATGTGTATATTAAATAATAGATAAGAACTAAATAATAAATGGACGGATCATGAGATTATCTAATAGTTTATTTAATGAGAGGATAATAAATTAACCATTGACCTAGAGGAAAAAATTGTTTTTTCTAGACTTGAAATGAGTTACTGCACTCCACCAGTCGACCTGTGTAACACCGAGTTTGGAATCATTGTTGTTCTCTTTTGAACTGCCTCTATGCACAATGAGAAACTCTATTAATTACAAATGTCTATAAATCACACTCAGGTGAGGTAAACTAAAGGATTGGTTAAAGGGTAATTATATAATTATCCTTGTACATGCCAGTTTTACATAATAACCTTGGGAGGGATGACTCGCATGCTATTAAATTTAATTTAATAATAAATATCTGAAAACATGTGCAATAAATTAAATAATATAGATTTCATCCCATACAATGTTCTTTCTCAATATCATGAAAGGTCAAACATGCAACATATATAAAAAATTAAATGGAAAATTATTATTTCATATAAATTTATTATTATTAATACAAATACACTTTCATTAATTAATTAATTAATCACCTTTATTCTTAATTACCATTTGAATTAATTTGGGGATAATCATAATTAAGTAATTAATGGAAAATAAATGGAATAACCAATAATTTTATAGTTATTTTATTAAATTAATTGAGTAGTTACAATTTTGTAAAACCCATATTAAATTATCACAAACATAATTTTTTAGACACATTAATAATGTTTTAATGCTATAATTTTCAATTTAATGTGATTTAATTATACAAGTAATTGGGAAAATTCACAGAATTTACTTTCTTTATACAGATCGTGTACCTCTATTTTCATTTATCTAGGTCACACACTTAGGGCTTCAATAACATGAATTGTCCATACTACATGGAGTGTATATTATAGTTGCATATCATGTATTAGCTTATTGTGTTCCGGTGATACTCACTTGAGTATTTAGTTTGTATCTAGGATGGCTACACGACATGTACATGCCAAATAAACATCATGTTGTTTGAATACTGTGTGCCCGTGTAGCCTAAAAAATTACTCATCATGTTCTCAATAGAAGGAATACATGATGTGGGAACTCCATCTACACAATGTGTATATGTAATGTTGTTTTTCAAAATAACTCACCATGTATCTCGAATATGTGAATTGGTGGACTACATGGCATGTACAAAACATACAAATTATGTATATCATAAATTCTCTAGGTTTTCAATTTCATAGGGTTAAAACATGTATAATGACATAAAAAATAATGATATTTACACTGATAACCCTTATAGACAACGTGATGTGTACTCTGATACATGTTGCATTATACAACAATCATGTGCTAGGTTTTTCAGTTAACACATATTGTAAACCACATGTAATTAATTTTGTGTCTTGTCGTGTATCTTATGGAATGTCTTATTGAAGCCTACTATTGTAATGTCATGTACATCAAATTACACAATTTTTTACCCCATCTTTCTAGTCCAAAACTGATAGTTCTTAATTACATCTTTGATAACTATTCATCTTTTCATGGACCTTTAAGAAAATGAAACTTGTAAAGAAAATGATTAATATTTTAGTAACATGTTTATTTAAAATATATTAAAAAATTAATAATAATAAAGGAAGATTCAACCATGATTGCACATGGATCAACAATAAAATAATTAATTATAAATTTAAACATGACTATTATAATTCCACTTGATGCTTCAAGTACAGCGGAAGTGTATTGTGGTGGGAATGATATTATAATTTCTTTTAATATATAGTTTCTTAAAACCCTGATAAAGGATTATTTTATATAAAATTTATAATTTATTTATTTAATATTGATGTAAAAAATACATGGTAATATGATCTTTATTCAATGTGAATGTTGATCATCTGAAAAGACCCTTTCATTTTACCTTCATTACACTGTGACGATCCAATGATAGAATCTCTCTAGAAATGATACACATGTTCTCCTTTGATATCTAAGAAATTCCAATCTCTCTCCAAGTTCTATCATGGTAAATACATTTTTTACATTATTTCTATTGATCATTTTTCATTTGGTGTTGAGGGATTTTATCTTTCATTTATCATTTTGAAGCGGAAAATATGAGGAGGATTTTAGAGATAAATAATTATGAACAAAAAATCTATATTTCCCAAATATGACTACATAATAGATAAAATCATCTAGTTATGGAGCACGGTATTAGGTTAAAATATTATTTAATTTTTTATTATCCCATAAATAATATAAGAACCATCATAAAAACATCATTCCCTGTAATAATAATAATAACACTTGTTATCAAATGGTTATCACTAAATTTAGAAGAAATGAATATTATTTACCATCTTGAAAAATAATATATATAATTGGATTTAGTCTATATTCATTAAATCTCCTTGAAATTTACTAAATATTGACATTAAATTATTTTGTTTTTGTAAATAAATATTCTATTAACAAATGAGTAAAAAATATTTATGAAATATTCAATAAAATAAATAAATAAATTTTACTCACAGTCTGATGATTAAATATTTATTTAATGTATGTGATCAATAAAACATAAATTAAATTATTTCTTGGTCATGATAATAGTATTTTTTCCATTAATTAAATTAAAATATAATTTATTATGATAAATAGAAATACTACGTTTGTGGTCCTCTAGGATTCCTTCTTGTTGGAATTAGGCAGGTATGCCTAATGGTCAAGATTACTATATTTTAATAGATCATTAGCCCAAATAGAAATTACTTAATGAAAAAATGATGATACCACATATGAAATCTCACTATGTAATGTAATCACTTTTTCTCCATATGTCATCAAGCATGTTTCATATCTCTATCATTAACATAGTTTATTGATACATATTTCATTGACTATTTGATATAAACATTGTCAAACCATGGAAATGGAATTTATGCACCACTTATATTTAAATCAAATGGATGAGATATAAACTTCCATAAATATGGAAGGGGAAAATCCTTCATCAGCATACCCAATAAAACATTTCATTAATGATGCAACCAACATATCCCACATCATCAGAAACATTTGTGGTTACAGTTGTTGTCAAAAAATCTAAGTTCATGAATCATGATATGTATTAAAAAGAATCTTAATGTCTAATGATAATTACATATCCTCACAGATAGGATTATATTATGAAATGAAAAAAATGTGAAATTCCTACTAGTGGGTTTGTTCTCAAAACCTCCCTTCTTGGTGATTACCGAGTTCAATCATAATAAAAGGAAGTATCATCCTATTTTGAGTACTTGAAACTGATATTCTCTATACTATGTTCCCCATAATTGTTTGTTATCTGACTATCAGGATATATTTATGATATATTTTCCTAGAAAATAATGGTTCTAGACATAGAGGGTAACTACTATGAACTTTTCAAAACGATAGATAGTATGGTACACTACTAGATTAATGTTATGCAAAATAATAATCAATATTGATTAACATATTTATATTAATATTCAGTTTCATGAATATAAAAGTTATCAAAAGTAAAAATTATTCAGTTTTAGGTCACAAAATCCAACACATAATAATTAACCCATTTAAAAAAAGTCACATACCATCATTAAAATTATAATGTATATCATCCTTCTATCTCATCACCATAATGATAGATTCTTTAGTCTTAATATGTTCTTATTGAATATCATGAGACTGAAATTTTTTCTTTTTATTATAATTTCTTATTATTTTTTTATAATTCATCTCCTCCCCTAGCTAGAATTTAGTTATTCTCCCCACATATCCAATCATGTGTAGATTTTTACTAATTATTCTGTTATCAATGAGATATTCTTTCATTGAAACCCATCCACATAACTGATCATATTAATATCTTTTCATTTACCATTCCATCCTACCATTTTGATTCCAATTAAATCTCTTTTAAAACCTAATTATAATCATAAACCCATCGTATCCACTACCATTGATAAAACCATCTATTTAGAGACTAGAATGTCATTCCCAATCCCCAAAAGGATGAACATTCACTTGGTCAAACCCCTACCAAACCAAATGATCCTAGAATTTTGAAGCATTCAAATACTTCCAACAATCAAATGTTGTACTACAAATTATTCCCAACCAGGACCAGACAAACACCTTGTTCATGTTATTAAATGAATATAAAATTGAAATATTTTTCACAACCACATTTTTAATAAATAGATTTGTATTGTTTCTACTAGAATTGGATCCCTTACATCAAGGAGAGACAACATGTACTTTTTTGGAATGAGTATCACTCCTCATCTTCTGAACAACCACATTATCAACAATAGTAATAGTTTTATTACTACTAGATTGAAATTACATACCTAAAATAAAAACAAGGTCATTTTGTTTGGAATATGTATTGATGCACTTCTTATACACAATAACATTCTCAAACATATAAAGAGTTTTTATTTTAATAGACATAGAGTTATTAGATTGAGGATCTATGGAAAAAGCATGTTTTGAATGATGATAACCACTCATCTTAACCACAAACACATTCTTGATAATAAGAAGAGCTGTGAATCAACTGAACTCAGAGTCCATACATCTGCAATACAAAGAAGTAGCTTTCTTGGAACAAGGATTATCAACATGTAGTCTGTGAGATATGTGGACACTTCTAGATAATAGGTGATCTTTTTTTTCACCCATGTCCTCCCCCGTGATTAGTGTGAATGTTAATTTTTTCATTACCATATTCAGATTTATTACAATTCAAATTTTCTGATTATTGATAATTATACATGTTGTTTGATTTTCATTTCCTTCATGTTAACAAAATTATGAAACTTATTTTTTAAAATGATTTATATCAATATTAAATGGGGTGGATTTGTATTCTAGATTATTTCTCCATATTAGCATACTACACTTGGATAGGTGATCAAACTTCAATGAATGGAATATTTAGCTCTTAGATGTGTTTCTTTGCCTATGGTTTGAGACTTTTCCTTTATTTGATTCAAATGGGATTTTTTCTCAGGTCCGTACAGGATTCACAACTCTTGGTTACTCTAATGGACAATTTGATATTTTCAATCCAAATTTATTCATCATTTCTCCTCAACCATTGAATCTGACACCATGTCGGGTCTTCATCATCCCATTTCACATCTTCCTTCATTCAGTCTTCTTAGTTTTTTACATTCTATTTGTCTGGTGAGATCCCTAAGAGCTATGGGTGGATAAAATCATATAGTTTACGTTATATTTTGATAGAATGTCAGAGACTCGTAGTATCAGTTCTTTATTCTTATTAATAAGTTCTCAAAGATCCATTATTCAACAAATGTAATTCTCATCTAGTAAATAATTAGTGTAGAATTTGGTTAGAAACCTGATTTGGACAACCCTTATATGAATTATGGTTGATTTAGTTTTTCTTCTTCACCATAACATGTTTTTGTTATAGAAAACTAGCTCTATTAGATGCTTATTTTTTATTTCATTCATTGTTTGGTAATTTATGATGGGTTCATGTGCGAGTCCATCTAGGGGAGGAAAAGCTAAATCCATGTGTTGAAGTTCATCACAAGCACCCTGTCACAGACCAACCCGGGTCGACCCTATACTGGTCACCTGGGTCAGTCTGCGACATGTCCCAAAGGGTGTTCTCAATCCCCACGGGCTGGTAACTAGTACCATGAATCAAAATAAACTAGTGGGGAATAATTTGGCCTATCATAAAGATAAATAATCATAAACTGAACAAACTAGATAAATAAAAGATAATTAACTGAACAACTAGGCTCCAGAAAAAAAAGAAAAAACAAAGAAATGTGATATACCCCAAGTGACCCCATGGGTCACCATAGAACATAAACAACACTCTCTCCAAGAGTGATCCAACACAGAAACCTACAACTGAAAAGTAAAGTAGGTGTGACCACTGAGATGCTCATTAGGAATTCCAAAATACAACAACGCCCTATGCCCATTCCTATTATAAGAAATCAAAAACCTGATAGTTTGAAAATAGGACATAATAAAATAATGTTATTTCTCATTATTTTCAAATTCCAGTAACAAGTTTTCATTTTCAAGTAATTCATTTCTCTCCAACTACATTTTTAAATTATGTTCCAAGAATGCATTATCATTCTAAAATGAACGGAAAACAATTTATATTAAAATACAGTTTTCACATAAAATACATCAAGTAGGAAATGATTGAAATAGATGTCAAATCAATAGAAAAATGTCGCAAATGAGCCCCATGGGAAATATCAATAGGTAGATAGCTTAAGAAAAACCCTAGAGACCGTGTACCTCATTGAAACAAGGCTTAGGAACTAAAACAATCATAAAATGTCGCTTCGAAACCATGAACCTTAGAAAACATGGATTATAAACCACTCCCCTTAGTCCTTAATATGTTTAGGTAGTGTTGTTGTGTCAATCCTATTAGACAAAATCAGGACGAACACCCTGTCATCTAGCGTACTAGTCCAGGTCCACCCACCTAGATACCAAGCCTTCACAATGTCCATTATTTCAAGAGGTGGTAAGTTTTTTTTATCATGAGAATATATATGTACATAACAATTTCTTTATCCAAAACTCATTCAACCTCTCACCACGGTTCTCCCTCTTTAAGTGCATTCCCCCTCTTTCACATCACACAATGCATAAGCCTCAACATTAGGCACATAATAACCCATTCAAAATATAAATAATTTTCTCAAACCAAGGGTCATGCCTCAAGAGATGTTTTTTCTTTTTCATAAAACATTTTCAAGGTGCCAAACAAGATTAATTACATAAATGGGATACTTTTTACAACTAACTAGACGAAATTTCAAACTCCTTTGGAAATACTTTTTACCAATTCAAAACCACATAGGAAATCATTTTTCTATAAAAGTCACATAAGAGCAATGGCATTATAAATTCCATTCAATTTCCAAAAACCATGGCATTATTAGTTCTATCCATCGCAATAAGATTTCATAGCATCTTTATATAGCATAAATGTAAAACATATTTTTAAAACAAGAAAGAAATTATGAAATTCAAATTAAATGTATATGCAAAGGGGAGATACCTCAAACATGCCTCTATATGTCGAAGGCCACTCAATCCAACACATGGAACATACACACACATGCATTTATACATATATATATACACCCCTAGATGCATTTCACATATTCCTCGCACCATGAGGAAATATGTACAAAGTGGTAATATATATATATATATATATATATATATATATGTATATATATATATATATATTCACTACGCTATGAATGTACATATATGATACATTGACACCTGCGGCCCAAAACCATTGTATAGAGGTCCAACACACTACACATATAATTCAATAAAATAATTAAAACATAAATAGTATATAAAAAATTTCAAAATAACACATCAAGAGTTTGAATCAATGACACACTCATTTATTATAATGTAAGAATCAGTCACATAAACCATACTCGTCATCTGTAATATGAGGGTTCAATAAGAGAAATCAATATCACATCACAAGTTCCCACCAGGCCTTCACCCATTTGATAAACATTTGAAAATACATTTTTGACTATCTAAAATTTACAACACAATTCCAAAGGCATAAACATTTCCAAGAATATCAACATAAATCAAGGGAAACCAAATTTCCACCTAATAAAACTGGAACACCCCTTTCTAACAAGGAATTCCCTTTTAAACATAGAAGAATCCCACCCTTATCCCATTTGGCATAAAGACCAATGATCAAGTTTATTTGACAAATGAAAAAATTCATTGGAATTTTTATCTGACATAAAGGCTGCATCAATCCCATTTCCATCAGACCACCTTCAAAGATTCCAACTGAGCATACCCTTAAGATATAAATCACGGACACATTTCAAACCACCATATAAAAGAAATATGAAAATCCTATTTTGAAAACATTTTAGGCCACACCACAATTTAAAAACAAATTCCCATTAAAAGAATCAATAAACCAAATAAAAATTTTACCAAACATCTCCAAGAGGTATCACAAGGAATTAAACACAATTAAACATATAAAATCCTCTTGTAAGGACCAACACACACCAATAACTGAAAAAAACTGAATTTATAATAATTTTTCAACATAATAAAACACTACTAAAATACTAAATAGGGGTGTTCATCATGAACACACTCCATTCCATATGAACAAGCCACTAAACAAATTCTACACATGATAAACTTCATGAAACCAAATTTTCACAAAACAAATAAATTAAATAACATGATAAATTAACTAAACATGAAAATTAATTCCTTAAATAATATTCGATTGTGGAACCAACATACTCGGTGTAGAAAAATTCAAAAAATTGATATGAAACTCCCATCACATAATAATTGCACTTCAAGGGGTCTACTATGAAACCTAAAAAAGTATCAAATCAATTATGCCAGAAACAGACCATACAAAATATGAAACCCAAACTACAAATCTACCAATTAGAAGTACAAAAAATAGGATAAAAACACACCGATGGTAGTGGTGCGATTGGCCAACAGAGTAAGGGAGAGGGCCACTAGAGGTGCACCGTGCTAGAAATCCCATCTCAAAAGAAAGGGGGGCATGGTTCCGAGTGGTGAAAAACAGTAAGGGAGGGAGATGTTGTTCGGTGAAAGGTGGATGGTGGCATGACTCTGTAGTAGTCGGTCGATGCAGCCAGAGGGAAGAGCAGTAGGAGGCTCTGGTCAAGGTGGAGGTGCAAGGATGAAGAAGGATAGAGGTTTGATGGTAGGGTTTGGGGAAGGAGGAGTGTCACGACAGGATTTAGGAGGGAGGAAGAGCGAGTGAAAAAAAAGAAAAAAGTAGTGATAGGAACAAAATAAATGGAAAAAAATAAAAAGAGAGAATGATATAAAATTAAAATAAAATAAAAATAAAAATAATGATTAAATGAAAAGACTAATAAATCATAAAAAATTCAATAATATCAATAAAACTAAAATAATAAAATCAACCACAATAATGAAATTATTTATTGTGGAAACACACAGCACATAGTTGTGCGCACAGTCGCACGCCCATAAAAGATCCCAATTTGTTTCTAAATTAAAACCAGTTTAAACTAAAGCTAAAAATATAGAATTGTAGTAATTATATTAATATAAACAGTCAGTTATGGTGTGACAATTCTCCCTAGCACAAAAAAAATCATCCCCTAGAAAGTCACCCAACCAACTGAGGAATCAAACATGAGTTTAAAACTGAACAAGGCAAACAAAATCCTGAACTTAGTGTTATATTCCACTCCATAAGTCACACCCAAACAACTCTAAGGAAAGATGAAAAGAGAATATCCATCCAGAATGAAGAGGGTTCCCCCTCCATATGAACCAGACTAGAACAACCAACATTGATACTCTCACCACGGGTTAACTCTAGAACTGCTAACTTGAACCAAGGAGGAAACTGCAAATGTAGAACAAGACTCCCCCACAAACCAACTCTTGAAGAAAGAATTACAAGATTTATGGTGGGTCCTCCCCCCATCTAAGAACAGAAATGATCAATCCATCTAGCACTGACCGATAAGGGAAGAACCAAGAGAGACCAACCCATGAACTGTCTATGCAAACCAATCCCCCTCCATATGGGGTTCCCGACGAAAGACCCCAAATAGAACGGTGGATGAAAAACCTATTTATTATTTCCCAAGACGCATGTATCTCCAAAATGAGCACGTCCAAAAATAAGAATGGGTCACCGAAGGAGCTATCCACACAAAGACAATCATATCAAGAATCAAAACCATAAAGATGCAACCTTCAAATATCACATTTGAGAAGGAAAAACTATAATAATTACAATAAAATGAGATCACCATTCCTTCATAGAACCATAGTGGGGTATTAAAAATGAAAAGACCATAAAGAGAGAAAAAATGTAGGCCTTTTACTGTAAAACTAAATCTTAAAAAATGAGGTTTCTATTGAAAAGAAATGTACATTGTCCCTATTTCAGCAATGGAGACAAAAGATAGACCAAGGTAACCCACACCCAAAAATTCCTAACTGTGTAAAAGGATTCACTCCAGAACTTATGGATAGAGCTCTGATATCTTGAATCATCTGGTGCCCCACAGTCAAGAGCTAACTTCCTCTAGTAAAGAATTATTTTGGTGATGCCTCAAGGAAAACATCTCCATGTGTCCCAAATGGCCACACTGACAACAATCCTTCAAAGGATGACAACAAGGCAACTTAAAATACCCAAACCAGCCACACCCGAACCCAAAAAGATGGTGGGCTGACTTATAGAAGATGGAATTGAAAAGAAGACTTGTCTAAAATAGGTTCCTCATGTTCGCTCTACTCATAGTATTGGGAACCTTCCCTAACACAAAAGAGAATTAGTCCTGAAACCCTGGACGAAGACCCCACAAAATTGAAACTATAACTGATTCTACAACTCTACCTCCATAGAAAAGGGAATCATCCCCTTTAAATGATTGATGCAAGCCATTATTGTTCGTCGTCCATGATGTACAATGATGACCTCTTACACTTTCCTCATCTTCACTTCCTCGGGTATAAACCATCAGATTAAAGTGGTCTTAACCACCTCCCATGACATCCCATCTTGCAATACGCTAGTATTATCTCCTCCACCAATCAAAAGTTGGACTCTCAAATGAACTCAAACCATCATGAGCACTCCTAGCTTTGGGAGTTCCCAATAACATGAAAACATAAACTATTTCATCAAGTCATTACACTACCTTAAATATATCACGATAACTATGGATGAAGGAAAGAATCCAAAAACAATTCAATTCCATCACTATGCTAAGAGTTTCGGTAGAACTAAAAACTATAAGAAACTCACTAGAACCCTCTTGTACTTTTTTGGGTGACAAACTCAGAAACAAGAGGCAAAAATCTAAATCAAAACTCATCAAAAATAAAGATTCCGAACTTCTATCACAAAATAAATCTCAAACTCATATCACTATTCCTACCAAAATTCAGTATGTCAAAATAAAGAACCCACAAAAAAGGATACCAAATACAAAAAGAGAATACTAAAAAATTTTGCAATACCATTTCAGAAACATTGAATTACCCTTTTTGAAAACCATTTTTCCGCAAAAAAATTAACTTAAATATCCTCCATTAGTATTCAATGAAGTCTCAAACATACTTTTTGGTCAGAGTGGATACTCAATAAGGGGTGAATTGAGTTCCAATTACAATTTTTGTTTAAAATATCTCTATTAAAATCCCCCAAATTGAATAACAAGATAATATGTTGTGAATTTGTATTAGAGTAAAGGGTCAGCTAGGTTCTCAAGTGGTTGATTAGTTCTCAGTTAATTCAATCTGAAGATTAATTAACATTTTAAGATATCCTAATGCATTACAATATATAATAACCCTTGCTAGATTAACTATCAAAGTAACTTTAAAACAAATTTATATTTCAAAGTAATTGGCAGAAGATTATTAAATATAGGTTAAAAATAAAATAAGTAAGCTGAATAGTTAAAACAATAGGTTCAGTCTCAATCTGAGACTTAGTCCTCTCAAACAATGTATATAAGTTTTGATCCACACCCTGGATTAGGGTAAACAATAGTACAAAGACTGTCTACGTACTCAGACCTCTACCACAGTTCTTCGTGGGAAAACAAAAACAATAGAACTCATGCTATCCAGGTCACCCTTGACCTCTTCCACAATTCACAGTGGGATATAGTAATGTGTAAGAAGTTTGGAGTGAGGATTTAGTATCCTCCAGTTCAGTCCAAGAGTTAGTGTGTAAAACAACACACACTGCTCAAAAAGTAAATGAATGATACACAATAGATCTAAACAGATAGAGATGAGTTTAGAGTTCTCTTTGTGTTGTGAGTAAAGATATGGAATCCTTGGATTGATGTACATGACTCTCTAAGTTTTTCTCTGGTTTTTTTCAAGAAAACATAGTTTCATAGTTCTTGTTTCTTCACTTCCAGTGTAGGTGTTCATCTTCAATGTGAAAGTGTTCTTTGTAATGTTGCAGCTTCTTCTTTGAACTTGTATTCTTGATGATTATGAGTGTTCATCAAGTTCCTTGTGTGTTCTTCTTTTCATGTTTTTGTGTTCATGGAATAATTCTTTCATTATGCCTCTTCGCCTCTCACTTTTACTGTAGCTCGATCTTCCTTATATTCCACGTGCTCTGAAAATAGGAATGATTACCTTTTTATAGGTATGAGGTACGGTTCTCTGACATGCCAAAAACTATCATTAAATATCATTAATTGTATTAAAAACAACAAATATAACCACTGGAATTAAATAAGAGTTAATAGATATTCAAAAAGTTTTCATGAATATCAGTGAGTCATGAGATCGGTAGGTCATATTGAATCTACATCAGTATCAGTAGGTCTTTGGATCAGCATCGCATCGGTATGTCATGATCAACATCGGTATCAGTAGTTTGTGATCAAAATCGGCTTCGGTAGCATATGATCAACATCAGATTCGGTAGCCTGTGATCGACATCAGTATGACTGTTGCCATCAGTGCAACCGTTCATCATATGTGCGAGCGTTCATCATCGGTGTGACCGTTCATCATCGGTGCAACCGTTCATCATCGGTTGGACCGTTCATCATCGATGTGACCGTTCATCATCGGTGTGACTGTGCATCATCAATGACTCAAGAAAATAACTAACAGTGAGTCATAAACCTAAAATTTACACTATATGTCTGTTCAATCCAGAATACTTCCAGGTCAATAGTAAAACATAAATTAACATAGATTAACATTATGTTGACATGATTTAAACATATTTAGATTCATAAAAAAATTAAACAAAAGACTAAATTGTCATAAACAAAACAATGATTTGTGATTATTAAAATAACCCTCTCACGGAGAGTTCAACAATCTCCCCCTTTTTGATAATAAAAAATCAATGGAATAAATGAAGAGATAATAGAGTATGTCATTTAGTAAGCTCCCCCTATATAAAAAGAATATATGCAAAAAGATAAACAGATCATCAGAGAATGACATCATAGTTTAAACAAAGAGTGAATATATCAACTTAGCATTAAATAAGAAGTCATTTCTCCCCTTTTATAGATATATATTCATTTCTCCCCCTTTAATCATTTCTACCCCTTTCATCCTTTCTCCCCCTTTCATCATTTATCCCTTTATCATTATTTCTTCCCCTATCATTATTTATCCCCCTGTGGGATTATCGAAACGAAGAGTAGAAGGAATCTACTCAAGAAGAAAAATGCCACTTAAAAATAAGTTATGAGAAAGAGTACAAGAACCAGATAAAAATATTAAAAGTACAAGAAATAGAGACCCTATCAAAAAATGATAGAAAAATATATTTCTTTGGGTACAGAGGAGCATTCCATTTCGCAGAAGGAGGAATGGATGGTCCAGAGGGTGATTTGGTGGAAGGTTGATCTGGTCGGATGGAGAGAGGTGGCAGGACAGCTCTGGCTGGTAGAAGAGTGGGTGATAAGGTTATTTACTGAGGAGTAGAGAATATTTTTGTAGGTGGATGCTGAAAGACTATCCGTATATTTGATTGAGCTTGAGGCACTCATATCTTACCTGGAGCAACATCTGATGAACTGAGAGTCTCTGTAGTAGGAAGAAAAATTTCCTTCGCATGCACATGAAGATATGGTTTGAACAGATTGATAAAATCATTATTTACTTCACCACTATATTTCATAGCCTTTTCAAATTCATCCTTGTTTTGCATGACACTTTCTTGAGTAGGAGTGAAATACTTCAACTGCTGGACTTGATCCTTGAAAGAAACAGTGACTAGAGGGAGCCTCAAATTCTCATCCAATACCTTAAACTGATGGTTCAACTCATGCTTGGTATAAATATTAGAAAAGTAGTGATCCACATTCTCTTTGATCTCTTTCTAAGCCTTAGTAGCATCATCTAAATACATCATCACCATTTTGTGGATATAATCCCTATTGTATTTCATCTATTTCAAGGAATACAAATCCAGGATCTACCCAAGAGCTGGTAACTCTCCTTTTGTAATATCCTTTAAGGCATTGTTTTAATGACTAGTGATCTTGGATATTTTAGGGGAGTTGGCCTGAGCAACAATCTGAGTGATCTCAGCTTTCAACTTCCTCAAATAAGCTTGCTTCATGTGTTATACAAAATTTCTTAACACTTCTATCATACCAATGATGGTGGATGAAAACTCACCTGACAAAGAGACTAAACCATAGCTTAAATCTTTGAGAGTTTGATTGAGAGAGGTAATATGTCGGGCAATCGCCTCACCAGTATTGTACAGGTCCAGCTTAATTACACTTACCACGCTTTGACATAGTGAATCCATAATATCCTCGGATAAATTCATAGGAGCATGATCATTAGACAATCCCTCTTTTATTTTCTCTTTAACTTCTTGAAGAAACTCAAATTTAAATATGTCAAAATTAGATTGTGCCACTGTAGGATCATGTCTAGATTGAGAAACTGAAGGACCGGGTCTATCTGTTGTCACTTGCATATACTCAGCAACTAATCGAGCCTTAACTGAATCTCTTATGCTTGCAGTATTCACTTATTCTTCCTCTTCCTCTGGATAATCTAAACCCAGAACTATAAGACCTGGGTGTTATTACCATGCGGCTTTGAATGATGTATACAGATGTTTCACAAAACTATCTCTTCCAAAATTTTCAAGAGAGTCTTCCTCATCCACATCAATCTCTGACTATACAATACTTTTTGCCTCAGGAATAGTTTCTCTCTCATTTAGTTGGGGTTGAAGATCAATTTGAATCACATTTTGACCATCCACTAGTCGAGTACTTGCATCATCACCATCATCAATAATATCATCCTCACTATTATCTCCATCACTGCCATCACCCTCATCACCATCTTCACCATCATTGACTGATTGTTCATTTTATCTATGTTTACTACTGAATTCATACTTCTCAGAATTTGATTCTTCAGTCTCACCTTCTTCTTCATCATCTATAAGTGGTTCTATCTCTGGTATCTTGAAAGGTGAACTAGTTGGTCCAAATTCCATTCTTCTTTTCTTCGGACTAACCATATCAGGATCACTCCTATCATCAAGAGGTGATTCCGGCTCCTTTTCAGTATCAGATTCTTCTTCAGCTTATTCTTCTTTTATTCCCTTCTTACTGGACTCACCATTATCCTTAGGAACTACATATTCCTCTTTTTCATCAGAATAAACCACTTCTTCACCAGGTTTTAAACTATGATCTCTCATCCCCTTTGGTCTCATAGGATGATCAATAGGATTGAAAGAGTCATAAAAATTTTATTCATTAGCAACCCAAACCTTCTTTCATGGGTTCCAGTTGATTTTCATCCTTATAAAAATTTCATTCTTAATATAGAAGATGCTGCTGGATGAGATACACTTATCTCCATTATTAATACAGCCTATGAACTTTCTCATGGTAGAGATTTTATTGGACTAGAACATGGTTATAGCTTTCTTGGACGGCTTCACCATCTCAGAAATACAGATATAAAAATATCTACACAGGTTGACCTTTTCAATATTCAACAATAGAAACAAAAAAACATCTTTATACATTACAGAAGAAAAATCACCTTTTCTGGGATAGACTTGGTTTTGAACAAACATAAACAGAATTCTACTCTCACCATCCAACTCAGCAGCAGTTAGTCTTATGGATTCAGACTTACCAGTCAACATCCCCAGAGCTAGCACATAAGAAATGTATCTAGTGGTGTGAGGGATATTTCCAGTGTAATCCTCGTATCTTCCATTATGAGGTACTCCTAAACATTCATCCCACTGCTTCGATGAAAAAGTAATCTTTTTCCCTTTGATTATATAAGATAGTCTGGCATCTTCTGCTCCATCCAAATGAATAATTAACTTCATATATGTAACGCCACGACCCTAGTTACCCAGAGTCGGTGAATTATTACAAAACATTGGCATGATCACAAGAAAGATCAAATCTCAAAAGACCGATTGGTTTAGTAGCCTTGGAAACGCTAGATATATTCGTAAGTTTTACATTACATCATAATGTGAAAAACTACAACAACAACATAATGTCTCCATAGTCCACACTATTATCCCCTCGTAATATCCCTGTAGGTCATTCATAACATACTTCTTCACATCCTAGGAAAAATAAAACATAGAAAAGGGGTGAGCTCAAATGCCCAGTAAGGATAATAATATAGCGGAACATTCAAAAATAAGCACAATCTTTTAAGGCAATGCATTACTAAAACAAAAGCCTTTTAAACTTGAACATCAACATAGTATGGTAAAATTAAAATAAAATAATGCCATTTACTTATTCACATAGATATTCTACTAATAGAATAATCACATAAAATATCAATAACCACTTTCATAATGTTGTAATGCATAATTCTGAACTTTAATTTCTTTGTCAAGGCCTCGTCCCAAGACCTAGGGGCTAAATGTAACCTGAACCCAACCCGGAGTGCCTATAATAACCGGACACCAATCCGGAGTGCCTCTAATAACCGGACACCAACCCGGAGTTCCTCTAATAACCAGAGACCAAACCGGAGTTCCTCTAATAATCGGAGACCAAACCGGAGGGCTTACTTTTACCGGTCCCCAACCCGGAACATACTTGTCTAACACATTCATCTGAATGAAAGGTTGAAATATAACATAAACATTCGGATTACAAATAACATATGAAATGTCAATACTCTAAAAAAAACCATGAGTGACATAAGAATAACTTATCCACAGTGAAAAATATCACAAAACCTTCAATAAAATATGGATGTTTTGTATCATAATAAATCAACTTCAAATAAGCTTGAAATCCATAAAAGGATGTTGACATAGATGAAATAAAGACTATTTTAAAAAAATATCTCTTACTATTTTGAAACCATTTAAGAGTCTTATATTTATGAAATAAAACAATTTTTTTGAAAATATTCTTATTATCTTGTAAGGGAAGCTTCGACGATTTTATAACGGCGGAAAATAGCCACACCTGCCGTATAAGTTAAAAAACATTCTTACCTTAATTTTTTCGAAAAGGTTAAAAAGAACCTTGTTTGGAAAATGACGGAAAGATTCCTTTATAAACCTCTTATAAAAATTCAAACAAGGGTATAAATGAATTTAACCAAAATTCTAGTAAATAGTAAAAATGGTTTGAAATTCATTTTTAAGAAACATGGATGTGGATGATAAAGAGATCCCAGTAGATTATTACGTATAAACAACCTCAGATAATGATGAGATTGCGAAATAACCCTTACCAATTTGGTAACTTATGAAACATAAAACCCATTAAATAGGTATCATACAATGAATATGTAAATACACATAAATTATAGTGTATTACACAAAGAATATAATTATGGGCAGTACATACACCACAGAAAAGGTAATGGTGGCAATATGGCATGAATCTCACGGGAATAAGGAGTGAGATGAAAACCCCTTACCTTGTACTTTTCCTTGGTTGGGGTAGGTTAACCTCCTGTATAATGGTGAAATAATTTTTATTAAATTATACAAGAATCATATACATTAATATGATATCATATATGATCTTTAAATATTTATTTGATAATAATGTCTTAGTATTATCGTTGTTTCGGGTGTTAACTTACTTGTTTTCTTTTCAATGTTTTGTTACGTAAGAAATGTTTGTAATGGATAGGTTGTATATTATTCATATCCAGAATGATATCAAGTCCTTAAACATCATTTTTAAATCATCAAATGATAATTATACTTGAATGGATGCGATGGATAATGAATCTCATCGCGTTCGTGGAGACGGTAGTCCGTACGTACGCACGAGCGACAATATCATTATTTTGAAATAATATATAAATGGTTGTTATATCATATATACATAATCATTAACATGTTATATTTATTATTTATATGAGTTACATATCATTATTATACCCATCCAAATAATAATATATTTAATAACAATTACACCACGACGTGGAGACGATAAGTCCTACGTACGCACTTATAGTGACATGTTATTCAAAGGGTAGATATAATACTGAATATGTTTGTACCATATTTATAATAACATCACAGTATATATATGATACTGGAGTTATTATTTTAGAATGGTAATAACAAAGGAAGAAGAAGTGGAAGAAGAAAGGAACTTGGAAAAGGCTGGTGAAATCATTACCTCTGCTTCTGGTTCTTTCTTTTGATTTGATCAAAAGGGCTCTGTAGGTTGGCTTTCTGATCAAACTAAGGCCTCTAGGATGTAGTGAGGGATGTTTGGAGAGTATTTGGGAAGAGGTTTTCCGAACCAAAAGGTTTTGAAGGTGTGAAGAAATGAGAAGGAGGAGTGCCCTTTTATAAGAGGGGTGAGGGACACTTTTGGAAAAGCTTGAAATATTAGTTTATAATAAATTCATATTCGGTTTCTAATGGATCCAAAGTTGATTACTTAAATGTTAAGGTGGGTATGGGTCTAAAACAACTCAACAAATAGAATTTAGACAGGTTTGGGTACTTATATTAACCTTATCTTTATGTATTAACTCTATGTTAATTAGTTTCACTTTTACAATGTCTCTTTGTATTTTTATTTAATATGGTTAATAAACTTACAATATACATCCAAGAGACCCCAAAGTGGTCCATTAATGATGAAACTATCATTATATAAGTCTCTTGGCCGAACCTTATGTTTTTAGGAATTTAATATCAATTAATAATATAATATTTTTTAAGAACTCTTTTATGTCAATTTTAACACTATTCAATAGTTTATTTTTGTGAAACTCATAAAAGATTGATTAATTCGAAAAAAGTCAATTAAATATATCCTAATATATAATATTATCCTATAAAATTAGTTTAATTCATTAAAAGTTTCATATTATATTTATTTGGGTATTTATAATATCAATTATTTTAATTTTTCACTATTATAGTAATTAATTCATCATCATTGTGTCATAAATAAATTATAATATATAATGTCTAAAAATTATAAATAAAATATCATTATGTAGTAAAGAGTTTTATCTTTCTAATGAATATTTATAATCTAAAATCAATAATATATAACCCTGTGTAAAAATTGATTTTCTAAAAGATATATGATTGTTTCATTTTTGTATTCATTTTAACTTAATTAAAATAAAGTGTCCCTATCACCTAAAAGTGGAACCATGGGGTCCCAAAATCGACCCAAAGATGTCTATGTTCGAACATGTATCAACCAATAAGGCTAGAACACGTTTTAGGGTAATTTAGTATTACTATAATATTATTTTTTTAACCCTTATTTACCGGATTTAACCTTAACCATGGTAAATAAAATATTTACCGCAGTAATTATTCAAAATGTCTAAAAATAAAAGTTACCTATTTACACAATTTGAACATCCTGATTACAAATATGGAATCCATTTTTCTAAATTCAAAACACATAAGTGGAAGAAATTAATTTAAAATTCATTCCCGCTGTCAAAACAAAAAGCGTGTTTTTAAGAGATAATAACTATCAAAAGATTGACACTTGTTTATGTTCGGTTTAATTGTAAAATTTTGTCCAATGACCAAAATTATATTAAATGGTAAAAATATATTCTAAAAATACATTAAAACAACTCAAATTCATAATTTATCACTATTAATTATTTTGATTAAAAAAAGTTGTTTTTATTTAAAATTTAGTAATTTTCACTATTTATCAAAATATGAAAGTTATCCGAAAAGTACCAAAATTTCACCTTAAGCTAAATTCGATATTCAAAATCCAAAAATTAAGTCAATTTTGAAATATAAAATATATATAATTTCAAAAAGTAGGTATTACTATTCCTAACGGCTATTTTGATTGGTTGTGGTGTGTGTTAGAGCTCGAAGTTGCGTACAACACACGCTACTGTATTATTCAAAGGAAAGCGTACTGTGGAAGCTTGGGATGTTTCATTTTAAATTTTTTTGATGTCCCCATTTAGTAAAAAAGTTTAAAATATTGTATTTAAAAATGTTTCACTATTAAAAGTTGGTAAAAGTGCAATACTGAAAATGAATTGTTTCTTAATTTATGTCTAAGAAACTCATAATATGGATTCTAAAATTATAAGGATTATATAATGTTTAAAATTTAGTTAATAATATTCATAACCTCTTTTTAACAGCTTGTTTGGTAAGTCATGGTGTGCTTGAACACGGTGTTTCATGTAGTGCAAGTTATTGTATTATTTTGAGGAAATAACACACTATGAAATCTTGGGGTGTTACATTCTCCCCTCCTTCAATAAATTGCGTCCTCGCAATTTGAAATTGTTCGTCGAAAATAAATGGTTGAAAATAAAAAAAAAATATCTTTGTGGGAAAACCCACATCGGATATTGGGTTACTGAAATTTTGTCTCAATATGAGGAAAAGAGAAATGAAAGGGTCACCACCAAATTATGATATCGATTAGGATAACATTGGTGAAAATTAGAGACATATAATTGGAGGAAAAACGTAAATATTTATTGGTAGTGATTGAGGTCATCAATCACAAACATGTTTCAAATTGAGGTCCTTAAATTCATCAATCTACGATGATTTATAATACCATCGATTCAAAAAAAACATAAGGTATTAGGATAACACATTTTTGACGTTTCAAAATATCTTAGTTGAAATCCCACATCAAAAAATGAATTAATGACGCCTATATTTAAAATAAAGAGTGGAAAGTATGAAGATTACCGAAAATAACACATACTAGGGTTCCATATAAGAAAATATGGATATGGAAGAGAAATATAACCATCAATTATCTGATGGAGAGTGGTAGAGAACATGGATATGAAAAGACCAACAATCCCAAAGCCAAAAATTAGTGATGATTTAAGGTACCATATAGGACAACATTTTTGTTCTAAGTTCCTTTTCTTAATGTTGAGAAATTTATTTATGAGATTGGCTATGATCATAAGGAGATATACTTACATTATAATTAGAGTTTTATCCACTAATAAATTTCTACCACAAACTCATCTTTCGCTCGTAAAAAAAATTCTATTTATACTATTCGTACATGGTTCCAAAATAAACGAATTTATAATTGATCTACCAGATCTTTTAAAAAAACTACATTATTTAATCCAGGAAATCTCGTGGGCCAGTGGTAGGTGATAGACCCTTGTCGCCCTTCGGTTGCGGGTTCAAGTCTCGCGGCCTTACCGGTCGCGACGGGTTTCCACCCGACCTCTCGGATGTCCTTTAATGGCAATAAAAAATTAATCTCAAACTAGAATTTATCCAAAATACTTCTGTCCAAACTCACAGTCCAATATTTATAAGGAAGGTAAACTTAATGTAGATCATTTTTACCCCGTAATAGCATATGAATACCTTCATCATGTATTCTTTTAAAACACTGAAACATCCTGAATTACCATAATACTTATTGATTACATTCATGCTCCCTTATTCCATATAGAATGCTGGATATACTTCATCAATCAAAAAATGTTTTAAACCCCAATAATTATGGAATACACAAATCATTAATCAGCTTCAAGGTAGTCAATAATATCCAATATAATTTATCCAAATCAATCATTTATTATTCTAAAATCACTACCTTGGTATCAGAACCATATTGTGGTTTATCTTTCTCTCAACCATATATTTTCCAAAAATTTAACCTGCTATTAAGTCGCTTTTCTTTGTTCCACACAATCTCAAGCCCTTAATGAAATAGTACTGCAGTACAATACTTATATACTACATAATTATTATAACAAGTACATTGTTGATACAACACTCAAACGACATAATCAACATAAGAACTCTAATCATTCCTCTTCATATGTGGTAGTATCATAACTTGATTATTATCCAATAGCATCATTTGCGGCATAGTCTGATGACTGTGACATAGGTTCACATAGTGTCCAAACTCCTTACAAATGAATCACTGTACATTTGAAACCATTTTCTTACCCTTGATGTCATGTACATTGTGCCCTTTTCATCCACACTTATAACAAACTCCCATTTCTTTTAGACAAGTTCCAGGGTATTTCTTCCCATAGTTGTCACATATGGGAAAATTCTTATTTTCCCTCTTCCCTTTATCCATCATTCTATTTTCCATCCTTTTCTTCTCTTGCTTCCCTTCAAATCCATAGGACTCAGTAAAATATTTACTTATCTTATCAACCCATGATATTATTTCTTCATATGATGATAATACATGGGATACTATTTCTCTTATAAATTCTGGCTTAAGACCATGAAATATATGATCATTCGTTCTCTTTGGATCATGTGCATTGCTGGAGTTCTCATTCCTTCTACTGGGTGCCATTTCTAAACAATGTCGTACACTAGATTAGTTTATGAATAAAAATACCTAATCCCAAACTTGTAAGACACATAACATAAATTAAATATTTTATGGATATAATCCATAATCATAAAAATTTCTCCTTTGAGGAAGTAAATCCACATAAACCCTTCATAATAGTGTGTAAAGAAAATGAGAATTATCCTAAGCATATCCCCCGGGAGTGTCGTAACCAAGAGTGCAGCAAGGCCTGTTGCCGTGCACCAGTACCTGTTCGAGTCTAGCTCAAAGCGGTGTTTTCGGGTTTTACCCCTAGGTACATATGTGCCAGAGCCGCCTCTACCTGCTCATATCCAGACAGGGATGTATTGCTCAGAAAACTCACAAAATCTCTACAATACCAAAATTCTAGGAAGTTATTCTATACTAATCCTCAAAGTCCATCTTAAATCTATGTGCTCTAATCAGAGTTTATCTAAATCTAGCTTCCAAGGTTTGTACTAAACTTCCTCTGATACCAACTGTAACGCCCCGACCCTAGTTACCCAGTGTCGGTGCATTATTACATAACATTGGCATGATCACAAGAAAGATCAAATCTCAAAAGACCGATTGGTTTAGTATCCTTGGAAACACTAGATATATTCATAAGTTTTACATTACATCATAAAGTGAAAAACTACTACAACAACATAATGTCTCCATAGTCCACACTATTATCCCCTCATAATATCCCTGTAGGTCATTCATAACTTATTTCTTCACATCCTGGAAAAAATAAAACATAGAAAAGGGGTGAGCTCGAATGCCCAGTAAGGATAACAATATAGAGGAACATTCAAAAATAAGCATAAACATTTATGGCAACACATTACTAAAACAAAAGCCTTTTAAACTTGAACTTCAACATAGTATGGAAAAAGTAAAATGAAATAATTCCATTTACTTATTCACATGGATATTATATTAATAGAATAATCACATGAAATATCAATAACCACTTTCATAATGTTGGAATGCATAATGCTGAACTTTAATTTCTTTGTCAAGGCCTCTTCCCAAGACCTAGGGGCTAACTGTAACCAGAACCCAACCCGGAGTGCCTCTAATAACCAAACACCAACCCGGAGTGCCTCTAATAACCGGACACCAACCCATAGTTCCTCTAATAACTGGAGACCAAACCGGAGTTCCTATAATAACCGGAGGCCAAACCGGAGGGCTTACTTTTACCGGTCCCCAACCCGGAACATACTTTTCTAACACATTCATCTGAATGAAAGGTTGAAATATAACATAAACATTCGGATTAAAAATAACTTATGAAATTTCAATACTCTAAACAAAAACCATGAGTGACATAAGAATAACTTATCCACAGTCATAAATATCACAAAACCTTCAATAAAATATGGATGTTTTGTATCATAATAAATAAACTTCAAATAAGATTAAAATCCATCAAAGGATGTTGACATAGATGAAATAAAGACTATTTTAGAAAAATATCTCTTTCTATTTTGAAATCATTTAAGAGTCTTATATTTATGAAATAAAATATTTTTTCGAAATTATTCTTATTATCTTTTAAGGGATTCTTAGACGATTTTATAATGGCGGAAAATAGCCGCACCCTCCGTATAAGTTAAAAAAAACATTCTTACCTTAATTTTGTCGAAAAGGTTAAAAAGCACCTTGTTTGGAAAACGACGGAATGTTTCCTTTATAAACAACTTATAAAAAGTCAAACAAAGGTATAAATGAATTTAACCCATATTCTAGTAAATTGTAAAAAATTTTTGAAATTAATTTTTAAGAATCATGGATCTGGATGATAAAGAGTTCCCATTAGATTATTACGTATAAACAACCTCGGATAATGAAGAGATTGTGAAATAACCCTTACCAATTTGGTAACTTATGAAACTTAAAACCCATGAAAGAGGTATCAAACAATGAATATGTAAATACACATAAATTAGAGTGTATTACACAAATAATATAATTATGGGCAGTACATACACCACACAAAAGTTAATGGTGGCAATATGGAATGAATCTCAGGGGAATAAGGAGTGAGATGAAAACCCCTTACCTTGTACTTTTCCTTGGTTGGGGTAGGTTAACCTCCTTTATAATGGTGAAATAATTTTTATTAAATTATAAAAGAATCATATACATTAATATGATATCATATATGATCTTTTAATATTGATTTGATAATAATATCTTAGTATTATCGTTGTTTCGGGTGTTAACTTACTTGTTTTCTTTTATATGTTTTGTTATGTAAGACATGTTTTTAATGGATAGGTTGTATATTATGCATATCCAGAATTATATCAAGTCCTTAAACATCATTTTTAAGTCATCAAATGATAATTATACTAGAATGGATACGATGGAGAATGAATCTCATGGCGTTTGTGGAGACGGTAGTCCGTACGTACACACGAGCGACAATATCATTATTTTGAAATAATATATAAATGGTTGTTATATCATATATACATAATCATTAACATGTTATATTTATTATTTACATGAGTTACATATCATTATTATACCCATCCAAATAATAGTATATTGAATATCAATTACAACACGACGTGGAGACGGTAAGCCGTAAGTACGCACGTATGGTGACATGTTATTCAAAGGGTGGATAGAATACTGAATATGGTTGTACCATATTTATAATAAAATCACATTATATATATGACACTAGAGGTATTATTTTAGAATGGTAATAACAAAGGAAGAAGAAGTGGAAGAAGAAAGGAACTTGGAAAAGGGCGGTGAAATCATTACCTCTTCTTCGGGTTCTTCCTTTTGATTTGATCAAAAGGGCTCCTTAGGTTGGCTTTCTGATCAAACTAAGGCCTCTAGGTTGTAGTGAGGGAAGTTGGGAGAGTATTTGGGCAGAGTTTATCCGAACCAAAAGGTTTTGAAGGTGTGGAGAAATGAGAAGGAGGAGTGCCCTTTTATAAGAGGGGTGAGGGGCACTTTTGGAAAAGCTAGAAATATTAGTTTATAATAAATTTATATTCGGTTTCTAATGACTCCAAAGTTTATTATTTTAATTTTAAGGTGGGTATGGGTCGAAAACAACTCAACCAATAGAATTTAGACAGGTTTGGGTACTTATATTAACCTTATCTTTTAGAATTAACTCTAAGTTAATTAGTTTCACTTTTACAATGTCTCTTTGTATTTTTATATAATATGGTTAATAAACTTACTATATACATCTAAGAGACCCCAAAGTGGTCCATTAATGATGTACCTATAATTATATAAGTCTCTTGTATGAACCTAATATTTTTAAGAATTTAATATCAATTAATAATATAATATTTGTTTTAAGAACTCTCTTATGTCAATTTTGACACTATTCAATAGTTGATTTTTGTGAAACTCATAACAGATTGATTACTTAGAAAAAAGTAAATTAAATCAATCCTAATATATCATATTATCCTATAATATTAGTTTAATTCATTAAAAGTTTCATATTATATTTATTTGGGTATTTATAATATCAATTATTTTAATTTTTCACTATTATAGTAATTAATTCATCATCATTATGTCATAAATAAATTAAATTATTTAATGTCTAAAAATTATAAATAAAATATCATTATGTAATAAATCGTTATATATTTCCAATGAATATTTATAATCTAAAATCCAACATATATAACCCTATGTAAAAATTGTTTTTCTAAAAGATATATGATTGTGTCATTTTTGTATTCATTTTAACTTAATTAAAATAAAGTGTCCCTATCACCTACAAGTGGCACCATGGGGTCCCAAAATCGACCCAAAGATGCCTATGGTCGAACTTGTATCAACTAATAATGCTAGGACACGTTTTAGAGTAATTTATTATTATTATAATATTATTTTTTTAACCCTTATTTACCGGATTTACCCTTAACCATGGTAAATAAAATATTTACCGCAGTAATTATTCAAAATGTCTGAAAATAAAAGTTACCTATTTACACAATTTGAACATCCTGATTCCAAATATGGAATCCATTTTTCTAATTTCAAAACACAGAAGTGGCAGAAAGTAATTTAAAATTAATTCCCGCTGTCAAAACAAAAAGCGTGTTTTTAAGAGATAATAACTATCAAAAGATTGACACTTGTTTATGTTCGGTTTAATTGTAAAATTATGTACAATGACCAAAATTATATTAAATGGTAAAAATATATTATAAATATACTTTAAACCCACTCAAATTCATAATTTATCACTATTAAATATTTTTATTAAAAAAAGTTGTTTTTAATTAAAATTTAGTAATTTTCATTATTCATCAAAATATGAAAGTTATCCAAAAAGTACAAAAATTTCACCTTAGGCTAAATTCGATATTGTGAATCCAAAAATTAAGTCAATTTAGAAATATAATATATATATAATTTCAAAAGGTAGGTATTACTATTCATAACGGCTAGTTTGATTGGTTGTGGTGTGTGTTAGAACTCGATGTTGCGTACAACACACACTACTGTTTTATTCAAAGGAAAGCGTATCGTGGAAGCTTGGGATGTTTCATTTTAAATTTTTTTTATGTCCCCATTTAGTAAAAAAGTTTAAAATATTGTATTTAAAAAGGGTTCACTATTAAAAGTTGGTAAAAGTGCAATACTGAAAATGAATTGTTTCTTACATTATGTCTAAGAAACCCATAATATGGATTCTAAAATTATAAGGATTATATAAAGTTTAAAATTTAGTTAATACTATTCATAACCTCATTTGAACAGCTTGTTTGGTAGGTCATGGTGTGCTTGAACTCGGTGTTGCGTGTAGTGCAAGTTATTGTATTATTTTGAAGAAATAACACACTATGAAATCTTGGGGTTTTACAAGATAAATTTAATGCACAAACTTTGGGTAATAGACACTGTCATTATCACAGAACCAGTCATTCCATCCTTGTAATTCCAAAACTTTTAGGTGAGCAGACTTTCTAGATAACACCCATTCGGCACAAACTTATTTTTCAGCTATAACAACCCATGATTCCAATTCCAGGTTCACTGAGCATTGAGTCGTACTTATCGATTCTCCTCGAGAACGTTTCACAGGAGAGGAACCTTCACATTCCATGCATTGTCTTTTTTGCTTGGCCATTTGGACGGTCGAGAGGATTGAGTGGTCGGAGAGGTTCGAAAGGTTCAGAAGGTTTGGGATTTAGAAAAGTGGAGAGAGTTTGGCGGGATATGGAAGGTCAACAGTCTTTAGAAATATTCACGGGTCATTATTTTAATCATTTAGGTTTACAATAACAATAATAAAAAATAAAAACAATTTAGTAAAACAAAGTAATTTTCACAAAAACTAATCATTTCACAAACTGTATAACTCAATCAGTAGCATAGATCGGTTTCACAGATCTGTTTCACAGATCGGTTTCACAGATCGGTTTCACAAATCGGTTTCACAGATCGGTTTTACAGATCAGTTTCAAATATCGGTTTTAAAGATCGGTTTCACAGATCAGTTTCATAGATCAATCATACCCAACTCTTGTTTAATAAAGTCTATCCTTTCATAGCTTAAGGTCTTGGTGAAAATATTAGCTAACTGATGTTCAGAGTCAAAAAATTCCAGAGAAATATCACCCTTTGGATAATTATCTATCAAGAAGTGGTGTCTGACGTCAATGTTTTTAGTCCTAGAGTGGGAGAGAAGATTCATAGAGATGATAATTTCATTAGTGTTATCACAATTTATAGACACATGTCTAAATTGATATCCATAGTCTAACAGAGTGTGTTCCATCCACAGAATTTGTGCACAACAACTACCAGCAGCTGTGTATTCTGCTTCAGTAGTAGATAATGCAACATTTTTATGTTTCTTACTACACCAAGATGTCAGTTATTTTCTTAAAATATGACATCTTCAAGAAATTCTCTTCTTATAAAAATTTCAACCAGAAAAGCCAGCATCTAAATAAATCATTAAGTAAATGGGTTATCCTTTTGGATAGAAAAACCTAAATTTTCAGTGTGTTTAAGATATTTGAAAATTCTTTTAACCGCAAGAAAATGATATTATTTAGCATTTTCTTGAAATCATACACACATACACACACTGAACATGATATCTAGTCAAATAGAAGTAAGGTAAAGTAAGCTTCCAATCATACCACTATAATTGGTTTGATCAACTGGTTTCCCAGTTTCATCATCATCCAACATATAGGTGATACTAATAGGTGTGTCACATACCTTATTACTATCCGAACCAAAACTTTTTAAATGATCCTTTTTATATTTACTTTGATTTAAAATAATAGCATCCTTATTTTGAAAAATTTGAAATCCAAGAAAATACATGAGTTCTCCAATTAAACTCATTTCAAATTCATTTTTCATAACCTTTGAAAATTCAAAACATAAAGAATGTTTGGAAGATCCAAAAATAATGTCATCAACATAGATTTGTACATTCAAAATATCTTTGGAAACTCTTTTAATAAAAAGTGTGGGATCAGAAATAACTTTAGTAAAACCTTTTGAAATAAAAAAATTTGTAAGTCCATCATACCAAGCTCTTGGAGCCCGTTTTAAACCATATAATGTTTGAGATAGTTTATAAACATGATTTTTAAATTGGGGTTTGTAAATCCAGGAGGTTGTTCAATAAAAACGTATTAAATTTTAAAACCATTTAGAAAAGAATTTTTGACATCCATTTAATATAACTTGAAATTTAGATGAGCTGCATAGGAATGTAAGATTCTAATAGCTTCTAATCTAGCTACAGGTGCAAAGTTTTTTTCATTGTGTATAACTTCCACTAGACTATACCCTTGTGAAACTAGCCTTTCTTTGTTTCTAAGTATATTTCCTGATTAATCATCATTTTTTATTAAACCCCATTTAGTGCCTATGGTCAAGGTGTCCTTAGGTATTTCTACCAATTCCTAGACATTGTTTCTTTCATATTTATTTAACTCTTCTTGCATAACCATTACCCAAAATTCATTATTGATTGCATCATTGATATTTTTAGTTTCTAGCTGTGAAAGAAAGGATTAATGTTCAACCTGATTTCTTAGAGAAGCTCTAGTCTATGTCCATCTATCAAGATTACCAAAAACAAAATCAAAAGGTTGATTCTGTAGAATACTAGTTGATCTAGTAAAGGTGGGACTAGAAATTTCAGGTTCTTCTCTAGGTTCTGATTCATCAGAAGATGGTACTGGAACATTTCCAAAACTGGTTGTATTTACAACAGGTTATTTGAATTTATCACTATGGTTTAGAATAGTCAAATCTTCTTCAAGATTTTCAACAAAATGATTATTTTAATGTGGATCAGTTTCATAAAATTTTATGTGAAAATATCCATCCACACACTTGGTTCTCTTATTAAAAATTCTATACACTTTTCTAGAAGGTGAATCTCCTAAAAAGATTCCCTCATCACTCTTGGATGCAAATTTGTCTAGATTATCCTTATTATTGGGAATGAAGTCTTTTCATCCAAAAAATATGAAGTAACTGACTTTAGTATTTCTATTATTCCACAACTCATAAGGGGTCTTCTTAAGAATATCCTTAATAAAGACTCTATTCAAAATATAACATGCTTTATTAATAGCTTCATCCCAAAAATAAACTGGCATGTCATACTCATTAAGAATTGTTCTAGTAATTTCCTGAAGAGTTCTATTTCTTCTTTCTACGACACCATTCTGTTGAGGTGTCCTGGAGGCAGAAAAGTTGTGATTATAGCCAATGTGTGAGCAATAAGATTAAAACTCATGATTTTCAAACTCATGAACATGATCAGTTTATAGGGTCTTAATCCTAAGTCCACTATGGTTTTCTACAGACTTGGAGTATTTTAAAAAAATAAGAACAAGCTTCACTTTTTTGAGCAAAGAAGTGTACCCAAGTATATCTAGAAAAGCCATCTACTAAGACATAGACATAGTGCATCCCATTTAAACTTGAAACTATAGAAGTTCCAAACAAGTCCATGTGAACCAACATGAGTGGTTGGGAAGTTGAAACTTCTTTCTTTGATTTAAAAGAATATTCATGTTGCTTTCCCTTTTGACGGGGATTACAAACTTTTTCAGCTGGGAATTCAAGTTTAGGTAGGTCCCAAACTATGTTTTCCATTGAAAATTTTGTAAGTGAATAAACATTGCAGTGTACTAATCTTCTGTTCCATATCCAAGGCACATTATTAAAAGTATTTAAGCAAGTAACTTATTGTTTGGAAAGATAATTGAAATCCAAAACATATACATTTTCATTTCTCAAAGCAAAAAATACTAAAACATTTTTAGAATCAAAAAAATTACAGGAATCATTTTCAAATTTAACATTGAAACCATCATCACACAACTGTGAAATAATTAAAAAGTTATATTTATTTCCATAAAAAAATAATAAATTATAAATTAAAACTAAATTAATGTTACAAATATGGCATAGCATGATAATATTTCCTTTAGTGCTATCACCAAAGGTGATAGGGCCTCCATCGACTTTGATTATGCTTTTAAAGCATGAATGGTCTTCTGCCATGTGTCTTGAACATCCACTGTCTAAATACCATGACTTCCTCCAATAACTTTTCAAGAAAGATTCCTACAAAACAGGTTTAAGCAAAAAATGATTTTGGTACCCAGATTTTCTTGGGTCCACATAGGTTTGAAAGAAAATACTTATGTACCCAGATTTGTCTCATGGGTCTCATATAATCTACAGAATCAATAGTTTTTGAAAGATAAAATTTATTTCATCTATAGACATATGAATAACTAGTTGAAGAATATGAATTTCCAGAACTATAACAAGAAAAATTCTATCCAGATTTTGGAATAAATCTAATTTTAGTAATCTATCTTTTTCCAGGCTGATAGCCTATTCCAGTGGTATATTTTGGTGCCAATTGTTTTCCTAAAATTTGTGAAAGAGTATCCTTTCCATTTCTGAATTTCTCTATTTCCTTCCTTAATTTCTTATTAGACAACTTCAATTCAATATTTTCCTTTAGTAATTGAGCATTCTATTCCTTTTCTATATCAAGGGAGGATTTGACAGAACTGGTTAGAGCATGTTGTTTCTTCAAGGTATTATACTTGTCCTTAAATTAACTAAATGTTTCTTCTATCATATTAAAATATTAAAATAAATCTTCAATATACATATTTTCAAAATCAGAATGAACTCCAAAATAATATGAATTTAAAGCAAGAGTGTCCAGTGTTACCTTAGATGTGTTTGTCATGATACACATATTGGCATGATTATTTTCAGAATCCGAAACATCAGACTCACATGTGCTGTCTTCTGAAGCACTCCATTTTTCTTTCATAGATTTCTTGTACGTGTTGTCCTTGTATTCGTATTTCTTTTTGAACATTAATTTAGGAAAATTAGCTTTCATGTGTCATTTCCTTTTTCACTCATAGAAAAACATTTCATCACTCATATCAAAATTTTTCCTATCCTTCTTCCAATGTCCTTTATTTTCATACTTTCCTCTATAATTTGATTTTCTGAAGAACTTCTTTTCTTATAGAACTTCTTAAATCTCCTTTGTATTTGATCCATGTCGTCATCAATGTCAGAATCTGAACGTTCACTTATTGATATTTCAGTAGGTATGTGAATTTTCTCCTAATACTTGCTCTTTGAGGCAGTAGATTTATATTCCACTAACTTCCTTTTTGGTTCATCATCTTCTACCTTGTTAACCTTTAGTTCTTCTTCATATATCATAACCTTACCAATCATCTCCTTAACAGGAAAAGAACAAATATCACATGATTCTCTAATTGAAATTGATGTGTCCCTCCACTTATCTGGAAGACATCATATTATTATCAGAAATTTCTCCTTTTTAGGAACAACTTTTCCAACTGATCTCATAGTGTAACACACCAAGCTTCAATGGTACGCTTCTCTTTGAATAATACAGCAGCGTCTATTGTACGCAACTTAGAGTTCTAACACAGACCACAACCAATCAAACTAGCTCTTATGAATATTAATACCCACTATTTAAAATTTTATATATTTTATCATTCAAAATTGACTTCTTTTTTTGATTTGGAACATCAAATTTTTCTTAGGGTGAAATTTTTTTATTTTTCTGAAAACATGCAATTTTTGAAGAATAGTGAAAAACACCAAGTTATAGTTTAAAAATAAAATTTAAATAATTATTTATTTTATTTAAATTTAATTAAGGTCAAAATAGATACATAATATCTATATATGCTTAATGCTATTAATTGGAGTTAGTTTAGAATAATTTTAGATATATAAAAATTTTATTGAACTTTTCACCGTCTTTTACCCACCTCCTAGGAGAATTCAGAAATTCACATAATACATAATTCTACCACTTCTGTGAGTGGAATTTATAATATCCAAGAGACATGGTTAATATCAAGGATTAAAATTTGGCTCAATGAGATGAAAATAATTTTTGGTGAATAGTATCTTTTTACTTTTGTTTACCACGATTAAAAGTAAATAGGGTAATTAAGGGTAAAAATGATATTAATATTACCATAACAGATGTAATAATTCTATTAGACAAGTGTATATCGACCAAAAACAAACTTAGGAATAAAATATTATCATTTAGGTCCACTTATATTAGATTAGGACATTTATTATTATTTAATTCAAAGAAGAGTTAAAAGACATAAAATCAATGTTTAATAACTAAAACATTTTTTTCATATAGGGTTATAACTAAGATATATTCGATTATAAATATTAATTAGAAAGGTAAAAATATTTCTCATATAATGGTATTTTATTTATAATTTTTAGACATTTAATAATTTAATTTATTTATGACACAATGGTGATGCAGTAATTACCTAATTAATGAAGTATTAAAACTATTGATATTATAAATATCAAAATAAATGTAATTTGAGACTTTTTATCAATTACACTAATTTTATCGGTTAATATGACATATTAGTATTGGTTTTATAAATTTTTTTCGAAGTAATAATGCTCTTATTAAATTATCAAAAACAAAATACCCAATAGTGTCCAAATTGACATAAAAGAGTTTTTAAAAGAAATATTTTATTATTAATTGATATTATATTCCTAAAAATCATTGGATCGGCAAAAGGACTTATATAATGATAGTTATATCATTAATGGACAACTAGGGGGTCGTTTTGAGGTATATGTTATGTTTATTAACTATATAATATTAAAATACAAAGAGAGATGGTAAATGTCAAACTATTTAACTAAGAGTCAAATATAAATGATAAGGTTTATATTGTGACCAAAACTTTCTAAAATCTATTGGTTGAAATTATTTCAACCCATACCCGCCTTAAATGTTAAATAATCCACTTTGGAGTCATTATAAACTAAATATGAAGTTATTATAAGACAATATTTCTAGCTTTTCCAAAGGTTCCCCTCACCCCTCTTATAAAAGGGCACTCCCCCTTCTCTCAAATTCAAAACTTCAAAGCATTTTGGCTTGGCAATACCCTGTACAAATATTCTTTAAACTTCCCTCACATCAACCTAGAGGACTTAGTTTGATCAAAAAGCCAGCCTATGGAGCCCTTTTGATCAAATCAAAAGCAAGAACACGAAGGAGAGATAATGTTTTCAGGACCCACTTTCAAGTTCCTTTCTTATTCAAATTATTATTTCATTGTTATTTCAATTATTAAATAACAACTACATTATATTCTATACATTGTTATGCTACTATAAATATGGTAAAACCATATTCTATATTTTATCCATCCTTTGAATGACATGTCACCATACGTGTGTACGTACGGCCTACCGTCACCACGTTGTGGTGTAATTGTTATTAAATATATTATTATTTGGATGGGTATAATAATGATTTTTAATTAATGTAAATAATAAATATAACATGATATTATTCGGTGTATATGATATACCATCCAATTATATTTTATTTTAATATCAAAATAATGATATTGTTGCTCGTGCGTACGTACGGATTACTGTCTCCACGAACGTGATGAGATTCATTCCCTATATATCCATTCAAGACTAAATTCCATTTGATGATTAAAAATAATGGTTAGAGACATGATATAATTCTGGATATGAATAAGATACATCCCATCCATAGCCAATATTTCTCACATAACAAAGAATATAAAGGAAATTGAATCTGTTAACACCTGAAATGACTATAATACTAAGATATTATCAACAAATAAATGTTAAAAGATCATTTATGATATCGTATTAATGTATATGATTCTTTTATAATTCAATAAAAATTATTTCAACATTATAAATTATTTTATCCTTCCCTCGACCAAGGAAAAATTACAATGTAAGGGGTTTCTTACCTCACTTTTAATTCTGTGAGAATTCCATTGTTCACCACTTATTTATTGCATGTGGTGTGTGTACTACACCTTATTTTATTCATTGTCTAATATACTTTAATTTATGGATATTTAAATCATCATTGTATTATCCTTGTTTCATGGGTGTATGTTTAATAAGTTACCAAATCAATAAGGGAATCTGAAATTTCAAATTTCCACTCATTTGGCTTTACGCATACTTTATTGATTATTTTACTCCAAGATTATGTGTGAAATCACTATTCATTTGATTATGTCATAATTTCCACTCCCCTTTCTGTGAATATACTTTTCATACACATAATCATTAAATTGATAAATTCTCAAGTCATCGGTATGAACTTGATAAGAGTGATTTTTACTCAATCTTTATTTGTTGAGTTAAACATCCAATTCATTGGTGTTTTTTTACAAGAATATGTGTGAATGTCCATTGATTGTTTTACACTGAATATACAATCATATTGAGTGTATTTATATTTTTCACACATAATTATGACATTGATTTATCCTTAACCTAAGGATATAGACTTTATGAGATATTTCATCTCAATTTACATTCCATTGAGACTCCATTGTTGTTATACACAAAATCACTATTATATGGTGTATATAATGTACTTTGACATATTATATCATGAATCACTTTATTCTTGTGATATTAAAACATTTTTATTACCTCAATTTTTGTATTCAAGTGTCCCTCTTTTGGTGAGGAACTCTAACTAAAATATCATTTTAAAATGTTTTATTGATTTTTTATTCTAAATCTTTCTCATTAATGTCCATGTTTTAAAAATGGTTATAAGGATTTATTTATATGTAAATTAAAGTTTTCGTATCAATATTCCATTTAAATGTTTCAAAGTGGTATGGAACACTTTGATTCAAAAATCTATTTTAAATGGATTCTTGAGAAATACTGTGAATTTTAAGTGTTTTTAAGAAAAAGGGGGATATTTCTCTCAATAGTTTGATGATTATTTTAATCTATGTCAATATACTTCATTATTATTGATTGAGGTTAATCTGATACAATACAATCTTTCATATTGTATCAAATGTTTTATGTATGACTGTGGATGTTCTATTTTTATACCATTCATGGTTTCTAGTTAAAGTATTGACATTTCGTATGCTAGTTATAATACGAATGTTTATGTTATGTACCAAACTTCTCATATGAGGAATGCATTGGACTTAGTATGTGATGGGTGGAGCCTGCTATAACTCCTTGATGCATCGGTAGGTCTCATGTGACAAACTACTATCTTGGAACAAGGCCTTGACAAAATATTATTTGTAGTCATGGAACAAGGCCTTGACTATGTGGTTATGATAGTCTGGAATTATTTATTCCATCATTATGATAGTGGTTATTGATATTGCATGCGGTTATTAGACTAGTAGAATATCCATGTGAATAAGTAAATGGCATTATTTCATTTTATCATTGTCATATTATGATGACGATGATGTTTAAAAGGCTTTTGTTTTAGTTGTACATTTCCTTAAATGTTTTTCCTTATTTATAAAAGTTTTCCTTGTATTGTTATTCTTTCGGAACATCTGATCTCACCCCTTTCAATGTTTTATTTTTCCCAGGAAGTGTTGAAGTAATTTATGATTAACCTTCAGGGAATGTATGAGGGGAAATGAAGACAAGATTTTGTTGTAGTTTTTTTTACTATATGATATAATATAAGACTTATGAATATATATAGTGTTCCCATGACTACTATACTAATCGGTCACTCAAGACCTAATCTTTTGTGATCATGCCAATGTTATTTAATAATGAACCTAATATGGGTAACTAGGGTCGGGGCGTTACACATAGTGTTGAAAATCTCATTGAACATGAAATACATATTATAAATAGGTTCATCAGCCATCATTTTAAAATTATCATATTTAATAGTATAGGCATTTGGTCTCATCTCATTAACATTGGTTGTTCCTTCATGAGAAACTCACAATGTATCCCAAATTTCATACAAATTTTTTCAAGAAGATATGCGATTAAATTCATCATCTCTTACAGCACAGTACATGGCATTCATAGCTTTATAGTTATTATTATAAGCAGTTTTAGTATTTTCATCCCAACTAGTTCTCTTAGTGTCTGGAATCAAATATTGTGATTCTATAACAGTCCAGATATCAAATCTCATACTTTCCAAATAAATTTTCATTTTAATCTTCCACTAGGAATAATTTGTACCATTAAAGAATGGTGGAATGTTGGTCGAAAAAACTTATAATCTATTTTCCATAGTTAGATATTAACAAATATATTTAAAGAGATAAATTTTAGAACTAATAGAAATTTATGATCTTCAAGATACAACTAAAATCACATTTGAAAAACAGAGTACTTTGAAATCCTAGAAATACAAAACAGAACACAGATACCAATTGTTGTTCGGAGTGGATACTCAAGAGGAGGGATTAATTGAGTTACAATATAAATTTCTATTTAAAATATAACTTTTAAAATCTACCTAATTGAATAACAAGATAATTTGTAGTTATTGTTTATTAGATTAAAGGGTCGGTTAGGTTATCAAGAGATTTATTAGTTATCATTTAATTTAATCTGAAGATTAATTAACTTTTTAAGCTAACCCAATGATTTCAAATATATACAAACACTTGCAAGATTAACAATCAAAATAACTTTTGAACATTTTTATATTTCAAAGTAATTGGCAGTGGAATATTCAATATAGGTTAAAACTAAAATATGTAAGCACAAAAATTTTAAAACAAGAGTTTCAGTCTCAAGCCGAGACATAGTCCCCTCAAAAAAAATATATAAATTTTAATCTATACCCTAGATCAGGGTAAAAAATAGTATAGAGACTGTCTAGGTACTAAGACCTCTACAATAATTCTTCATGGGGAAACAAAAACAATATCAAACAGGCTATCCAGGTCACACTTGACCTCTTCCATAATTCACAGTGGGATATAGTAATGTGTAAGAAGTTTGGAGTGAGGATTTAGTATCCTCCAGTTTAGTCCAGGAGGCAGTGTGTAAAAACAACACACACTGCTCAAAGAGTAAATTAATGAAAAAAAGTAGAGATAAATAGATAGAGATGAGTTTAGAGTTCTCTTTCTGTTGTGAGTGATGCTATGTACTCCTTGGATTTATGTAAATGAATCTTTGATTCCTTATCTGTTTTTTTTTTCAAGAAAACAGAGTGTCGTAGTTCTTGTTTCTTCACTTCTAGTGTAGGTGTTCAGCTTGAACGTGAAAGTGTTCTTTGTAATACTGTAGCTTCTTCTTTTAAGATGTATTCTTGATGAGTATGAGTGTTCTTGAAGTTATTAGTGTGTTATTATTTTCATGTATGTGTGTGCATGGAATAATTCTTTCAATATGCCTCTTCGCCTCTCACTTTTAATATAGATCTATCTTCCTTATATTCCACGAGATCTGTAAATATGAATGATTACCTTTTCATAGGTATGAGGTATGGTTCCATGAAATTCCATCAAATATCATTAAATATCATTAATTTCATTAAAAACAACAAATATAACCATTGGAATTAAATAAGAGTTAATAGAAATTCAAATAGTTTTCATGACTATCTATGAGTCATGAGATCCGTAGGTCATTTTGAATCTTCATCGGTATTGATAGGTCCTTGGATCAGCATCGGCATCGGTAGGTCATGATCAGCATTGGTATCGATATCTTGTGATGAGCATCGACATCGGTATATTGTGATCAACATTGGATTCGGTAGCTTGTGATCAGCATCGGTATGAACGTTTACATTGGTGCAACCGTTGCCATCGATGCACCCGTTCATCATCTGTGCGACCATTCATCATCAATGCGACCGTTCATCATCCATGAGACCGTTCATAATCGGTGTGACCATTAATCATCGATGCAACCATTCATCATCGGTGCAACCGTTCATCATCGGTGCAACCGTTCATCATCGGTGACTCGATAAAATAACTAATAGTGAGTCATAAACATGAAATTCACACTAAGTGTCTGTTCAATCCAGAATACATCCAGGTCAATAGTAAAACATAAATTAACATAGATAATCATTATGTAGGCAAGATTTAAACATATTTAAATACATTTAGAACAAATTAAACAAAAAACTAAATTGTCATAAATAAAACAATGATTTGTGATTATTAAAATAACCCTCCCATAGAGAGTTCAATAATACTAATCCATGTTCTAGCTCAAGAACCCATCCACTCATATCACCAATTTCTTCCCAGTTGCCACATATGTACCTCGATGTTTGTGATCACTAATAAGAATACAAAGGGTCAATTTAAGACTATTCTCATTTTAGAAACAGATCATTCAATATAAATCCTAAATTCTCAATCAATTTGTAAATGTCACATATCATTAATGAAATACATTTTCAAATTGAAAAATTATTTTGAATTTCAAAACCCATTTTTTCACACTAACAACTGTATTACCTTTTGAAAACTCCTTTAACTAAAATCTATTTTCATTTTTGAGATCCACTCATATAAACGAAAAAAAGTCAAACATAACTCACATCAAAATTTCCAAAAAAAAATGATCTAGTGGTTATGCCAACCCGGTAACAAGGATTAGTAGTCCATACTCAGAGAGCAAATTAACAACAAAAAGCATTATGAACTGTGAAATTGGTTAGTACATGGGTTTCTAATCCATGCAAGCTCGCCAAGTAGCATTGTCTCATTCCTTTTTCATCCCTCAAGCACAGAGACCATGCCAAAGAAGAAAATTTGAATCCCAAACTACCCTTGGAAACTATAGTCTCAAGACGGTAAAGGGTTCATGAAGTCCTTAATGAACCTACCTCTCATATCATAACACACCTAATCGCCAAAATACCTAACACCCCAAATAACAAGGGAATGCTCTGATACAATTTTGTCACGATCCAACATGGGTAGACCCTAAACCAGTCACTCGAGTCAGTCTACGACATAACCAGAAGGGTGTTCATGATCCCTATGGGATGGAAACTAGTCTCGGGCATCAAAATATACCAGTTAGGAACTATTTGGCCCATAACAAAGATAAAAAATTATAAACTGAAAAAATATATAAATAAAGAGAAAACTATACAACTTAGTAGTGAAAAAAAAGAATGAATAAAGCAACATGAAATACCTCAAGTGACCCCATGGGTGACCACAGAACATAAGCTACACTCACTCCAAGAGCGATACAAGACAAAAACGTGAAACAGAAAATTAAAGTAGGTATGAGCACTGAGATGCTCAGTAGGAATTCCAAAATACAACAACTCCCTATTACCTTTCCTTTTAAATGAAAAAAAACATTCTAGTTTAAAAATAGAACATAATAAAATAAATTCTGTTTCATTATTTTCAAATTCATGTTACAATTTTTCATTTTAAAATAAATCATTTCTCCCCGACTGCATTTTAAAAATAAATTCAAAGCATGCATTAACATTCCAAAATAAAAGACAACCAAATTAGATTAAAATATGGTTTTCACAAATAAATTATCAAGTAGGAAAAGACTGAAATGGAAATCACATAACATGAACCATGTCGCAAGTGAGCACCATTGGAAATCCCTATTAGTATCTAGAAAAAGTGGGACTTTAGATACCTCGTACCTCAGTGAAACAGACCTTAGAAACCATGACCCTTAAAAACGTGTCATAGAAACCATGACACTTAAAAACATGGATTAGAAACCATGAACCTCAGTCATTCATATGTTTGGTTATTGTTGTTGTATTAATCTTGATAGAAAAAACTGAGATGAACACATGTAGTGTCATCTAGTGTAATAGTCCTAGTCCACCCAACAGGATACCTAGGTTTCCCATTATTCTCTATTTCAAGTGGTTGTGTGTTTTCTTTATCAGGAAAACATATATGTACAGAACACTTTCTTTATCAAAAAATCATTCATCCTATCACCACTGTTCTCCCTCATTATGCACATTCCACCTATTTATCATCACAGAATTCATAATACTCAACATTAGGTACATAATAACACATTCAACATACAAATCATTTTCTAAAACCAAGGGGGTGTTCCTCAAGAGAAGTTTTTTTTTTCAGAAAACATTTTTAAGGTGCTAAATGGGATTAATTACAAAAAAGGGACACTCAAATAATTGACTGAAAGTCCACACGCCATTGGAAAAATTTATTACCCATTAAAAACCACTTATGAAGTCAATTTTCAAGAAAAGTCACTTAAGACCAATGGATTTAGAAATTCCTTTCAATTTTCAAAACCAAATGAATAATCATTTCTAGCAATCGTAACCAGAATTCATAGCATGTATATATAGCATAAATATGAAAAATATTTTTAAAACAAGAAAGAAAATATGAAACACAAATTAATGTAATAGACATAGGGGACCTAGCTCAAACATGTCACTATATGTCGATGACCACTCGAACCGAAACTTGGATCATACATGCACATGAATTTATACATACACAAACATATATATATATATATATATAACTCGAGGTGTATTTCACATATTCCCTACACCATGAGGGTATATGTACAAGGAGGGCATATATATTTATTTCTTACCGTATGCATGTACATATAGGATTCCTTGACACGTGCAGCCCAAAAACATCGTAGTGAGGTCCAACATAGTACACATATAATTCAATAAAATGATTAAACACATAAAAATCTTTAAAATGTTTCAAAATAACACATCATGGGTTTGCACAAATGACACACACATTTATTATACCTCAATAATCAATCACCAAAACTATAATCATCATCTATAGCAAGAGGGTTCAACAAGGGCAATCAATATCACATCACAAGTGCCAACCAGGCCTTCCACCATTTCTTAAAAATTTGAAAATTCATTTTGAACAATATGAAATTTCAAACAAAATTCCAAAGGCATAATCATTTCCAATAATAACCACAGAAATCAAGGGAAATCCCATTTAAACTTTATAAACTAAAACACGCCTTTTGATAAAGAAACACCCTTTAAACACAAAACAAGCCCACTCATAAACCATTTTCCATAAAGCCAAACAATCAAGTGAATTTCACAAATGAAAACAACCATTGGAATTTTCATCAAACCTAACTGATTCATATATACCATTTCCATAAGAGCACTTTAAAAGTGGCCAAATAGGCATATAAAAAAGTGATAAACCACTCACAAATTTTAGAGAACATTTTGAAAGAAAAATGAAAACCCCATTTTGAAAATTTTTGAGTCCACACCTCAATTAAAACCAAATTACCATTGATGGATTTAATAAACCACATAAAAAATTTATGATATAACTCCAAGAGGTGTCACAAGGTTTTGAACACAAACACGCACTCAAAATTATCTTCTAATGCCAAACACACACTAATAACATGACAAAACAGAATTTATAGTTCTTGTGAAACATAATAAAACACTAATAAAATACTAAACATGGGAATTGATCATGAACACACTCCATTCAATATGAACAATTGACTAAACAAATCCAACACATGATATACTTCAAGAAAAACAGATTTTTTAAAAAAAAAATAAATAAAAGAAGATGATAAATTAATTAAAAAAGAAAATTAATTCCTCAAATAATATATGAATGTGGAACCACCAACATTTTTGTAGAAAACTTTGAAAAGTTGTCGTGAAACTCCCATTACACGACAATCGCACCCCAAAGGGGTCTAATACGAACCCTGAAAAAAGTATCAAATCAATTCAACCAAAAACGGACCAAACAAAATATAAAACCCACACCAAAAATATACCAATTGGATGTACCAACAATATGAAAATCAACACCTTCAAAAATGGCGTGGATGGCCAACCAAGCAAGGGAGAGGGCCACCGAAGGTGTGAAAAACCAGAAATCCGAACTGGAAGGGAAGGGAAGTGTAGTTCTAAGTGGTGAAAAGTAGCAAGGGGGTGAAGCAGTTTGGTTTGAGGTGGATGGATGTGCAGCTCAGTGGTAGTCGGTCGATGCAGCTGGAGGGAAAATCGGGAGGCAGATCCAGTCATGGTAGAGGTGGAAGGAGGAAGAAGGAAAGGGGTTTGATGGTAGGGTTTGGGGAAGGTGGTGTGGTGCGACAAGATTGAGTTGGGGGGAAGATGGAGTGAAAAAAAGGAAAAACATTATTAAAACAAAAGAAATGGAAATAAATAAAATGAGAGAATAAATAAATAAAAAAAATAAAAAAATAAAGATTTAAAGAAAATCATAATAAATCATAACATCATTAATAATAAAAATAAAAGTAAAATAATAAAATCAACCATAAAAATGAAATTATTTATTGATTCTAGACCCCGCACACGGTGGTGTGTATAGTCCCACACCTATAAAAGAACCCAAATAGTTTTCCTAATCTAAAACTGGTTGAAAATAAATATCAAAATAGAGACTCGATAAAATTATATTTAAATAATGTTTTGGTCAGGGTGTGAGACACCGATTTCCGAATATATTTCCTCTTCAGATAGATTATCGGGTTACTTACTTTCTTTCATCGATTTTGTGATTTATTTTTTTCGTTCATTAAAAATATTATTTTCTAGTGGTTCTCTCACCATGCACATAGGATCACATCAATTGGAAGAATTTTATATCTTGGTGTTTTGTCCAATTTTCTTTGTTCCAATTAGAGAATTAACATAGATAATAAGTTCTTGTTTTTGTAATAATTCAATTTTTCCAAATCAATTTTTAAACATATAAAGGGCCATAGTGGATATATGCCATTTTTTAGGATAGTCACTTCAACGCTCCCCCCAAAATTTGGTATTAGATAATTTATGAGTAATTTTAAAAAATTATTCAAGGATTGAAATATAAATATTTTTTAGGTAAAATGATTATAATCTGTGGATAATTAAACTGTGTTAGGAAGAAACTCACAAGGTAGCATTGTAGACATTTTGTGTTGATTGTGTTTGTTGAAGAATTTGGTTCCTATGGTCATTTGAGATGTTCTAGAGAGATAATTGATAGGGTATATTAATAATGATCCAAGATGGAGGAATGGATGATCATGAGGCATTATAGAATTTTTTGTATAGATGGTGGCATTGTTTCCCAGTGTTTTCCATTTTTATTTGGGCCCAAAATCCGGAAGATGGAAAAATTTGTTTTTCCAAAAGGATTTATTTTTACATAAAAGTTAAATGTTTTACATATAGATGAAGGTGATTTGGAATGTTACATGATTGTGAATATACATAAACATCACATCACAATACATCAATGGTCAGTGTTGCAAAAATGTTCGAAAACTATGGAAATGTCAGAGTTGCATGAAAAAGGAAGTTGCGTGAAATTGAGAAAGAGAGATGGTGTTGCACCAAAGTCAACATAAAAACATGATGTTTAGTGCTCAAAGTATTTTGTACACAATTTTGGAATTCCATAAAATGAGTTAAAGTTTCGCATATGTTGGAAGTTGCAAAATGAAGTTTCATGCAAGGGAATTCATGTCTATAAATAAGAAGCTACCCTCTCATTTAAATTTCTCATCCCATAGATAAAATCAAGGATCTAAATCATGAAAGTGTATAAAAAAGGTATTTACAATATGAAATAAGAATTAGTTTGGTGTAGAAAATGGAATTGTGTCTATAATACCAAAGGTGTTATGAAAAAATCCAAATGTGGTGAAAAATTTGGTTGTTCCATGAATAAACATAAATGTTTTACACAATTTAGTAGAATTTTATGCAATAAATCCAAATGTTGCATGAAAAACAACGTTGTGATAACCTATATGAATTTTCCATGTTTTTATTTGGTAATTCGGTATTCATCATGTGTGTGTATGTAGAATATAATGATGTACCAAAATAGGAGTAAAACATTTTAGTTCATGTGATCAAAATAAGAATCATATAAATAAGAAGTTAGTATGCATTATTTGAGAGATTAGTGAGATATAAAATTGTGATTGGTTGTAAAACATAAGGGATAGTGAGTTTGCTATAAATTTTTTAAAGAAGTAATCTTTAGTGAATTTGGATCTTAAGTACAATTCATTTTTATTCTCCTCATATCTAGCCTAGTGTGGGTGAACCAGATAATATTTTCTTGTCTCGTGTATTCATTCATTTTTTCTAATAATGCTATATATAAAGGGATATAATGGTGTTTTTCTATGGATGAATAAAATATAAAAAATGGAAGTAGTTTAAATCATTCATACCTCACTCTACCCCCCCCCCCCCTCAAAGTGTTTAACCTGCCTAGTAGAATTTTTTTTTCTTAAACAATGGCCAATATCAATGTACCTATTTCAATGGTTTAAATGAATGTGGTAAATCATAATGGTATTCCAATATTTGATGTGAAAAATAAATTTTGAAACAATAGGATGAAGGAATACATCCAATATTTAGGAATTGATGTCTGTATAGTAGTGATTCATTGTATTTCAATATGTGTGGATAGTGGTGATTTATCAGAATTTGACTGAGGGGAAGTGGATTGTAACACAAAAGGAATAAATGATTTAGGGGGATCCCTCTCCAATTAAATATATATTAATGTGATATCATGTAATTATGTGTGAAAAGTTAGTAAATATTAATGAGGGAAATTCAAAAGTCATTGAAGAAAGACTACATCTTTTATGGAAAGGTATAAGGTTCTAGTAATGCACCCTAATGAGTTTGTTGATTCATTATTTGATGAAATGAATATTTTTTTAGAAGACATGTATTGTATCAGAGAAATTATTGATGATGTAAATATTATTAAGAATATATTGAGAATACTTCCACCCTCGTTTAATCTAAATGTTTTTTTATTGGAAGATAATGACCCATATGAACTTACATTGGAAAGCTTTCACCATAATATAGTTTCATAGGAGATTATAAATGATGATAAAGTGTCTATAGAAAAAGGTATGTCCCAAGAAGTGGAATTTAAGCCCATGAATAAACTCACTATTATAGGTGGTCATGAAGAAGAAGAGATACATGATGCCAGGTCATTCCTTTCATCAAATTTATCAATAGGAAAGCAAAGTTCATAGCGAAACATCCAATTGAATTCTTTCGATGTGGAACAGTTGGACATGTAACGCCCTAATGTTTTATAATTGGAAATTAGATTCTTATAAATATCTCATAAAATTACATGAAATCAATACACAATAAACTAATAAGTACTATGTGACATTTAAAAATAATAATTTCACTTCTGTTATTTGAATTTGGAAAATTTGACATACACATTTGGTATTAGTAAGATGTGTGGAGTCTGATAAGACAAACTTAATTTTTGGTGAATATTATATGACACTTATAAATAGTAATTTTACCCTTATGAATAGTAATATGACCCATATGAATATTAAATTTACCAGAAGAATAGTATCCTCACCCTTGAATGTATGAATAAAATTTAGGAATATTATAATTTATAATATGACCATAGTAAAAGTATTGATATTTTTATCAATCATTATTAATTAATTACAATTAATTAATTAATTTCAAAGAAAATTTATGTTCCTAAAAGGTCTTCATAAATAAAAAGTTTAATTTTTTATAGTTTTAAGATAATTTTATAAGACGTTCAATAATTTTTGAAATCATTATAAAATTAGTTATAGTTTTAAAATCTGTAATTTTCACGTAAATTGTGATTTTCATTAAAATTTAAATAAATCATATTTAGAAAATTATTTTTGAAAAATAGAGTTCATTTATAGATTATATATTTCAATAAATGGTTTGGGTTAATTTTTGGTATTTCTCTAAAATACATTAATTTTTTGTCAATAGTAAAATACATTAATTTACCGTATAAATCCATTATATTTTAAATCCACTATTCATGACATCATAAGTGATGTAATCACCCAAATATAGAAATAAAATGCACTTATTACTATTTTTTATTGGAATCATCACTATTTCTGTTCTTGAGGGAAAGTAATAAACTAAGGAATTGAATATTGATAAAACCCTCCTCCGCTACACTATAAAAACCACCCATAGTCCCCTCTTCTCTTCAGTTATCTCATGTATTTTTCCTTGCCTATGTTCTACAAAAAATAACTCCCTAAGACCCTATCCCACTTTCAACAGTACAAGTTCTCTTTAGAAGTCCAAATCCTCTCCCTTTATGAGGCTATCAATGGATATAAACTCAAGAGGTAAATTGATCTTTCTAATTCTTATATTTTCTTTTATGTTCTTTTCTTTTCTTGCTTCTTTCCTCACCGTACATCACACAAATGGTATGATAACTATGGTAGAATATATTTACCTGAAATATATTCTTCCAATTGTATATTTATCATAATCTCTCCATCCCCCTCATTTTTTTCTAAAAATTTTAATACTGTCTGAGATGTGTTGATTTATCACATTCAAGGACGATGAGTTTTCAATTTACATTTCCATATACTATACTAGTCATGAAACCATTTTAATGGTTGAACCACATAATTATATATTTATTTTATCTTCTTTTTTCATTCATCCTTTGCCACACTTGATGTAAAATAATAATAAAAAAAAGTTAATTATGAATAATATCACTAAGTTAATCCAAGTGTTTAACATTAATGTTTTATATAATAATTCACCTTCACTCCAAAAAAAAATGAATTCAATAACCATTTAATCTTATGGATGATCAATATTTTTGTATAAATTCAATTCTGTATAACCGAATTCATCATATATGTGTTTCTGAACATGAATATAAGTGAATCGGTCATTAAAACAAAGGAAAGAAACAAACCCGAACAATGAAATTGAAACCCATTACCATGAAAAATGGTTATGAATGAACTCAAAAAGGATATAATAAATAATTTAAATGTAATGTAGGTTCTATAAATATTAATTAACTAACCTAATTTTATTTTTCTGGTCACTAATATCAATTGAAGAACATCATCAGACTTAAGTTAAGGGATCCTCTCTTTCTCACATTTAATCAAGAATCTCCTCCATGTTATACCAATTTATGTATAATTCATAATGAATGGGTATGGTTTTTAACATTCAAAAATATTGACCTCATTATTTATAGAGGATGATAAATACATTTATCTATCATTAAACCCTCTTAAGTAAACCTGATACCATGCCAACAATCCATAAGGGATTATACCCGATCCTCCTTTATTCTTTCGGGTTTCCTCATCTTTCTTATTACCAAAATAAAGTTATCTTATATTTTTATTTGAATCTTATAAATTCTATGAACATGTACCAAATTCATTTATCAATACCCTTTCATTATTATCTTTCAGGGATACATATATTTTTATGTGATTCCCTCCTCAATACTTCCCGATAAGCAAACTAGTTTTAAGGGAACTTCCCGAATTCTTACCCAATTTCAAGTGCACTATATCCTATATTTTAAGCCATAATTTTCTATGTAAATTCAGATATTTTTATTATAAAATACCTCTTGGTTCATTTCTTATTTTATATAATTTATTATTACATTTTCTATTTTAAGGGATCAATTATATTTTCCATAAAACCACAAAAAAATGTTTTAATGTTAAATATTATATTTCACATGTTGTCAAATATGTTTGACATATATTACCATGATATATTAATATTGTTCTTTATTAATGTCCATGACTATTATAATTCATTTCATTCAATTACAATTTTATGATACTTCATTTTGTTATGATTTATGACATAAATGTGGTACACAGTTCTTTCCATTGGTAACCATTATATTTATGTAATATTGATTATGTAGGATTATATATGTGGAAAAATAATAATGAAGAGATAATATTGGAACACCCAGATATCGCTCTAATTCATTTTTTAATGTTGTGTCTCATGAGACTTTATGTGCGACGGTCCTGGCGGTTAGCCCAAGCTTGTGTTACCAAGTCTGACGGCCATAGTGTTTAGCCTTGGATTGGGATACCATGTGAAACGGTCTTGGGGATTAGCCTTGACTTGTCCTAAATAAAATTTATTTGTTGCTTAAATATTATTATTACTCCATGTTTATATGATTCCATATTTACATGTTGTGATTACATATCTTACGTGATTTTTTATATCATTGTGTTCTTCCTTTTATCCCTTGTGCTAATACTTTGTTCTGGTGGTTATTCCTTTAGTGGGATATTTAGAATGTTCCTTTGATCATGTGATTCCCTGAAGTACCCTAGGAAGATGTTTTAGCACAATGGAATTTGAGAGATCAATTTTGTGATAAAAAATAAATTTTTTATTTAGTTCCATGTTTTCAGTTTTATGTACCTAATCATCCAAGACACTAGACTTTTCAATCCTTGTCTTGTAATCAAGAGTTTAATTATACCTAAAATAGTGTAATGTTATATGAAAAATATTAGAGTCACTATAGTTGGTATCATAGGATGGTCTAGTTATTTGTACGACTACGAATAGAACACTTTATTAAGAACTTGACGAATGAGAATGAGTATAAGAAAACACACCTAAAATTGGGAAAGTATAGATGAAGTGGTTTTTTAAAAAAATAAATCCCAGTTTGGATACAAATAGGTATAGGTGGATTTTAAATATATGTATCCAGGGGTAAAACCACAAAACATCATTTTGAGATTCACTCGAACAGGAACTGGTGCACGAAAATGGGCCTTGCAGCACTCTTGGTTTGAAACTCCCATGGGATATGCTTTGGTAAATTAATGATCATAGTAAAAACCATTATTAAGGGAATAAAAATACAGATCCAATAATAATATATGTTATAAAATAGATCAAGGATAACCTATATTTAATCCTAGGGAATCCCAAGTTATCATATACTTCTCCTTTACGAGGTTATCCTCTTATATTAAAATTTCTCATTTTTATTCTCTATAGCTAACTATAAAATCCCTCAAATTATACGTTATTTCTCATAATTAATGGTGGGAAGTATAAGAACATGTTAAAACAATAAATTTGATAGAAAATCTAAAGATTTCCTCAATTATATTCCTGATATGATGGGAATGGGTTCTCAAAACATCATGAAAGTATCTTCTCAGATGGATCAAGTTATGAATAATAACATGAATCATGGTGAACACCCTCATCCTCCAAGGAAAATGAATGTTTCTATTGAATACTTCATGCAGGAAAGGTCTCCCATGTTTAGTGGATCTTATGATTTCCTCCTCACAGAATAGTGGATTGACTCCATTAAATAGATATTCTCTATCCTCATGTGCTTAGAATAAGAGAATGTCATACTGGTGGTCTATCATTTTAATGGGGAAGTTGATCAATGGTGGACACTAATCAAACATTTGAAGCCCTAGGATGGAATTGGTCTTGTTGATTGGGATGAATTCAATATAATGTTTTCCAACAAATATTTTCCCCAAACACTATATCTCATGATTTAAAGAGAGTTTCTTTGACTGAAGTAGAAGGAAGATGAGTCAATCTGGGTGTATAAAGAACACATCACAAGGCTTTCAAGGAATACATCTGGAATTTTCAAGAACACTTAAACCGAGGTGGATAGGTTCTTTAGCATAATATAGGAAAGTCTATGAAAGGTGATGGTAATTTGAGTGTTTTACATCTATGAGGAGATAGTCTATTGTTCCCTCAAGGATGAAATGGAGTTCAGAGACTCTAAGTGGCATCGGGGGAACGACGAAAAGATGTGGAAAATAGAATCAAATGTGGGAATTCCCACAAATAAATTCCATGATATAACGAAGTCATATAATCCCATGGGTAGAAATTGTTGGAAGAACAATCTAAGTAACATTCTAAAGGCATCAAATAATTGATTCAAATTTGTATTGTTGGGACATCCATATAAAAATTGTCGATGGGATACGAAGAATCCCACTTATGTGGAAGAAGAAAGGAAGGTTCATATCAACACTGATCTTGTAGTGCAGTGCTACAACTTCAAGGATCATGGGAATTATGTGAACAATTTCCCAAAGGTGAGGCTTGTTGGAGGAAGTCAATAACATCCTCCAAGGAAACATGTAAAGGATTATTATATCACTACTACTGAGGCGAATCTAGACAACAATGTGTTTATAGGTATATCAGTTACTCATTCAAGAATAGAAATCATAATATTTGATTCCAGTTCTACACATTCATTCATATCTTGTGAGTTTAGTAGAACTATTCAAATAGCACCACCAAATATGGAGGATAAGTTATATGTTAGAATAGTGAATGGGAAAATTATTTCACCCATCGATTATAACTCCCACCCATTTAATGTTTTCATAATGATCCTCCCTTAGAATCTCATCAAACTACCTTTAGTGGAGTTCAATGGTATCTTGGGCATGTAATGGCTATCTTAATATAAAGCCAACAATAATTGTTTGGAAAGGGATACCATACTTCACATCCCAAAGAATCCTACAATTATGTACAACTGTAATAAGGAAGATGAATCTCATTTAGAATCAATGTCTCAAGTGTGGATATTAATTCCTAATGATCAAGTATTTGTAGCTCAAATGATTAAGGTAATGGAGATAATCGTGCTTGAAGAAATGCCCTTCATGACGGATTACACTGATGTATTTATTGAAGAGTTTCATGATCTTCCTCATGACTGATAGATTGAGTTATCAATTGATATTATTCCTAGATCTATTATTATATTGAAGAAATCTTATAGAATTTCCATCATAGTGAGGGAAGAGCTGATGGAGCAACTATAGAGGAATATAGAGAAGGGTTTTATGCACCTGAGTGCTTCATTATGGTTTTTTCTAGTCCTCTTTATCAAGAAAAAGGATGGATCAATGTTCATAAGCTTTTATTATCATGATCACAATAAAATCATGAAAAAGAACCAGTGTCCCCTTCCATATATAGTTGTCTTGTTTGATCAGCTTCATGGGGCCAGTTATTTCCCTAAGGCAGACCATCGCGAAGATATCCCCAATTAAAGGTGAGAATGAATATATTCCCAAGACATACTTTCTAATGTTGAATTGACACTGTGAGTTAATATTGATTCCCTTCAAACTCACTAGTTCTCCAGAAATATTAATGAATTTATTGAATAGAGTCTTTGGAGATTATCTCGAAAAAATTGTGGTAGTCATTATCAACGATATTCTAATAGAATCCAAGACAAAGAATGAACATGAAGAGCATTTGAATAATGTGTTAATGAATTTTAAAAAGGATAATCTATATGAAAAGTATAGTAAATCTGATTTATGGATGGAGGATGTATAATTCATGGGACATGTAATCATTAGAAAAAGGAAATCCATAGACCCTTCTAAGATAACGGAAATTGAAAAGTGGCCCATGAAAACATCTGTAATAGATATCTACAGATTTCTGGGTTTAGCCGGGTATTACTGATGATATGTTAAGAACATTTAATCATTGTAAAACCCAATGGAGAAGCTAACACTGAAGATACAAAAGCTTTTCTGGACTCATGAATTTGAAGATTGTTTTAAAGAGTTGAAAAATTAGCTAATCAAAAAGCCAGTACTCACACTCTCAACAAGTAGATAACTCTTTGTGGTGTATAATGATGCTTCAATGAAGGGATTAGGTTGTGTGCCAATAAAAAATGATTCAACGATATTCTATTCCTCTAGGTACCTAAAAATCCATGATCAGAACTATCTGACGCTTGACCAGGTGATAGAGGTTGTGAGCTTTGTGTTAAAAATCATGTAGCATTATCTACATGGGGAGAAGTGAGAGACATATACTAATAAAAATAGTCTTAAATAAATATTCACACAAAAAATGATTAATATGCTCCAGTGATGATGGATTTTACTCATTAAGTATTATAAATACTCAATACACTACCATCCTGGTATGGTGAATAAGGAGGAAGATGCTCTATTTAGAAAGGATCCTACATATATATCAACAATAATAATTGAAAATAATATGATCTTCATAGATTTACAGAGGATAGTAATAGAGATAATTAAGGGAGTAAAATCATCATTCCTTTATCAAATGATCTCTCAACTATCCCTCATGGAAAAAATAAAGGACACTCAAATAAAAGATTAGTAAATTTAGAAAAGGGTAGAAGCCATTAAAAATGGAGAATCCTATGAATTCATGATTGGTGAGGAAAGAGATATAAGACTTGGAAAATGATTATTTTTTCCATCCAATCCAGAGATAAGGATGGACCTTCTGAATGATGTGAATGTATCGACCTTCTATATCCACTTAGGGAGAACAATGATTATTGAGATATCTAAGATATCTTCTGGTGGAAAATATATGAAGAATCAGATCGTTGAGTACACATCAAAGTGACTGGTGTGTCAACAAGTGAAGGCTAAAAGACAGAAGTCTAAGGGGATGATGCAACCACTACCCATACCAAAATTAATGTGGGAGAACATCACCATGGACTTTGTCACTAGACATCCACATACATTTGGAGGAAACAATGCTATATGGGTCATTGTGGATCATCTTACAATGACATATCACTTTATCTCAATTCGATAGGACTTCACATTGGATAAACGTTTGGGGATATATATGAATGATGTGGTAAGTCTGAAAGGTGAACCATTATCTGTTAAATCTAGTTGATATTTGTGATTCAACTCGAATTTCTGGAAATGTCCACAACATTCTCTAATCGCTGAACTAAACTTCAGTACAACAAATAATACTGAAACTGATGGAAATTATGAGTAAACTATTCATACATTGGATGATATGTTTATAACATTTTCTATGGACTTCAAAACAGGATGGGACCAACATCTTCCACTATATGAATTATCCTACAATAATAGTTTCCACTCAAGAATCTAAATGGTACCATAGGAATCAATTTATGGGAAATGGTGTAGAACAATGGTGTGTTGGGATGAAGATGTTGAACTTAAGCTGATTGGACATGAAATTGTTGATGAAATGGTTGAGAAGCTGAAAAACATTTAGAATAACATCCATGAATACCAATTTTGCAAAAAAAATGATGAAGAAGATTGTTAATAAGTACCTTTAGTTCAGTGTTGGAGACATTGTATTTTTGCACATATCTCCATGGAAGAAGGTCACGAGGTTTGGGCAGGAGTAAAATTTAAGTCCTAGGTACATCAGCCCTTTCGAGAATCTTTATCATGTTGGAGCTGTGGCCTACCAACTAGCACTTTGACCTACCATTTCCAATGTATGCGATGTCTTCCATATAACCCTCTTAAGGAAGTACATAATAGTTGGAGAATGATATTTCTTATGAGGAGCAGTCAGTGAAGATCATGGATCGTAGATATTAAGTTCTATATAACAAGACTACTCACCTAATTAATGTATTGTGGTGGAACCATAAGTACAAATATGAAACATAGTAATTGGGGGATTCATTAAAGGAAAAGTACATGCACCAATTTATGGCATATAATGTAAAACAAAATCGTGAGGGTGAAATTTCATAGTGGGGAAAAAATGTAATGACCCAATGTTTTATCAATGGAAATTACTTTACTATAAATATATCATATAATCCATTGAAATCACAACACAATGAACTAATAAGTAATTTTATACCTTTAAACATAATAGTTTCACTTCTGTTATTTGAATTTTTAAAATATGACATAAACAGTTGCGATCATTTAGATGTGTGCAGCCTTATAAGACAAAATTAATTTATAGTAAATAGTAAATGACCCTTATAAATAGTAATTTTACCCTTATTAAATGTAATATGGCCATTATGAATATTAAATTGTCCAAAATAATAGTAACCTCACCCTTGAATTTATAAATAAAATTTAGGCATCTTATAAGTGATAATATGACCACAGTAAAATTATTGGTATTTTTGTAAGACATAAATTATTAATTATAATTAATAAATTAATTTAAAATTGTGATTTAATTTCAGAAAATGTTGTAATAAATTTAAAATTTTATTTATTGTGGTTTTCAGATAATTTTATAAGACCATATGCTAGTTTTGAAAGCATTTGAAAATCTGTTATAGTTTTAAAATCTGTATTTTTCAAGTAAATTATGATTTCAATTAAAAATGAATTAATGATGGTTAAATAATTTATTTTTGAAAAATAGATTTCCTTTTTTGATTCAAAACATTGAAAAATTGTTATGGTAATTTTTTGGTATTTTTCTGAAATATATGAATATTTTGTGAATAGTAAAATACATTAATTTACTAAATAAAACCACCATTTTTTAAATCATATGGGATGAAAGAACCCCAAATATCAAACTCAAATTTACTTATTACTATTTTGAGTCATGGAATCATCACTATTGATGGTCTTGAGGGAAATTAATAATATATGGGATTGAATATTATGAAAACTCTCCTCCCCTCCACTATAAAAACCACCCACACTCCCCTCTTCTCATCACTAATCTCAAGACTCGTTACATGCCTAATTTCTACCCAAATCACTCACAAATATCCACAACCATGCTAAAAACCCCTTTTTTCTTCAAGAGACAAAATCCTCTCCCCTTACGGGGCTCTCAAAGGAGATAAACCCCAGAGGTAAATTCCCCTTTTTGATTCTTTTATTTTCTTTCAAGTTATTTTATTTTATTGTTTCCTTCCTCACCTACCTTCACCCATATGGTATGATAAATCGAGTAATATATATGTACTATAATTTTATTATGATAATTGGATATATATCATAATCCCTCCCCCTCCTTTTATTATATAAATAAAAATATCGTCCGAGAAGTGTTGATTTATCACATTTTAGGATGACAAGTTTTCAATTTGCATTACAATATTCTTGAATGGTCATGTAACTATTTTAATGGTTGCACCAGATAATTATATATTTATTTTATCTTATGTGTTGTTTTTGAATCTTTTTTCACACTAGATGTAGAATAATAATACAAAACCAGGTAATTATGAAAAAAATCACCAAGTTAATCCAAACAATTAACATTAATGTTTTATATATTGATTCACCTTCACTAAAAATATATAAATGAATTTTATAAAAATGTAATCTTATATATGATCACTATTATTGTATAACTTCAATTCTGGACAACACAATTCATCATACATGTGTGTCCGAAAAATAATATAAGTGCATCGATCATTAAAACCAAGGAAACAAATGAACCCAACAAAGAAATTGAACATCATAACCAATAAAAAAGGTTATTAATGAACTAAAAAAGGTTATAATAAACCATTAACATGTAAAATAGATTTTAATTATTAATAAATTCAACGAATTTTATTATTCATTTCATTAATATCAAGTGAATAACATCATCAGACATATTATAAGGGATCCTCTATTTCTCACATTTATTCACGAATATTTCAATGTTATTCCCTTTTACGTAAAATTCCTAATGATTGGGTATGGTTTATCACATTACCCATTTACCCTAATGATATATAACATATTATAATTCCATGTATCTCTCATTAATCCCTCTTAATTACACCTAATACCATTTCTACAATCCATAATGGATTTTACCTAAACCTCGATTATTCCTTCAGGTGGCCGCATCTCTCATATTACCAAAATTAAGTTATAATATCATTTTATGTGAATATTTTACATTATTTTTTCATGTACCTTTTTCAATTATCACAACCCGTACATTATTCTCTTTTAGGGATATAGATGTTTTTAATTGATTCCCTCCTCAAAACATCCCAATAATCAAACTTGTTTTAACTGAATTTCCCGAATTATTTCCCAATTTAAATTTCACTCTATTATATGATTGAAGCCACCATTATATTTATAAAATTTTTTATTTATGAAAACCATCTTGTGTCACTTATTTTTTATTATAAATTATTTTTCCCTTTTCTATTTCAAAGGCTCTATAGTATTTTCCACAAAACCGCACAAAACATTTTTAATGCTAAAAATTCATATATAATCTTTTCACAAGTTGTCACTTTTGATTGACATAACATACCATGATATATAACAATTTTATCTTATTAATTTCCATGTATGTACTAATTCCTTTATTTCATGGAACGTTTTTATGATACGCCCATTCGGTATGGTTTATGATATGATTACAGTACCCAATTCTTTCACTGTATAACCCTTATGTTTTTGTAATATTGATTTTTTATGATTATTTATTTGTAAAACATAATCATTGAATATTAATATGGGTGTGATCAAATAGTTCTCAAATTAATTGGGTATTGTTTAGTATCATGAGATGGTATGTGTGATGGTCTTTTCGGTTATCCTTGGATTATGCTATTATGTGGGATAGTTTTTGCGTTTAGCATTGTCATGTGCTACCATGTGAAACAGTCTTGGTGGTTAGCCTTTCCTTGATCTAAATTGAGGTTTTATGTTTCCGAAAAAGTATTATGAATCCATTTTTATATGAATCCATCATTATATGTTATGATTCCATATGTTACATGCCTTTTTATATCATCATGTCTTGCCTTCTATCCCTGTTCTAATGCTTTGTTCTTATGGTTATTACCTTACAAGGATATTTATCTCATCCCTTTGTTCTTGTGTTCCCTAGTGTACCCTATGAATATTTTTGAGAAAAATGGAAGTTATGAGGTAAAAATTAATATTATATATTGATATATATTATTAAGTTCCACATTTTCAGTTTTATTTACCTAGTCTTCCAAGACACTAGACATTACAATCCTTAGATTGTACTCTGATGTAAAATTATTCCTAAAATCAGGTAATGTTTTATGTAAAAGATTAGGGAATTTGTAGTACATCTTTTATAAAGGTTCCATGTGATATTTTATTCTAATAAAGAGTATTATGTTAAAATTCACATGTAGAATCCTTTAGTTAATGTGAAATTCAAAAAAAATATTAAGAGAAATTTCTTCAAAAAACATATTTTACAAGAGAATGGTAGTTCAGAAGAATCTAAGGTTGAAGTGATAGATAACTTCAAGTATCATGGATAATATTCAATGGTATAATTTTCAGGTATCTTCTATATATGGGAAGAAAGAAACAATGATGAAGATGATGTTAAATGAATAATTGATCCCCATTATGAATAATACACTTATCTTGAAGAAATATATATTTATAGTGCCAAAAATAAGAAAGTAAATAGTATGGTTCATGATTACAATCATTATATGTAGTGGATGGAAAAAAATATTAATTGGGTCTGAATGAATAAGAATAAAACCATAAGTCTTCAATGCGAGATAACCCAGAAAAGGTTGTTGAGTACAAGCTGAAAATCGAAGAAAGGAAAAAAGGAAGTCAATGGTCTGATTAACATTGGATAAGATCAAATAAAAGTTATTTATGTACGTGAGGAGGTATTTTTCAAATTTCTAATAAATATATAATATTCGGAGAGACTCTTGACTCTTCGTAGAGCATCAAGAATGTAGAATTATTAGGTGACAAAAAATATGGAAGTGGATTATAATTATCTAGAATAACATAGGTATCAGTAAAATCCAAATGATAATTCTAGTATTGAGATTTATTTAAAAAAGAACGATGTAGTGATTTATGATTGACCACAGGTTCCCACTCCAATGTTGAAAATTTATATGGGTACAAATCAAAGTTAGAATATTCATAGAAACCAAGGCAGAACTAGTCCTATTATAATGTAAACGAATACACCTTGTACCAGTAGTTATAGTCATTGAAATATGGGACATTATAAAAATTTATTTTCTATATCAATAAGTTACTAAAGTTAATAAGAAAAACCATTGTGAAAATATATATTTCAATATTATGGGAATGATTTTGATGGTCACTATTTTAGTTGTGGATGATTTTGACACATGACCAAATATTACCAATCAATAATGTAGAGAAATGATTTGATGTAGACTGAAAGTGGTCATAAGAAGCAGATCAATGTATCAATGAAGGATCAGAAAATGAAATACCAATTTGAAGCACTGTAAGATGAATTCATTCTATCATACTCAATGAATATCAGAAACATTAATCTACAACATATGCGAAGTCAGCGACATGGATCAAAAAGAATAGAGATGAGTATGTAGAGGTTACAGATATTGTCCTTAAAGAATTATATCATTATTTTGTATGGATCCATGATAGTAGATGCACATCCCATATGTTGGAAAATAATTATCTTTTTATAAGAATGAAATATTACATGCAGGGGTTGTAAAATATGGAAATGATGAACGCTTTAAGATTTTTACTTGAGAAAATTGAAATTTTTTGGGGGAAAGATATGACACGTGCTAATTTCATAGTTGTAAAAGGTCTCAGACACAACATTCTAAAAATTAGTCAAATTTGATACACAGGTCATGGAATAATATTTAACAATATTTTGTTTATAGTCAAGGAAAAATATGGTAATTTTTTTAGGGAAAGCGCACAAAGGGAAATATCTACCTTGTATGTGGAGAAGAAGATATATGATTTTCTCAAAATAGGAAGACATTAGGTTATGGAATAGAAATCATGGTCATATATTTCAACAATACATTAATGATATATTCAAATTTTTTGAAACTTGATATATGCCCATGTTATCATGTGATCATACTCACATGAATGATGATTGTCATCAAGGGAAGATTATCATAAGTATGTACAAGGTGAAAGAGTAAAAGACAACAAGGGTCTTTGAATTGGTGCATGAATATGTGTCAGGAACAAATCTCACTATTTTCCATTGATGGGAAGAGGTATTATGTTATTTTCATTGATAATATCAGTAGAATGTAATGTTTTTTTTCATTTATAACACATCTGACAATTTTAGTTGTATAAAAAATATCAGAGTGATTCTAAAAGGATTCATGGATTGAATATTCGGATGTTTTGTACAGATGATGGTATGTAATTTAAAAATAGGAAGTTGTAAGATTATCATGAGAAACATTGGATAATCCATCAAGTTTAAAAAATGATAACTCCTAAAAAGGAGTGGAAGAGAGTCAAAATAGGATCATAAACAAAATGGGGATAAAAATGTTTATTGAAAAGATCCTAATAGAGAAATTATAAAAGGACAAATTCTTTACATTTTTCTACTTATCCAATAGGGATTTCTTGTGTCTAAAGGATGAACAGACTTTGTATGATATGTGGTAGAGAAAGAATTCAACATTGAAATATTTCCAATTCTTTGGAAGTAAGTTTTTTATTCTCAATAAGGAGAAACACATTAAATTTTAATATCATAGAGAATTTTGGATAATACTGTGATATTTAGGGGAAATAAATCATAAAAAATGCCTCAATAAGAGGTTGTGGTATGTAGTTGAATGTAATGACTTTATTGTTTGTGAGAATGGACAGAATATTTAACATCATAATGAATAGTTCCTTGATGAAAGTGATGAGGAGGTAATAAAATCATTGAGATAAGAAGTGGAATAAACTAATTCAGAAAAAAAAATATTATTATTAAGAGGAAGTTCAATTTTTTTTAATAGAATCCAATCTGTCATGATGAAATTGACAGGAATAATATCATTAGTGATCAGGTAGTGCCAATTCAAACATATAGAATGATTTTATTATATCAGGCATCCTTCTTATCATAGGTAGATCATAATTGTTTTGATTATGAATCTTGGGATGAATCTGGGATCATGCTATGAGCAATCATAATGACCAAATTGATAATAATCAGACATGGGAGATTGTTTTGAGGCCAACGGTTAAAAATTTTATTTGAACCAAATGGGACTTTCATAACAAGATGTATAAAGAAGGTTCAATGATTTAAAACAAAGAACAACTAGTATGAAAATAGAACTCTAAGATCGAGGTAATCGATGTGGTTAAAACATTTTCACCTACGTCAAGGTTAGAGACAATAAAATTATTCATGGCCATAATAGTGGGAACAATGTTCAATTTTTTCTTGTTGGATGTCAGGTTAAAAGTTTTTAATGTATTTCTAGAAGAAGAAGTGTATATTGAAAATCTAAATGGTTTTATCATTCATGAAGATGATAATAGAGTCTTTACAGATAATAAAGGTAGTATATGGGTTGATGCAAGACCCAACAACATGGTATTCATGACTACGTCAGTTTTTGAAGAAGCACGGTTTTCAGCATGGTGGAGTTGATTACAATATTTATATAAACAATGATAGTAATCAATGTGTGATGGTTTTGGTATATGTGGATGAAAAAATATTTGGGCGAAGATTTGAATCACAATGAAAATAGTTTATATAATTCATGAAAAGTTATTTTGAGATGTGAATGATTGGTGAATTGGAATTTTTCCTTTGTTTATAGGTAACACAAAGAAGTTATGGCACATTAATTTCTCAATAAAAATATGCCATTAATATTTTCAGATGATTTCAAATGGATGACTCCCAGGATATTATGAATATAGTGGCTACCCAGATGAAACTATTACAACATGATGAAGGAAATATAGTTCATGTCACAGAATATGGGCTCGTCAGTAGAAGCTTGTTGTACTTTACAAAAAAATGAATTGATATTTTTTTACCACATTCTAAGTAGATTAATATTGAAATATTACAATGTTTATAAAACTAAATCTAGTAAACAATTATTGTTTGTTATATCATAGGGATTGTGGATTTTTATTTTCTATAAAATGAAAAATTTATGAAATTTTTTTGGGATATACAAATGCAAATTAGGCCAGTTCCGTTGATGATAGAAAATCCATGTGGGGTGGTGAATTATATATTGATGGATTGACTATTTATTTGATAAGATACAAACATTTTTAAAATTTATTAAGAACTATAGAATATGAATATATTATGGATACTCAAGTTTGCACGTGGTAATTATGGATGAAGAAACAACATGATGATATAGGAATTGGAGTTAAGTCTCTGACCAGAATCCATTATGAAAATTTAAGTTGGATAAATATTAAAAATAATACATTCAATAAATCACGGAAATATCACATTGAAAATATGTATCGTTTCTTTATGTAGATGCTTGAGTTTGGATTATTGACGTTAGAGTATGTGTCTACAAGTCTATAGACTGTATATTTATTATAAAATTCCTTACCCAAAGATGTATTTCAGTGGAATCGATTGTCTCTTTTAATTCAGTCAATTCCTCACAACCGAATGAGTGTGGATGTGGGCCCCACTCACCCCAATGTATGATGTGTATTTTCCTTAAGTGTTTATTTGTGTGATTTACAATGTTATAACTATAAAGGAGAGACCACAATGGTCCTTGATAAAGGGTAGAAGATGTTTTGATTAAGACGTATTATTATATGTTAGGGATATCAGTAAATTAGGGGGTTTAAATATGATTATGTTAAATATGTTTGATCAAAGGTTGTATATCACAATATATGGGGTTTATGATGAATGGAATTCACAGTTTTTTGAATGTAGTGACTCATTGAAGAACATTTCATGATACTCTTTTTTCTCAAATTGAGCATGGCTCATATGGTCATAGAGTGTATTTTGAGCAAATATTTTATTTCCATATAAATTTCTATACAAGGATCTTTGTAGAAGTTAAAATAATCTTTAATGAGGTATCAATGTGAAAAGAGTTGATAATAATCCGAAAGGGGGTATTTTTTGGAAAATCCCTCAATGTAATATTGAAATGTATTTGGGTTGATTATATTTGTTAAAATTGTAGGTTTCCAAGGTTAGTTGTGTAGTTCTAGAGATATTTTTACAAGGTATCTTTAAAATGATCCAGTACAAAGTATTGGATTCTCTATAGGTAGTACATATTGGGAAATTTGTGTGAATGTGAGGATTCAGGACCATCACATAAAAATAGGGTAAAATGTCGTGTTGTGAGAATCTTATAAAACTATGTGAAGTTCATTGTTGTATGAAAATGGATTTTCTATGAAGCCGTGAAATGGAGATGGCATTGTGCACCGAACGCGACGTCAAAACGTGAATTTCATCACTCGAATGATGTTTATATCAAGTTGGCAGTTCAAATAGAAGCATAAAATGTCCCATGTATTTTAAGGATCATAATGAAGTTTCACCCAAAGTGTGGTCATGTCTATAAATATGTGATTAAACTCTCATTTTAGTAGCTAAACCATTAGATAATATTCGGCCTCTAAATAATGTAATAGTTGTGTGAAAGTATTTCTTGTACGAAAATGGTATTAGTTTCATTTAAAAAAGTTACTCGTGTCTATAAAACCATATATGTTCTATAAAAATTCAAATGTTTCAAAATGTTTCAAATTTCTTCAATAATAAGGAATAATTGGGAAAAAGTTGGTGTTCCATGATGAATCAAAAATATTTCATGCATGTTGGTAGAGTCTTGCACAATACATCCATAGGATAAATGAAGGTAAATTTAATGTGGGATTATAATGATTTTTATATTAATTCTATTGTAAAGTGGTATTAATCATGTGAATTAATGTGGAACTTACTGATGAACCAAATGAGGTGTAAAACATATTGATTAATGTGATCAAAAGAAAATCATCTGAAGAAGTAGTGAGTACGATTTTGTTGAAAGTGAAATGAGATTTCAAAATTTGATTAAATTTAAATTAGAAGGGATAGTTATTCCACTATTAACATTGTAATAGAAGTACACATTAGTTGATTTTTTACATCGGAAAATTACCTCCTCTTGCTCCTTGGAAATAGCCCAGTGTAGGGGAACCATGTAAAATAGTTTTTTCTCATGCATTCCATCATTTATGCTCAAACTGTTCTATAGGAAATGGAGAAAAGAGTGTTTTTAATTATTGAAAAACATCAAAAGGGGTAATGGATTTAATTAATCATACCTTGATTCACCCCTGGGTATTTAACCTAGTAGGAATAAAAATTGGAATCTGAGTTAAGGGTAAATTTTAGTTATTCACTCTTAAGGGTTCCAATGGAGGTTGTGATTCATAAAAGGGATTTGGATATTTGATGAAAAAAAATCAATTATTGAAGATTCGAGTGAAGTACTACTTCTAATCTCTATGAATTGATATATTTATAGCATCCATTCTTGGTATTCCAGCTAGTGTGGACATCATTTCATTATCAAAATTAGGTTGAAGGGAAATGGATGTTGATACCAAAGTAATCAATGATTTAGGGGGATCCCTATCCAATGAAATATATGAAAATATGATGTGAATTCAGTCATTACGTGATATTTGGGAAAATTGAAAATATTTTTGATTGATACGCAAAATTCAGATTAGAAAAATTTCACATTTATGGAACAAGTATGAGGATATAATAATGCACCCTACTGAGCTTGTTGATGGATTATTTTATGTAGTGAATTTTCTTAAGTATGACATGCACGGTCTTAGAGAAATTATTGAATATGTAATTATTGTTAACAACATATTTAGAAGAATTAAACCTCTATTAAATCTGAACATTTCTGTATTGGAAGATAAATATAAAAAGGAACATATGTTGGATAGCTTTAATAGTACTCTAGATTTATATGAGATAACAAATGATGATAATGAGTCATTGTAAAAGTGAAATTTCAAATATGTGGAATTTAAATCAATGAAGAAGCGAACTATTGAGGATATATATAAATCAGAATAGATGGATGATGATATATAATTCCTTCAATCAAATTTACAATGTTTTAAGGGAAATTTAATAGGTAAATATCAAATTTCATGTTTTCTAGGTGGAAAGTTTTAAAACAATATGGAATGGTTCCCTAAGAGGTTTCATGATGTCGATTATAATAATGTTGAAATTTTAATTAAGAAGTCTTCAGCCTTTGTGAAAGGTAAGATAAATTTAAAAGACATTTTTTCAAAATAAAAAATATTCTTTTAGAAGAAAATAAATGTTTTGATGAATTTGAGGTTCAAGAGATATAGAACTGCAAGGATCATGGAAGAAATTATATGGTATCAGTTGTTGGTATCTCCTAGATAAGAAAAGTATAAAATAATGATGAAGAATAATTTTAAGGTGATTTGATATCATCGCTGAATTAGAAGCTTCAATTGAGGAAATAGATGTTTGGAGAGACAAAAAGAAGAATGAAAATAGAGGGTTTTGTGATTCCTAGATTTTTATACAAAAAAATAAGAAGAGACATTTGAGTTGAATGAATAAATAGAAAAACTTATGTCTTTCATTCCATAGAAAACATAAATGGTTTTTGATTGCATGCTCATCTTAGAAGAATATAAAAGTTAAATTGATGGTCTTACTAAGACTAGAAAATATAAAATCATACATATTTAATAACTTGATGAGGAATTTTTCAAGATGTATATAAATATATATGATTAATAAAGACTCTTAAATATTGGTATAGTATTGGGAAAGAAGAATTATTTGGAAATAGAAAATATAGGAGTGTATTATAAAGGTCTAGAAAAATAGAGAAAACTATCATATCTTAATGATAATGCTGGTATGTGACTTGATCAGAAAAAAAGAAATCTATGGTGATTGATGTCAGAATTCAAGCACCCACTCTATGGTAAAAAAATTGATTTGGTTACCAATAAAAATCAGAATATTCCTAGATTCCAATGCATAACTGGTCCTCCAACGATATATAAGAATACACATTGCATCAGCTATTATTATAGTGGAATGATGGGATATTCTCAACGTGAATGCTATATAGACAAAAATTTCTAGAGGGGACAATAGAAAAATGTTGGGCATGTAGAGTTCAATATTCCAAGATTGATTATGACGATCACTGTTTTTTGTGTAGAGTATTTGGACACATGTATCGATATTTCTCATCAATAAGGAAGATTAATGTGAAAATGAATACTAAAAGTTGTCTTTTTTAGCGTCCCAATGTATCATCCAATGATCAAAAAATCAAAATAGATTTGAAGATATACAAAATACTGTTGTTCCATCATATTCAGTGGGTGATCAAGAACATCGTTCCATAACAGTTATGAAGTTAGTGACATGGATCAAAAATGAAAAGATCTGAGTTAGCATTGGATATAGTGATTTCACAAAAATCATTAAATCGTTCTGTTCTATAGATCCTTAATAGTGGATGCACATCTCATATGATGGTAAATTAGGATCATGTAATAGGAATCATATATGACATGGAAGTTATTATCAACATTGGAAATGATGAATTATTGGAGATAGTTGGCTCTCGAAAAGAAAATTTTGGGTGTAATGATATGAGACATAATGATTTCTTAGTTTTCAAAGGACTCAGTCCCAACTTATAATCTGTGAATCAATTGTGTTTCTCATTTCAGAATATATGCTTTACTAAAATAATTGTATCATTAAGGGAACATGGTCAAATTGTTTTGATATGGAAATCATATGAAATGGAATCAGTACCATGTAAGTATAGAATAAAACATTTTATTTTTATCCAGAGAGATGGAAAAGGTTGTGGAGTAAATATCTTGTCCATCTATATCAACCATCCTTGGAAGATCTTATTAGATGCGATATAGCTCATGATCTCACCAAGCTATCGTGTGGTCATACTCATATGTGTGATTATTCTTAATATGGGAATATTATAAAAAATACATACAAGGAGAAAGAACATATGTCAACCAGTGTTCTTGAATTGGTGGACTAAGATGTGTGTGGACCCAGATCAAAAATATCAATTCACGAGAAAATGTATTATATTATTTTCATTTATGATTTTAGTAGGATGGAATGTGTATTTTTTATTTCCCAAAAACTGATTTTTTTTAATTGCATAAAAGAATATCATATGGGATCTTAGATGATTCTTGGACATATGATTCTGAAGTATAATATTGATAATGCTATTAAATCAAAAAAATATCTAGGTGGATGATTATCTTGAGAAACATGGGACAAGGAATCATGTTTCGATAGTGATAAATCTTCAATAAAATAGGTTAGTTGATATGAGAAATAAGATCATAAATAGCTTGGTCATAACAATTCATATTGAAAATGAAATACTTGAGAAATTATAGAAGCATTGTTGACATCAATATTCATATCCAATAGGTTTATGTTGTATCTAAAGGGTAAAAATACTCTATACCAGTTATGGTATAGAAATAATCCATCATTTAAATTCATTCAAATCATTGAAAGCATGTTATTATCAATTAGAATAAACAAGGGAAATTTTAATCTCAAAGATATGAGGGGATATTTTTTATATATTCAAGGAAAAGTATATCTTACTTTTTTTTCAACAAGTGTCTAGGAAAATTAGTTAAAAACAATGATTCCATCGTAGTAGAGAATGAACAAAATATTTAACAACAAAGTGTATAGTTACCTGATTAATTTGATGAGAAGGTAAAAAAATCCGGAGTCGTATCAGTGGTAGATGATTATTTCAAATTAGATACTAGTGATGATCAAGAGGAATTCAATTTTGTATCTATACGGAAGCTGAAGATTTCAGCTGAAATTGATGGGAAAATATCATTGGTGATCTGGAAGCACTAGTGGAAACACAAATAATGATTCCTTTACAACATGCATCCTTACAATCACATTTATAGTGTAAATTTTTTATAGAATAATAATGAGATGATATATAGGTTCATTATATGAATTAAGAGCTTGAAAAAATTAAGAGGTATTCAAAATCTGAAATTTCATCAAAAACAATATGTAATAATTTCAACGGAACATAATGGTTCATTCATAATAGGATAAATTTAGAAGATATAGTGATTAAAAACAATTAATGACTATTTTTAATGGGTTACTCTTAGATATAGTGTAAATATGTTGATGAAGCATTTTCACCTATTGCAAGGCATGAGACAATTAGATTATTCTTGGACATATAAGTGAAAATAAATTTCAATGTCTTCCATATACATGTCAAGTCAGTGTTTCGAAATGGGATTCTAGAAGAAGAATTTTATATAAAGCATGAATATGGTTTTTTATTTCCTGAAAATGAGAATACATTTTTTCGGCTGGAAAATTCATTATATGTGTTGAAGAAAGCACCGAGAAAATGGTATTCATGAGTGGATCAGTTTTTAAAGAAGCTAGGTTTTCAGTGTGGTGGAGTTGATTACAATTTCTACGTCAAAATTGATATTTATTAAATGATAATGGTGTAGTTTTATGTATATGATAGTATATTTTGTTTATATGATGAACTGTAGTGTAAAAATTTCATAAAATTCATTAAATGTGAGTACGATATGTAAATGATGGGAGAAATAACCTTATTCCTTGGTTTTCAGGTGACACAATAATGTTAGGGCATATTCATTTCTCAATAAAAATGAAAGGATGTTCTAAGAATATTTGAAAGGATAATTCCATGGATAAAGAGACTCTGGTGGCTACTTGAATGAAACTATCACAAGATGATAAAGGCAATGTGGTTAATGTCACAAAATATAGGTATATCATTGGAAGTATGTTGTTCTTATTAGTAAAACGACAATATATTATTTTTATGCATCCCTAGAATAACAACATAAAATTATTCCCAAATAATTCCACTTACTTTCACTAATAAATAATTCTATATATGAAAGGTATGGTTGATTTTGGTTTTTATTCCAATGAAAAATATCAGTAAGAGTTATTGGGCTATAAAATTATAGATTGGTCTAGGATATAAGACTATAAAAAATAAACTTTGAGTGGTTCACTCAATCTTGGTGGATTGTGTATTTTGTGGATAAATAGGAAACATGAATTCATTTCATTGATCACCAAAAAAGATGAATATATTGTGGATACTCAAGACAGTTCATAGTTATTAAGAATGATGCACCTGCCCGAAAGTATGGGAGGTGAAGTGAATTCATCAATCAAAAACCATTGTGTTAATTTGAGTGATATTGATATTAGAAAAAATCTAGTCCATCACTCATGGATGAAGCACATTGAAATAAATTATCATTTCATTAAGGAGATGTTGGAGCATGGGCTTGTGAATTTTGAGTATGTACCTATAGAACTACAAGTTGTAGACATTCTAATTAAGTATTTAATCAATGAGTTGTTTGAGAAGCATCAAATGGATCTCGGAGTTCATTCTACTCCATACACTTTAAATAGTGTGGATGCGGGTCCCCTTCTCTCCAGGGTATGGTGTATTTTTCCCTTATGTGTTGATATGTGTTCTTTATAATGTCACTGTAAAAAAGGATATACCATTGGGTTCATTGAAAAATGGAGATAAATGTGTTGATAAAGACATGGGAGAAGTTGATAGAGGGTGTAGATAAGTAGAAATATTTTCATATATGAGTATGTAAAATATTTTGGATAAAAGGATGAATTTTATGATAGATGGGGTTTATGATGAAATTATATACCTTTTTTAATAATCAAGTGATTCTTTGATGAACATTTGAAACTACTATTGTTTTTTCCAAAAAGCAGGGTTCATGTGGTCTTAGAGTGTGTGTTGAGTAAATCATCGCTCACACTCCAAATAATATGATTAAGATGTTGGTCAAAGTGGGAATAATGGTTTATGAGGTATCAAAATGAGATGAGTTGTCAACAAACCCAAAGGGGGAGATTGTTGGGAAAAATATCTCAAATAAATATTGTAGTGTCTCTAGGATGAATGTTTTTATTAGATATGAGAGTTTTCAAGGATATTTGTGGAGTTCTAGAGATACCATTGACAAGGTATATTTACAGAGATTCAAGATAACGGAATGGATGCTTTGGAGGTGGTACAAAATGTTGGAAATACAATGTAGTGTTGTTTCCCAGTGTTTCATAAAATAATTAGGGCCCAAAATTTGGCAGATGGAAAAATGTTTCTAAGAAAATGAAGTATTTTCATGTAAAAATATAAAGTTCCATGCAAGGGTGAAAATGAATCATAAATTTTCCCAACGGTGAATATTCCATACCATCACATTAAAACACAACATAGAGAAAATGGTAGTGATGTGAAAAAGTTCAAAAACAACGCGAAAGTTGGAGTTGTGTGGAAAAGGAAGTTCCATGCAACCACAAAAGACACATGGTGTTGAAATCTAAGGGTGATGTAAAAATGTGAATTTCAACACTTAAATGATGTAGAATACATGTTTGTACTTCCATAATAAGAGGTAATAGTTGTGGTAATTTTGTAAGTCGCACAAGGAATTAGCATGAAATGGCGGTCGTATCTATAAATATGTAGATACCCCTCTAATTTCAGTAGCTCATCACTTCGAAAATATCAGGGTTTTGAATCATGAAAAATTTGCATGGACATATTTCATACACTCAAAAAGTATTAGGTGTGCACAAAAAAAGAGATATGTCTATCATAAAAAATGGGTTCTGTTAAAATCTAAATGTTGATAAAAACATAAGAGGTGTGTAAAAAAATGAAAAGTTTCGTGCATGTTGGATTTACATGAAGAAATATAAATGATTCATGAAATATAGTAGATTTGTGAGGAATCCATATAAAGGATTCAAAAAAGTCATAATAGTGTGAACCTATTTGTATTTTCCTAGAAATTTTGTTGTAAATTAGTATTCATCGTATGGATGAAATTGGTACTTAATTAAGAACCAAATGAGGTGTAAAATATAATGATTCAAGTGATGAAAATAATGAACAAATGAATAATGATAAAGAACACTTTTTTTGGGAGAGGAATGAGCTTTGAAATTGTGATTGGTTGTAAAACTGTATGGGTAGTGAATCCACTTCGATCATTGTAACAGAAGTTCACTATAGTTGATTTTTTATATAGGAACATTACCATTGTATACTCCTTGGATTCATCCTAGTTTGGGTGAACTAAGAAATATTTTTTGTGTTTTGAGTATGCTTTAATTAATACTCATAGAGTGTTATGGGAAAAACGTAGAATAGCATTTTTTATGAACAAACAAGATCAAATGGGGAAGTGGTTTTAATCATTTATTCACTAATTCACCCCCACCCCACCCCACCGCACCGCACCCCCACCCCCACTCCCCCCCACCCCCCTCCCCACCCCCTCAATGTATTTTACCTAGATGGGTTAACAAAAATAAATATTGAAAACAATTTCATAGAGTTGTGTGCAATCCATCCAAAGGTTCTACAAAATAAAATGTAATGCGAACCTATATGGATTTTCCGAATAATTCACTAGTAATGTAGTATTCATCAAGTGTATGAATGTTGAACTTAATGATTCATAACATGAGGAATAAACATATTGATTGAAGTGATCAAAAAAATAATCATATAATGAAGTACTGATAAACCATTAGTTGAAAGATTATTGAGCTTTCAAATAGTGATTGGTTGTAAACCATGGGTAAGTGGTTCTACTCTAAACATTATAACAATAGTGTGGTTTTGTGGATTTGGTATATTGTAACATTTACCTTGTATTCACCTTGGAATTATCCCATTGTGTGAGAATCAAGTAAAGTTATTGTGTCTCATTCATTCATTCATTTCTGCTCATACAATTTTTTTTTTAAATGGGATAGAATAGTTTTTTTGTTGAAATAAGATCAAATGGGGAATTTTTTTTAATGCATCATACCTTGATTCACCCCCCTGTAAGGTTTTTTGTCCTATTTAGGCTATAAAATTGAATTATCTGTTGGAACAGAATGACTTGGATGATGTTGTTGGTTGTTTTAAGAAAATGGTTACCACGCTATCCCATAATGGACAGACTGTTACAATTTATGTTCAAGTTTCTAATGATTTTCTTAGAAAATATTTTATAGTTATTTTGTATTCTTTTGGTGCTACTGTTCATAAGGAAGTGCCCTTTATGAATTTTATTTCTAGTAACTAGTCTATGTTGGATGCTTTATATTTTAATAAATCTGTACTTGGATGTTTTTATAAAAAGACGAGACATTATACTTTTAAAATATAACATGAAACCACATTCAAGACACAACATGACAATTTTAATAGAATTTTATTTTACCATTACATTCTAAATGTTAAAATTGGGGATTAGGATCATGAAATAATGATTTTAAATTCATTTTATGATTCATAAACTTCACTTAAGAACATGATGATGTACGGTACTGATTGTTTGCCTCATGAAGAGGCTAAGTCTTATCTATAATAAAAAATAATTTAAAATAAAGAACCATTAAGAATAAGGATAATGGTTTATAAATAAGTGGTAGAAATGAACATAGAGATATAAATTGAGATATGATTCAATCTAGAAAATAGAGGTCTAAGTACAAGAATAGAGAACTTAATAATAAGATGTTTAAATATTTTCCCTATAAATAGAATAGAAATTTGAAAAGAAACTAACCTAATATTAACAATGACTATAATGAGAGTAAAAGTGACATTTCATTATTGATTTAATTAGACTGCGACATTTCTGGTGTATTTAATGACTATGAGCATCCTACGTTTGAAGAATGGATCCATGATTCAGGATGTTCATTCCTTGGGTGTCCAAATAGGGAGTCCTTTACTAATGTAAGAGATATTTAATCAGGTGATATTTTCCTAGTGAATAATTAGAGATTGCACAATATAGGTATAAGTTATGTTTTCTGAGAACTTTATGATGGTTTGGCTAATCTATTGAAGAGTTTGTGCGGGTACCTAAACATAAAATAAACCACGTTTACTTTAGAATTTTGGATCAAAGTGGTTATAATAATCAAGTTCTAATTGTCTCCAAATTTCTTGTGGATCTATTACGATTTGGAATGAAATATTAGGAGTGGGTGATATGTTTTTGAAGGTTGGAATCACATGAAATACAGAAATGTTACTAATATTATAGTGTTACAAAATACCACCTTATGGAATAGAATACTTGGGAATGTAATTTCCAAGGGCATTGATGAACATTGAAAACAGGGTCTATTAACTAGGGTTAAACCTAGTAGTCTACATTTCAATGAGGACTCTATGTATGTTAATTATAAGTATATAAGTTTTCAAAATTGATCCTATAATTCTATAAACCGTTTATAATATTTTTATTTTGATATTTGGTGTCCTTCTAGGACTTATTTCCATGAGGGAGGATATTACATCATCACATTAATATATGAAATCTCTAAAAAGGTTTGGATTGAAGTACTAACACCAAAAAACTGATACATTTCAAACCACTATGAGTTGAAAGGATCATGTAGAAAAATAATCTTGTAAGAAAATAAATGCTCTGATAACTTATAGTGTTTTGGAATATCTGTCCACTGATTTTTTGGGATTTGTAGCTCTTAGGGTGTGGAATGTTATATGATTATTTTGGAAACTCCACACATGAATGAGATAGATAAAATAATAAATCAGAAAATCTTTGAAATATTTATGTGTATGTTTTATTATTTCTTCTTTCACAAGTCCTTTTAGTAAAATGATGTTACAAAATTTGTATACCAAATTAATATATCCCCATTATATAACAGTGCTTTTAAAACACCTATTGAACTCTATAATGGAATCCTCATAAGTATTGAGTACCGTAGTGTTTTTGGTTCCATATCTTATAAACATTCTGAGAATGATAATTTGGAACCTAGGGTTGTCAAGTTCAACTTTTTTGGTTATATAGAGGGAGTTAAGTGATACAAACTATGTGTTGGCAAACCAGGATATCAAAGATGTGTCATCAGTCATAGCGTTGTGTTCTGTGAGTCATGTCTCCCAATAAAGAAGAATGATGAATTAGGAGAGGATAATACAACTTATCCCTTTATTGTTGATGTAGGTTCTGAGCCTTATTTTCATATAGAACTTTATCTTTCCCCTCCTATTAACACCCCACATCCAAAATGGGAATCATGATTAGATTCTTCTTTTCAAACCAAAGTACAGGGTGGTGACCATATGGGATTCCAGTTAACATGAGAGTGGTCTAAGAGGATTATATCATCAATTTCATAGTTTATCAAGGTATATATGGCTTTGTATGCATTTAATATTTCTAAAGACATTTATAATTATGAACCAAAAAAATTTAAGGAAGTATTAAAGTATAAATAATCCCAATAGTGGTTGGATTCCATGAATGATGAGTTGAATTCTCTTCTTAAGAAAAAATCCTAGATCATTGTAACCCGACACTTAAATGAAAATTTGATAGGTTTTAGATTTATCATTTATACACAATATGATAACACCATTGAATTAAAATTCAAATATAAATCATGATTAGTTTTTAAGGGATAACATCAATGTTAATGGGTTGACTATAGTGATCTTTTTTACCATGTAGGTAAAAATTATTCGAATTGGGCTATACATGTTTTCTCTAATAAAAATTATTTCAACATAGAGAAGTTATATGATAAAATTTCTTTTTAGAATGAATATTGCAAGAATCTAGTTACATGAGACCGCTTAAAGGCTACTCATATAATTTTTAAATGAATAAATTTTTCCCTTTACAAAAGTAGTTTAATGATTTGAAACAATCTTCAAGACAATGGTATAAATTTTTTTATTATTTTATGACTGAAAATTATTTTGGTAAAATAAAATTTGGTTCATGTGTTTATCAAAATCATGTTATGAATGATATTATTTACCTTATTTTGTATCTAGATAAAATATAAGTTATTTTAAAGAAGATGAAGTTAATCTATAATGTGAAAAAAATAATTATACTTATCTTTTGAAATGGGAGTAATGGGAAATAAAAAATAAATATCTTAAATGGAGATAATTATACAGAGAAAATTTATACATTTTTTCCAAAAATGCCTATATTAATTTTTTTTAATTGATACTTGTTTGAGAACAATAAACCATTATGCATTACATTTGGCCAATAATTTTTTTTTCCCATAACCAGTCCCCTATAAGTGATACTAATATTTATTTTATGAGTAAGATCCTATATGAAATGTATTTGGGTGTTTTATATATTCCATTGTTTTTTCTAGACTAGATATGGAGTTTTCATTGTGTACCCTTAGTAGGTTCATGGGAAAATGTGGGAAATCACATGAGTATGCTCTGAAATAGATTATCATGTATGCTTCATTTTCTTCTATTCTATGCATTCATTTTGTAAAAAATGACTTTTTATACTGATGAAAATATATGATTCATAGATTCTTCTAATGATACTAATATTTATTCTCATTAATCAAATATAGTATTTTTTTTATGGTGGTCTAATTTCATAAATATGTAACAGAAAACTGGTACTTTTAATGTACACTATTTAGACTATGTATAAAAATTTTATTGAATGCATTAAAGATTCTATTTTGTTTAAATGTTATTCATCCATATTTCTCATTATCTACTTCTACTGTATTTTTACACTTTAATAGTCAATATGAATTAAATTTTTCTAGAAACATTGTTTTCCCTAGTACATCGAATAATACTGACATTAGACTTCACTTTTTTAAGGATATAAATTAATATGGGGTATTATGTGTCACTAAGATACATATATGGTATGGTCTAGATAATTGATTGAATAAAGGTGTACCTGTTTCAATATGTTCACATTGTTTACATATTTTGATCCTTATCATAGTTCAATGATAGTGGTTTTTACAACACAACTTGTAAAATAATTCATTTAAACTTCAATTTGGAGATTTGTTAATTTTTCCCGTTACCATTTTTAGATATTGTAATATATATAAATTTCCATGTAATGTTTCTTGAAAAAATATATGGAATTATTTCTAGACTGCACGCTCTAACAGGACAAGATTCGGGGGCCCGGTGTTCCAAGAATGGATTTTTGGACTTTTTTGAGGAACGTTCAGTAAATGTGTGAGTAGGTTATTCTATCTTTTGAACCAGTGCATGGATCGAAAATATTAGGGTACTATTGAACATAGAATGCCAAAATTATCTTAGAAAGGACTTAACTTCATACGATAATGGCTTAATAAAAAAAATAAGTTTTCATAATTTTTGAGAAAAAATATTAAAATAACGTAAACACAATTTTTATTTATTTTCTAACAAACGAGTGATGACACGGTGACACTATGGTGCAACATTGAGGTAGAGATGAGATACATTAATGTAGCTCATTAATGGTTCATTAAAATGAAACATAAAGTTTCTTTAATGATGCATAATACAGACATTATTTTGTAAATGAAACAGTGTAACGACGTGACATCGTAGCATAACCGAAATGCTACACCCTGTAATTTTTTTAATAGTTTTATGCATTGGTGAAACGAGGATTAAACTGTGAGAATTATCTAACAAACCTCCAATGAATTTTCTCCTCAACTAAGAATGATGAACGTGGTAAGATGTAATCAATGTCGACGTACCTCGAAGAATGATGAATTCCATCGACCTCTTGTACCTTTGAGGAAGAAGAGAGTTGGCAAAGAATTTCAATTAGGTAGGCATTTTGTTTTATTTATTATTTCCCTGTTCTTTTTCTAAATGATGAATTTAGATTAACCCATGAACAGGTTAATTTTTGGATCATTAATTCTTGAGAGAGGGTGCCGTTCATGGGTTTTTTATTGGGGATTAATTTTATTGGTAGTATAATAGTAATCCCCTAACCATCCCCTATTTTTAACCTCTAATGTGGAGGGTGCGGTCCGAACCAAACATGGCATGGGTCCCTCTTCACATGTGTTATTTGTGGATATATCATCAAATCAAGGGCAAGATGATTCTGGGGTCAAGTCATGGATGATGGAGAACCATGAGGCCTATAGGTGCAGGAATATAACGGACCACCGGAGCAACTTCAATGGCCCAAGAAGAAACTGTAGGTTCCTTGGCGCCGATGGTGACCAAAGGTGATGGATCCGTGCAATGTGAGGCAGATCATCTATCATCGTGCCATAGTGGTAGAAGGCCATGGTCAAATAGATATTGCAGCATGGAGTAGTAGCGTCATCCCGGGTCTTGGCCGCACGGGTGACCTGGAGAGCCACGGTCACTTGACTAAAATGGAGGGGATGTTACGACCTCTTAGTCATGGTAGGAGCTGGAAGCAGCTCCAGGAGTTCTCCTACTGGGAGGAGCAACCCGATCCTTGTGTGCTATGTTTGGATAGGGAGGGGATGTGATGAAGGTTGCCACGTCTCGGGCGCACTCCATCAGTCCGCCCCTGGCAGTCCAGGATTCAGCTGGAAGGTCGCGACCTTAGCCAGTGGGCTGGACGGGACTGGTACCAACAGACTGGACCTGCACACTTCGGTCCTGGTAGGATGAGGCTGGGTCATCGGGCAACCTGGCGGGCTAGACCGTCGGCCAAATGGGGTCGGGCCCAGCAAGGCCCATTGGTCCTCACCCACTGGCCAGGCCGGACCGAACCTACCCTGACCTGAACCAGGTTTCGTCAGGCCAGTAGAATGAAACTGGGGTATGTGGAGCCCTCAGACGCGTTTGGATGGGTTGGTATGACTGGGTTGGATCAAGCCCAAATGTAACCGGCCCCTTGTAAATAAAATGCAAAGAAATTGTAATCTAAGTGTCTGATCGATGTGTGATATATTGTGTTGGAACCCTTATGACATGAGCGTCCATTAGGTTGTTTTATGTTGAATTTGTGGTGGTTGAGGAATGACTGATGGCTCATGTAGCATCCGTGTGTACCCTTAGTGGATTGGTAGATGAGCAGTAGTCATGTGGATCCTCAGTGTCATGGTAGAGAAGGAGTAGCCATGTGGATCCTTATTGGCCCGAATGTCAAGTAGATGCATGTAGATCCTTAGTGGCCCGGTAGATGATAGGTAGTTCTGCAGATCCTTAGTGGGCTAGTAGATGAGAGGAAACCGTGTGGATCCTTAGTGGCCCTACATACGAGGAGTGATTTATCAGGGATGAGTCCTTTATCATTATGAACTTTTTTCACTATAACTAAGGAACCATAACTTACATATAATATACCTAGTGTGATATATCCTTTCATTTTGTATTTTATTCATGGTTTCATTGTGGTGTTTCTATTTAGTGTATCGGGGTCCCCAACATAGTACTGTGTTACTCACCCCAACACAGGTTTTACCTACACGTGTTGTGTCTTCTATAGATGATAGATGGTATGATGGAGGGCTTGGTGGCCTAGGAACATGCAAGGCCCAGTAGGATTAGGTGTACATGGAATACTACTTCATCATCTATTAGCTACACTAGTATTATGATCATGTTGGTTTTTTAGTGGATGGCTACATAAGTCCCTTTGTACTTTTCAATTTTCAATTTTTTTGTGGCATTTGTATTCGGGACCACTTGTTTCGAATTTACAAGTACTCAACCCTTGTTTCAGTATACTTTTTCCCCTTTTGGTTTGTGAGATGTGTTTGGGTGTGTGTTTATATACATGTATTAGTAAAATGACTCCCACTTGTAGGTTGATGCCTTTGGCACTAGTCTCCAACCCCTAGCCTTCAGAAGGTGGGGAAGGGGTATGTCATGGCATGACCCTCAGGGAGTGGGTCGCGACAACATGGTATAAGAGGATATTGATTCTACCTCAAAGACTGAGAGTATATTGTTATTTTATTTGGTCAAAAATGTTGAATTAAGTGAGTCTGAATTTTAGATTTGGTGGGTCCAGTGCTGGTTCGGCAACCGTCATATCCACCCCTAAGGAATTTGAATTCTAATTTTCGGCTCAATGCATAATAAAACACCAGATGAAAATGTGTATCAAAATGTTATTTTTCATTAGATTCATCTCACAAGGTATAATCTATTTATCATGGACCATCATGATATATTTTTGGATGCTTATTCAAGGACAACCATCCATTGTTCCAATACATGGTTGGGAGGACAACCCACCTAGTGATGAGGCGTCCGTCTAAGGACTATTTCTCGGGATGTCCCCACTGGGTGGTGCACCAGTGCTACCACAACCTATTAGTCATCATCTAATACCGGTAAAGTACGTGTGTAAACATAGTTCCTTTCAAGAATTTCAAAGATAGAGACCTCCCAATTTCATGGGAGATACGGATCCAGGGTTGATGAGGATTTGATGGAGGTGGTGATGTGGGTCTTCCGCAAAGTGAGGACATCACTTGACCAGATGACAAACTTAGCTAAGAGCCTTCATCAGTGGTATATAGGGAGATGGTGGAGTATGAAGATATACATGAATGATGAGGTGACCCTCACCTGGATGGTCATCAAGTGGATTTTTTGGGAGAATTTATTCCCTGTAACTTTGTGCTCGGTGAATATTCAAGGGATGCTTCACCTTTCGCAGGGCAGCCTGTTAGTGGATAAGTACTCTATGAGGTTTATAGAAATCTCCCACTACTTTATAGTCATTTTTTGGGACCCTTTCATTAGTGCCAATAACATTCAATATGGACTCAGGCGGGTGATCCAGGCATCGATGGTGTGACTTAGTTTCCCTACCCAGGTGAAAGTGCTGGAGTGATAGATTCTTATTAGAGCTTCCTCACAGAGCATGCACTGATAGTGGGTGCCACCACCGTGTGATAGGAAGTTGATCCATCCCTGGAAGGTAGCTGATAGATGGGGATGCAGTCCAAATGGGCTAGATAATCTACTGGATGACCCTATGACTTAGCCTTGGTGGTGCGAGTCTACTATGACAGCGGGAGATAGAAGTGGAGAAATGTGTGTTACTCATGTGGCAGTCAGGCACACATGGATCATGATTAACTGACCTTTGATACCAAAGATCAACAGTCAGTCAAGGAACCACTGAGACAGAAGCATAGGTTTGAGCGAGGAGGTTCATAGGGTACTGTACATGGTAGGGGAGCAGGCCAAGAAGGAGGCGGTGGATGACGGTTTGGGATATTATCGCCACCACCTCCAGGTGGACCACCACAACCACAAGGATTGGGTGGATAGGGGGAATTTAATCTTTAGGAAGAGGAGTCTTATGACTAGAGTTCTCCTAAGATGATTTGGCGTATGATATGTGTCTTCTCCATACTAACTATAGTTATTATAGACAAAGGTGTTGTCCACTCTTTCTTTTCCATGAATCTTGTTCATCGCTCATAGATTTCAGTGGACCATTGGCTCAATCCTTACATCTATAGAATCCTATAGGAGGGGATTCGATGATTACACATTATTGATGACAATGTGAGCCTACTCTAGGAGGTATGATATTTGTCTAGGATCTCCTAGTAGAAACATCGAGGCCTTACGGCATCATCTTGATTATAGTCATGTTATGCACATTCAATGCCTAGATCAACTATTTTATGCATACAGTGTGGTGTGTCTGTGAAGATGGGTCAGGTTATCCTTCATCGTTGAGAAGGAAACCTTTTGCAGCACATGATGGACTTTCTCATAGGAGGGTGCAACTGATAACTCACCAGTTACCTAGCCTCACCCTTAGTGCAGTTGAAGAGAGGAGACCAAGATTTCCTACAGTGGTGGACAAGTACGGGGATGTTTTTCTAGAGGGTCTTCTAGGACTACCTCTTCATAGAGAGGTATAAATTTTCACCAAACTGTACCCCGATACGACACCAATATCCACACTAGGATATTTTATGGCTCCCATAGATATTTGAGAGATGATGGTAAATCTATAGTACTTACAACAGAAGGGGTTTGTTAGGCCCATAGATTCTCCATGGGTAGACCTGTTGTTGTTTTCTAAGAAGGAAGATGGGAGCATGAGGCTATGTGTGGACTTACAGTGCCTAAACCACCTGAATATGAAGGACAAGTATCCAGTACCATGAATTGATGACCTATTTGATAAGTTGAAGGGAGAGAGGTGGTTCTTTAAGATCAACCCCAGATCAGGATATCACCAGCTTCAGGTATGGGTTGAGGACTTACAAAAGATATCTTTTAGATACTGTTACGACCACTATGAATTCATGGTGATTCCCTTCCGCTTGACCAATTCCCCATCAGTGTTCATGAGACACATGAATAGTATTTTCTATCCTTACCTCAACTGTTTTGTGGTAGTCTTCATTGATGACATCTTGGTGTAATCAACGTTGGAGGAGGAGCACGCTACACACCTATAGATTGCCCCAGATACACTCTGAGAGAACCAGATTTATGGCAAGATCTCAAAGTTCCACAACTGAATTTGGGATGTCCACTTTCTATGACATGTATTCTCAGAGGCTATAATAGTAGTGGATCCGGTGAAGATAGAGGCAGTTATCACTTTGGAACCACCCACGAGTGTGACTGAGGTGAGTAGCTTCTTGGAGAAGGTTGGTTACTATAAATGGTTCATTCCTTACATTTCCATAGTCACGACACCATAATAATCTTTGAAATAAAAGGGAAAATGCTTCATGTGGATAGAGAAAAACCCGTAGTGTTTCTTGGAGTTTAGGCAGAGACTAATTAGTGCCCCATTCATGAGACTACCTATAGAGGGCGTTCGGTATGTAGTATTTTATGATGAAATAGGGACTAGACTAGGTTGTGTCCTAATGCAGAAGAGAGTGTGTATTGCCTATGGCTCAAGCCAGTTGATACAACATGAGAATAAATATGTGACACACGACTTGGAGTTAGTTGTCGTCGTCTTTTCCTTGCAGATATGGCGGGACTACTTGAGGGGTGAGAGGTTCAAATTCTACTCTGAACACAAGATTCTAAGGTATATATTCTACTAGAATTACTTGATCTCTAGGAAGATGTGATGGCTAGAGTTCCTCCAGTACTATGACTTTGAGATATTCTTTACTCTTAGGAAGGGGAATGTGGTGGAAAACACGCTTAGTAGGAGGACCAGTTTATTGCTATTGAGTGAGGCGATATAGGAGTTATCTGTGATGCAGATATCCTTCATGGATGATGACAGAGAATATTACCTTCAATCAATGACTGTTACTACCCAACTCTTACACCATGTCAGGGAGGAACATCTTGTGGATGATGACTACGAGCCAGGACGTTCTCATTTGTCCTTAAAACATGATCCTGATGGAATTTTTATAGGTGGGGAGCACATCATCCTTTTCAGAGGTCGCACCTTAGTACCAACAGCATCTCAGGGGGATGTGTTGAGGGAGTTCCATACATCCCATTTGGTTGTACATCGTAAAGTGGTGATGATGTACTAGGACCTCCGACATCAGTACTGGTGGCCAGGAATGAAGAATGTAGTGGTCGATTTCATCCCAAGATGCCTCACTTTTAAGCAAGTGAAGATAAAGCATTAGGTTCATGCAAGCTCAGCCCACCCACTTGAGGATCTAGAGTGGAAATGGGTTGGTATCTTAATGGACTTCATGAAAAGGTTACCACATACATCCAGAGGCCATGATTTTATCTAGGTGATCATTGACCGAATCACCAAGTCGACCCAATTCCTACCCATCTGGGAGAAGGGACTGGTAGAGGGATTAGGATTCCTCTACATCAAGGAGATAGTGAAGCTTCATAGGGTGTCTTTAATGATCCTCTCAGACTGTGATGTACTCTTTACATCCTAGTTGTGGAAGGGATTACAGGGGGAATTCAGGACTCATCTACGCTTGAGCACATAGTTTCTTCCCGAGACAGATGGTCATATGGAGAGGACCATACAGACCATCGAGGACACACATCATGCTTGTGTCCATGATTTTGGTCATATTTGGGGGGACCACCTTCCACTGGTGGAGTTTTCATACAACAACAGCTATCACATGACCATTGTCATGGAATTATTCGAGGCCTTGTACGGACGGCCTTGTAGATCACCTATATATTGGACAGACCAATAGGATTTGGGACTCATGGGTCTAGAGTTGGTACGAGAAACCATCAAGAAGGTTCAGATCCTCTATGATCAAATGAGGGATGCACAGATCAGGAAGATGTCTTATTCCAAAAGCATGCTGAGACCATTGTAGTTTGAGGAGATTGATCTTGTATTCCTTTAATTATCAACCTAATGAGGATTGCAGTGATTTGGATGGGGCATAAATCTATCTTTGAGGTTCATCAAAACTTTTTAGATCCTAAGAAGTGTTGGTGAGGTGGTGTACCACCTAGCTCTTCCCCCATAGATGCACCGGGTGGACGATGTTTTCCACGTGTTTCAAATGAAGAGGTACGTGCATGATCCATCACACATCATTGACTACAACGTGATAGACATTAAGAAAGGGGAGAAATATTTTCAGTTCCCAGTGGAGATAGAGGATCAACAAGACATGGTCATGTGTGAGTTATTGATTCTTCTGGTGTGCATTTGGTGGCAGCATGGGAACCTCCTAGACAGAACATGGGAGCAGGATGCTCTGATTCATGCAGAGTACCCCCCATTTGATTGATTATCCCTTGTTTGGGCTTTTAAAGATGTAAAGCCCTATTGTGGGGAGAATATAATGTGTCTGAATTTCCATTTTGTTATAATATATGGAATTATTTCGAGACTAAATGCTCTAACAACACATGATTTTGAGGCCCAGTGTTCCCAGAAGGGATTTTTGAACTTTTTTACATTACATTTTTTAAACATGCGAGTGGGGTTTTTTAACCTTTGAACTAGTGCTTGGATAAAATTTCCAATGAAAATGTTGAACTCAGAATGGAGGGAATTTACATGAAAGGATTTAACATCAGTCAGAAAGGGCTGAATGGAGAAGATAATTTTTGAACATTTCGATTAAAATAATAAAATAACCTAAAATGTTTTTTGTATTTTTTTTCTAACTTACTAGAGATGACACGAAAACCATAATGTGCAAAGACGCAGTAAGGGTGAAATAAAATAATAGATCTCATTAATGGATCATTAAAACACATTGTAATTATTCATTAATTATGTGTAATAGTGATACTATTTAATAAATGAAATAGCATAATGATGTGACATCATAGCATAAAAGAAATGATGTGTTGTGATTTTATTTTCATATTTTGATATGTTGGTTGAACGAGTATTAAGCTATGAGTATTTATTAAATAACCTATGATTTATTTCCTCCCCAATGAGGAATGAAGAATGCTAGTAGATGTCATCATATTTGATGTACCTCAAAGAACAATAAACGCCATCGACCTCTGGGACCCCAGAGGAAGAATCGCTATAGCAATGAACATCAACGATGTCGCTATTTGATTTTGGTTTTATGATTTTCCAATTATTTTTCTAAATGACGAATGTGGATTAATCAATGAACAGGTTAATTCTCAGATCGTGCGTTCTTGTGGGAGGGGTCGTTCTTGGGTGTTCTATTCATTATTAATTTTATTTTTTATAGAATGGAAATCCCAGAACTTCCCTTATTTTAAACCACTTACATGGAGAGAGAGGGCTGACATGAACAACACACAGGTCTCTCTACACGTGTGTTCTTTGTGTTTGTATACTAAAATATGTGGCATGATGAATCTAGGGCCATGGTTGGGATGGCTTTGACCCGTGAGGCCCGTTGGTGTAAGCGGATAAAGAAACAGACCAATGGAGCAACAACGGTGTCCTAAAAAAGGTACATTCGGTTCACTGGTGCCTGTGGAAATAGCTAGCGGTGGCCATTGTTGGCGGCCTTGGGTAGAGGGGGGCAGTGTGCCCATCAGCACACTACAACATCTAGATGGTTGGGGAGGCGTGGAGGAGTGGTGTCATACGACGCCTGATGGAGGTGACGACCAACGCATGGGCCGACTAGGAAACCTGGTGAGCCATAGTCACTCTACCATGGAGGAGGGGAGGCAATGGCCTCTTGGTCGCGATAGGAGCTAGATGCAGCACCAGGTGGTCAACGCATGTGAGGAGTGGACTGCTCCTTGCGGGCAGCGTTTGGATAGGGATGGGACACAACAATGGATTCCACGTCCTGGGATCTAGTTTCTGGGATGCTCCCCCAACTTGTAGGCCAATGTTGACCAGCATTGGAGGGTTGGGTCAGATGATTCCAGGTGGTGGGGTGACCTGGAGGGATGGACCCCCGATCAATGTGGGATGGGCCCAGTGGGGCCCATTGTGCCTGCCCCACTATCCCAGCAGGGAAGGACCTACCCTAAACCAAACCAGGTTTGGTCGAGCCAGTCAAATTAAACTAGGTATGTGGGACCCCCCGAGCCAGGTTGGTCAGGTTGTTTTGACTGGGCCAGATCAGGCCCAGACGCAACTATCCCTTGGTTATTAAAACATTCATAACGTGAAAACTAGGTATCTGATCGATGTGTCGTCTGTTGTGTTGGAACCCTTACAATGAGATGGTAATTTGTGTTATTCATTGTGGGTTTTGTTTTGAAATTTAGGAATTACTGTTCGATTGGGAAGCACCCGTGTAGATCCTTAATGGCCTGACAAAGGATAAGTAGCAGTGTGTATCGTTAGAAGGTCGGCAGAAAAGTAGTAGTCATGTGGATCCTCAGTAGCCTGGTAGATGATAAAAAGATGTGTGGATCCATAGTTTCCTATAAGATGAGATGTATCCGTGTGGATACTTTATGGCCCAGCAAATGAGTAACAATTCATCAGGGATGAGTCAAAAAATAGTGTGAAACATTATCATTATAACTGATGAACCTTTCTTACTCTAGAATATACCTGGTGTGATATGTCCTGGTTTTTTGGATTTTCTACGTGGTTTCATTGTGTTGTTTCTCCATAGTGGACTATGGTCCCCTACTGAAAATTGTGTTACTCACAACTGAACAAGCTTTTCCCACATGTGTTGTGTCTTTTACAAACGACAGAAATTTTGACGGAGGACTTGGTGGCCTGGCAGTAGGCGTGACAAGTACGGTTAGGTGGATAGGACATACTACTTCATCTTCTAGTAGATACACTACTCTTACCATATGGTGGTGTTTTTGGTGGATGGCTATATGATTCCATTTTCACTTTGGGGTTTTCAGTTTTTTTTGTTGGGTTTGTATTATGGCCCTTTTATTTTAGTTGTACATTTACTCAGCACTTGTTTTAGTATATTTGTTTTTCCCATTTCATTTTTTTGGACATGTTTGGGAGTGTTTGCGTGCAATGGTACTCAGGAAAATGCCTCCCACTTGCATGTTTACACCTTCGGCTCTAGTCGCCAACCACAATCCTTCGGGAGGCGGCCTTGGGGTATGTCATAGCATGGGCCCTAGGGGATGGGTCCTGAGAGATATACTACAATTCCAATTTTTAATTTATTTAGAAATATTTATGTTACATTAATTGAATGGTATTTATATGAAAATTGTTATAGAAATTATATTTTAAATTGATTTATCTAAATATTACATGTGGTACATTTTTGTTCTAGAATGTTTATCTATATTAGATGAATGAATTTGGACCATTGATCATGTTTGATCCAATGGATATCCAGGATCCCATATGTGTTTCTTTTCCACTAGTTTGATCCATTTCATTGCCTCAATTCCAAGTAGATTCTCTTGTGTGGCCTTGATAGTTGTACTACTCTCGGTTGATTGAATGATGATTTTGAGCTTGTTTTTCTATCAATTGTCATCATTGATTGTTGACTACTATATTTAACTCTTTTACAGGGATTCATCATTACCCTGTGTATATTCCTTAATTTTTTGTTCTAATTTTGGATCACTTGATTTGTTTTTATAGAGCTCTAAGAGCTCTAGGTATAAAAATCCTTCTGGTTTTGTATATATTTTTAGAGAATATCCTAGATTAGTGATATTGACTCTTTCTTCTTGTTCCCTGATGATTGGAGTTCTGTTCTTCAGAAACAGGAAATCTCATCTACTGGAGAGTCAGTGGGCACTTTTCTTGGGAACCTAATCTAGATTAACTATTCATGAAGCATAGTTTCGGTGGGATTTCATCTTCGATTATAACATGTTTTCAGTATAGAATTTTGACTCTATAATTGGTATATTTTTGTTTTCACACATTTGTATCATTTTTGTTGGTTACTTTCAAGATTCCTTATAGGAGTGTATGGTGATAAATCCATGTGACAAAGTTCATCACCATCTCCTGGTTTAGAATCTCTATCCTCATCATATATCTTCTTTGGTTATTTAATTTCTTGCATCGAGTCTATAATTTGTTCTTTAAATTAATTAATAATAATTTTACTTGGGTAGTTTTCTATCCATGCACATCAATCTAAATAAATTTATATATTTATGTGGGTTACTATTTTTCAATTATATTCAAATCAAATCATTCACATAGTTAATTATATCATGTTTTTTTAGTAATTGTTTTATAAATTATTTAATAACCATATAAAATTCCTCAGTTGATCTAGGTCATTTTTTTTGTTATCCACTTTAATGCTACCCCTAACACTGGACTTAGAATGCATGGATAAACAGTGCAGTGCAAGGTTCACCACCTTGATTATACTATACCACAAGTAGTGACACTCCAACTAGTTTTCCAAAACATCAATTGTCTACTACAGGTGGATTGGGTATAGTCTTACCCACTACATCGTGTTCTACAACCATATTGAGTGGCTAATTTCCATCGTACACCTCCTAAACATCATTTCTCAGAACACCACCCAAAATCTATAAATATCGTTCATCATTATCAAATTCCTTGTATGAAATAACCCAACATGAAATTTTAGGATAAATATGACGATATTGGTGAAGGATAATACGTTTTAATGGTGGACATATATTTTGGATCTATGAAGTTTTAGAAGCTAGAGATACTCATAGAGAAATGGATTTTGTCACCTATCAGGTGTTCCTTAAGAATACCAAGATCATAAATATTTGGGTTTTAATTATACATACACAGATCACTTGACATGGTTTGGGGATTGGAAGGAAAAAGTATAAGATGGGAGTATAAAGGAGGAGAATTTCCCACACCAAACACAATAAGATTAGCAATGACTTGAAGTCGCAATAAATTAATTTCACATAATCATTGTGATGAAACACAAGATCATTAGTCACCCAAAAGAACACATTATATGGACTTTAGAAGAATATGGATGAATGATGGATCTTTCAATAAAGGAGAAGTACATACTTCAAAAGATATAAACATCCAGGCTACTCGGAGCAAGAACTCATAAACCATATGTTTCTGCTCATCCTCAAAATAGTTCCTAATTAATGTTATGAGATGGTAATGGTTATGATTACCTTGATAGTTCATCTCTATCTACAAAAATACATTTAAGTTTTCATGGAAGATCAAATATTAACTCTAATAATTGATTAACTTGAAACAACTTGTGTCCTAACATTAATTCCTAGTTTAGTCTCTTGATGATGATGATCATGCCCATACCACGATTAATAGTAAGATGTAGGTAATCATCGATCATTCCCTTCAACACCTAGTCCAATTTTCTGTTTCTGTATGTTCTATAGGGGAAGAATTCCCTAAGAGACACGCTGATGTTTTTTAATGTGAGGTTCTTAAAATTAGGCGACAATATATCTCCCTCACTTATAGGAATTACTTGAATTTGATGATATAAGGACTTTCTAGTGCTCATGTTTCTCACATTGGAAAGGGATTTCAAGGATAGGGCTCTCTGATTTAATCTGAGAATTAAATCAAAAAAACATACCGATAAATGTATTATTTAGTGAGACCATATCTTTATATACTGATTTTGAGGATGAGGTAAATATATTGTTAAAAACACAGGCACAACTCACATGAATAAAGGAAGATGGCATTATCAAATTTGTGCTGCTATTGTAAGTTTGTGTGGCTTTATATACAATGACAAAGTAGACTGTAATGGTGATAGAGATAATGATCTACGACTATGTTGGGGAGAATTGTGTCAAACCATAATGAGTACAAAACATGTCTAAGGATTCATGAAAAAAGAGTGGTGGGGATCCAATGAATTTTTTAGATTATTTAATATATTCAATGAATAAATAAATAATGATCCATAATAAAATATATAACAACATTAAATATTTTTAATCATGTTATTTATTTAAAGGGTTTTTAAAAATCCGTATAAATTTTTTAGAAAATTCAAATTATTTTAAATTAATCTAATTATTATAAATTTTTAAACTTGTTTATCTAATTTAAGAAATAAATTTATTTTAATTTTTAAAAAAATTAACTAACGTAAAATATTCAAATTATTAAATTAGTAATGAAATTATTTTTTTATTTGTTCATGTTATTTAATTTCTTTCATTTAAATTAATTAATTTTAAAAAAAATTGGATAAATTGAATAAAATGAATAAAATAATAAATTTTCTTATTGAAAATGAAAAATTTATTAATAAAATGTAAATAACATGTAAATTTAAAATAAATTAGTTCATCAAAAATATAAACTTTTTAGTGTTGTTATATTATAAAATTCCTTGAATATTTTATGTTATTTTTTTATTTAATGTAAATAAATATATTATCTAAAAATAAAATACATTGCATTCTTTAAAATTTTTAGAATAAATTTATTATATTTTAAAAATATTTTTTTCATTATAGGTTTTTAATATATATTTTTTGGATAATATTCTCCACACATAATATATTTACCTATTTCCATGATCTCATTTCCATCATTTTTAATATATTACATTCATTTTTTATGTAATTTAATATATATGAATAGAAATAATTTTTTATATGTTATTTGAAAATATTATTGTCAAATTATTGTATTTTATTTAGATTTCCATTATTAAATTAAATTAATTTTTTTATTTAGAATTGATTCATATACTTAAAATATATATACACAATAAATAAATAAATAAATATTCTCTCTCATCATTGGAAAGTATCCTATTAAATCATAGCATAATTACTAAAGAGTCTATTCATTTAATAAGTTTGTTTGCAGTAATAATAAATTATTATCTAAAAATAAAAAAAAAATCGAAATTTTACTATATTTATTTAATATATCGAACATTATAATATTTTATAAATATATTTTTTCATTTTTTAAGATCCATTTGTCTACTAAATATTATTATATATCGATATACTTATTTATCTACATTAAAAAAAATTAATCTTAAATTTAAATTTTTAAAATAAATTTGTAAAACTAAAATGAATGAATTTTATTATTAATAAAAGATCAATAATAACAAATTTTATTGTATTTTAATTTATAATTCATTTATAAATCCAATTTCTAATTAACTCAAAATGAAAACAGCATAAATATACTTATGAATGGATTCAAGAACTCTTGTTAAATAATAATAATTTTTTCTTCCCAACATTATATACAGTCTTGAACATTAATGATATAATTAATATGTATTTATATAGATATATTATATTAATAGTTATATTAATTATATAAAATTATTAACATTATGTATCAAAACTATTTTCTTCAATTGTTACCATTATTCTTAACCACATTAAATGATTAAATTTACTTAATTCACATTTACAATACTCATAATGAATGATTTAATTTTTTTTCATTTTATATTTAGTGTTTTAAAATAATTGAAATAAAAATCCTCAAAAATAGTTTTATTTTGTATTTTTTTAAATGAAAAACTTAATTATCATTTATATTGAACTATTTTAGAATCCCAGGCTTCTCATATATATATATATATATATTACATATCTTTTTAGTAATATACAAATAAATTTTAAAAATAATCATTCCTGGGCACTATAATATTTTATTGTCCTTGGGGAATAGTTACAAAATCATCTAATTTGGTGATAGATATTCAATTCTTCCCAATAATACCCTTTTATTTAGTACTCATTGTAGACATACCCAACTGAAATCTTCTATTCTTAGTGTAGGGAAAGGAAACATAATAATGGGTGAACTCATATGCTCACTAAGCATGAAAAACGTAGATATGTAAGAATAACATGAACAGAAGGGTATGAGGATGTAAGAATAAGAATAACATGTACATATGGATGTATGAACATGATCATAACATTTTAAAACCGTGACCTACATATCAAAGTTCATAATCTAGAGTCATGACATAATGATTGGTGGTTAATAAGACATGAACCATAAGGAAATAAAATAACATGAGTCATGAGAGCATAAAATTGGAAGAAGACATTGAATTTCATAATTCACATAATCACATAAAATCATTCTATTAGTTGTCAGGTCTCATTGGAAAAACATATTATGGCCCTCCATAGGTGGATACACCTCGTTGGTGGGATAGACTACCCTCCCCAGTGGAAGCCCTTTCCTCATAGTTGATTGAGATCACATACTAAACCATCATAGTAGTAAATATTTACTCACAAGACCATCCTAGAAAAAAAATTCTCTTACTGAAAAAATTTTACTCCATGTTCCAGTCTTTTTTATCTCATGAGATATAAATCCTTACCCATGCATTTAAAGGAGATATAAGTTCAACACATATTGGGTTATAACATAACCATTTCCTATGGTTATAATGTAACAACTATCATATAATTAAAATAATACATATGTGTTAAATAATATAATAAAATATTCTTCGTATCAGAAATCATGAAATAGAAAGGGTTTCATAATCATTTCTCATAACATAACCTTTGTAAATGAAATAGGATTCCTAAACATATCATTAATTCATAAAAAATAACATGTGTAAAAATAAGTGTGTTTCATAATAATTTCATCATGGTATAACCCATGGAATTGAAATAGGTGTCATAAATATCATTCTATAACATTAATAAATCATTCAGCGGAAGAATAATAATGGTATCCTCTGATCATATCTATAGTAAAACATAATAAAAGTAGAAACGATTTCATCTTAGATAGAAAATTATTTTCAAATATTACATAGTAAATTTATTGTTGAAAAAAACCATACCATATGGAAAAACACTTTCTAAATGTTTAATCATTTTAAAAAAAAATTATTTGAAAATAACCTTTTAAAATTTTATAGAAATATTTGAAAATAATTTAAATCATTTCGTAATGAATATTTCCTTTCAATTTAAAAAAAAACATTTTAAAACATAAAACATTTTTTTAATCAATTTATTTGAAAATATCTTTTACAATATATAATATAATACTTGAAAAAATTTGATACCATGATGGTGTAAAATTCCGTACATGATATACATGTCAAAACAATGATTAATTTTATATTTTTAGTAAAATATAAACATTATTTATTTGAAAAATTACATATTTGTTCATTTTAAAAAAATCATGAAATGTAAAACATGGTTGAAATTTAAATTAATAAATATTTTTAGTAATGTTAAAAACATTTTTGAATATTTTTTTAGAATAATTTTTTCTGGAAGAATAATGATTTCTGACGGAAGAGAGAAATAAAGAAGTATTTTTTTAAAAAAAATCTGATTATTTGTAAGATACAAAGAGTGGAAAATTGTAATATTTCATGTAAATTTTATTAAAAATCATAGTATAATAAACTTCCAGAGTTTATTGAGGTATGGATAAATAGATTTTATTATCTAAAACATAATCATTAGCAATCCCAATAAATGATGAGGTTGTGACATAAAACTTGTAACACATGGGTATCTTTGAAATGTAATCCCCATGATATAATAACATAAAATGGAACTTATAATATCATAAAGATAAATAAATTCATGATATTACTTTTAAAATGTTTTTTATATGTACCCATTCAAATAATATAGTTTCATAACATTCAGACATCTCAAAGAATGAAATTTAGTCAAAAATAACTTACCAATTTATTATCTTTTGAACCATAAACTTCATGAAATATATATAATCAAAAGTATTTTTAAATAAAAAACATTTAGGGGATATAATAATAAAATATATTTTAGTTTATAATATAAAACACATAAAATAAATACATGGTGAATATGACATGTGTATCCCTGAAAAGTAAAAGTGAGACAAAAATTCCTTACCATATGTCTCGATTTTCATTGTACATGTTCGAAACTCATGTATCATAAATATATTTTTCTTATGAGTATATTAAAAATAAATAATTAGATATATCATATAATATATGATATATTTATGTCCTTTTATAACCATTTTGTTAATAATTCCATGTCAAAGTCATGTTTTGGGTAACAATTACTTTGTATTTTTTATATTTTCTGATTTTTTATTTTCCATCATCATATATTAATCATGGTTCAATTATATCCAAAAAATAAACATGAAATTATTATCACATTTATATATAAAATATACTTTTAAAATCAATCAGGAGTGTTTTTTATGAAAAATTATTTATGTTATAATCATGGAGGTGGTTGGTCATACGTACGCATGATTAACATTTCCATATTCCAATGATCGTTATGGAATGAATGTAAGTAATATTGTATCATTCAGAATTTATGATAATATCATATATATATATATATATATATATATATCTTTTAATAAACTTACATATATAGTTCATGTAGTGAAGATAGGAAAAGAGAGTTTCTTTGCTTCATAAAGGCGGTAGTCCACACCTACATGAGTGACATTATCATTTTTATGTGAAATAAATAAAATGATATATTATATTTAAGAATGAAAAATATTTAATTTATATCATAATAATTTAATTTATATCACATAAATAATTTTAATTTATTCTTTATCACCTTATATGTAAAGTGTTAGTGGAAGATGATTCGCATCGCTTCGCAATGTTGTAGTCCTTCGTACACATGACCAACATTTTCATATCCCATATATAATTAAAAGTAAAAAAATTATATGTGATATAATTATTATAAAGGAATAATTATATTATAAATATCACATATATATATACTTTATATCCATCATTGTACCCAACTGCGAGAGGTGGTAATGGAAAAATAAATGACTTTAGTTTATGAGGCGGTAGTCCACCATACACACAAATGATGATTACACAACACATTTAATGGTAAAGTATATTTTTTTAGGTAATTATATTTACTTAACATAAAATATTTAAATTTAATATACAAAAGTTATTATAAAATCATGGTTTAATAACAATTAATGTAGGTAGAGTTAAAAACGCTAGTTGGAAAACATTACCTCAAATTTAGGAAACCTCGATAGGTTAGAAACAAAATCCTTATTAGGATGGATTTATTCCCAAAATAAGGATTATATGATAAAAGGAGGGAATTTTGGAATTTATTTGGTATGTTATTGTATTACCCAAATGTTTTTAAGGTATGATTAATATAGGAGAGGGTTAGCCTTTTATAAGTGTGGTGAGTTCCCTAATTGTATTTTTTTTAAAAAGGTGTACCCACATTTTTCTCATACAAAAAATAAAAAATAGAGTATTTTAGTTAATATATGGGATAAGGTCATAATATTTCCATATATTGGGTTTGTAATTTTTTTGGTTATATTTTTACACTTTTTATTTTAGTTTAACCCCCTCCGTCCAGTAAACTCATTTTATGCATAACTGATGTAAATAATTATTACTTTTTCACTATTGATTATTTTTCAAAATTTTTTTTTTACTAAATAGATAATATAAATTATTCTGATTCCAAGTAATAAAAATATTTTCCAAAATTCCATTCATATAATTCAAAACAAAATATTTTAAAATTAACATCGCAAACACATTGAAGAAAAGGGTTTTTAAAGAGAAATTATTCTATCATTTACTATGTTATTTTATCAAAATTAAATAATAAAATTATTCAAATGACCTAAATAAGATTACTGATAAACAAAATTCTAATTTTATTTTAAAAATAATTACATATATAATTTAACATTATAAATAGTTTAAACAAATGATGTCTTTCATTTGAAATTAAGTATTTTTCACTATTAATAAATCAATTTAGAAAATTCCATAAAATAAACTCTAAGATAATTTTGATATGATGAATTAGAAATAAAACTTCTTTTGTAAAATAAATTTTCAGAATGTAATAAAAATTAATACTAAATAATGCTTACAAAGTGTGACTAAATCAACTTTTAGAAATAATATTAATTTTTATAAAACATTTCCTTTTCTTTAAGATGATTCAATTTTTTTCTATAATAAATAAATATCCATTTTTTTATGTTTAAAACATATAATGTTCATAATTTAGATATTAAATTTCATACAAACCACTTTAATAACTTTGTTATAATAGTAATTTTTAAATAATACTTTTTTAATAGAGTATTTTGTTTTATCAAAATCGTCATTTCATTCATTATATTATATTAAAAAGAAATAATTTTTTTAAAAAATAAATAATTTTAAAGTATTAAGATGTTATATTCCATTCTACACTTGTTATTTAATATTATACATGTTAATGAATATGATATTTATAGTTTAAAATATCTGAGTTTTATATTATACCAATTAAATAAATTTTATCCACATAATTTAAACTTTATGTTAGTAATCAAGGGTATATCATTTTAAAATACCCATCTAGAAATCCAACATCATGTTAAGGGTTAATAAAATAATATCTTGATAAAAAATAGGGGAAATACAAAGGTAATTTTTAATAACATATAACTACATTTTTAAGTAGGATAACATTGTTGTTAGGTGAAGACATGTACATGTTATAAAAATATAAATAATAATGTAGAGTAATATAAGTCATTGATCATAAAAAAGTGAATGATCAATAAAAATTTATGTACCTAAAAACATAAATCTATGATTCTTTAAAATAACATCATTTCCAAATAAATGAATTTATTAAGCTAAAATTTTGTTTTAATGTATTTTTACATGTTTTTTTAATTATTTTACCATATAGACTTATTATATATGAAAATATACATAATAGATATCATTATATTTTATAGGAACAATTTCATTTTTTGTTGTTCTTTGATCATTTTCCATATTACTTATTGATATAATAAATGAATATCCAAGTTTATTTTTTTACGTAATGAAATAAATTTCACTTTTAATAGATGTTAAGATCTATAAGATAATGATAAGTCATTCCATTGATCTCTAGTTATTATTATAAATTAAATGGTTATTAGAGGTCATCTAATATGATTAAAACATCATATTCATTAATCTCTATAAACTCATTCAACTTTAAAAATAGACCATTTTATAAATTATTAACCTTTTTCCACTTCCAAAAGATTAAAACCCAAGACATTAGAAACATGGTAAATAATTTTCTTAACATTAATCCCCTAAATTTCATAAATTATCTCTTGATTTTCACATACCAAACATGTTAATACATTTATCATGTATCATTTTGAAGCATGGTAATAACCCAAATAAACCGAAAACATTAGAGAAAACATTCATTCATCCATATTCCTTAAATAAATCACATATGATTTGATATATTACTCAGATTTAAAAAATTTGTAAACTCCATCACTGATAGAAAAAAACACATTGTCAACAAATCCATAATCAGTTTCAAACCCACATCAATACTATCCAATTTACATTATCCATATAAATAATTTCATTATTAAAACTAAACCCCATTATCTCTAAATTAGGTCTATACTAAGGGTCAAATTTCTATAAAAACTATCATCTTTCCATAAAATCACTTTTATATGAAATGAACACTATTCATTATATTTTGGTAAACCCTCAATGAAAAAATTATGCTGAAAAATAGGGATATATTTCATGATTTATATAATAAAATTTATGTAGTCTAATACATAATCACCTCAATAATCACACTTATTACGAAACCATTTACGAAGCCTCATAATTTTTTCCCCAATACATTTATCATTTCACATTTCATTCATAGAATCTTTATGATAAGTAGAATAACCATTACTGGTAAAACCTTGATGATTATTTATATACAATTTCCCCTTAGGAAATTTATTTTTCTAATTATCATACTTTACACATTTATTACATTCAATCGTCGATGAAACCTTTGGTAGAACATTATTGTAATCCTTTTTGTTAACTAAAATTTTTATTTTTCCCCTAAAATTGTATTCTTTTCATACTTATTATACTCACTCAAAAACATCTTCATGTAGCTTTGAGGAATTACCTTGAATTACACTTCAGAAATTCTCAACATACAAAAAACAGAATCTTCTCTCCACTATGGTATCCATTGTAAATACCCCAACTCCATTAAATCAAAGCCGGTGCCTTACCTTATTACATTAGTATTATGAACAAGTTTTTCATCCCAAATTATAGTGTATTTCAGTAGTTTTTGAACAAATATAAAATATATGAAAAATAAAATACAAATTTAAATGAAATAGAAAATAAAAATTCTATTTAAAACACCCATAAAATACAGGATTATCCAGAAAAATCACTTATAATATACATCTTCGCATCCTGGGAAAAATAAAACATAATAAAAGTGTGAGATAAGATGCTCAGTAATGGTAATAAATATAGTGTAAAATATCATAAACATAATCAATAAGGAAAGGTGAATAACTAAAACACATTCCATTAAATATAATTTTGATCATATTATGGTTTGTATAAAATGTAGGTAAATAGTTCTATATAAAATAATCATATGAGAATGAAACATAACCATAGATACTCTACTAGTTGAAAAATCACATGGGATATCATTTACTATTATAATAATGAGTAAATACATAATTATGGACATCATAAACATACCATCGAGGATTAATCCAATAAAACATACAAAAATGGATAAAATTCGGTATAGTTTTTCAAAATAGACATACTGATGCATCGAGGGGCTATCAGGTGCCCTGGATGCTCCTTATTAAGTCTAATTCATTACTCATATGTCGAATAATAGATTTAAAAATATAAAATTAAATCAAATTGTCCCAGACCACTTTGAAATATTTTAATTGTAATCATATATGAAAATACTATAATAAGATCATTGAAAAATACTTAAGATAAATACCCTTTAATTTTAGAAAGAAGAGTTCTTTTTTGGAAAATCATTTATATTTTTCATAAAATCAGAATATAAAGATGAATATCCTAGGAAAAAAATATAATGGCAATGAAATTATTTTTTGGGAATAAATTTTTTCTAATTGAAGTGAAAACATGTAATAAATATTTTTTAAGAAACTTTACAAATTACCCCCTTTATTTCCATTTAATTCAAAATATTAAAGAGACATTAAAACAGACAAAAGATTAATTGTTTGAATAAAAAAATAAATTAAATAAGATATTTTTTCTTGATAAAAATATTGTGTTTTTATAATAGATTATGTTGTCTACTTAAAAATGTGTATGAAATTGGGAGGTTCCATTAAATCAAGCTTGCTTATCGGGAAGAATAAAAAGGTAACCTTATAAAACATGTATTATCCCATCAAATAATGGCAAAATTATCTAGATATATGAGTTTGTAACTTAAAAAAAATAATTTAAAATATATATATATAGAATTCATATTTCTATTAGGGTAATGAGAGAGAATGTGTAACCCAAATGAAAATCTAGGTTCTAGGAGAATCCCATACCACTTTGAAAATAATCGAATCATATGCCGCGTAAAATTACTGATCAAAAAATAAACAATTTAATAAAATGAAAATAATGATATTTAAGATATTATACATAAATGGGTAGTCTAAATAACCCATAGATAAGAAATAGTGGTGAATAATGCATATCTCACAGAAATAAAAATGTCATGAGAAAACCCTTACATTATTTACGAATGTTTTCTTCACATGATCTAAATGTTCTAGATATTCAGATTAAATCAATTAATTAAATAATTAATAACTGTTTTTACATGTATTTTATTTATTATAAATTTATTAAGTGTGTTTATGCCTATTTTGATGAATAATAAAATATAATCATATCATTTGGTAGTGTTCGTTTCTTTGGTTTTTGGTGATGGGTTCACTTTTATACATGTTTGAAAGACCATGTTAAATGAGTATAGTTATCTAGAAATTTAATTATATTTTATCATTTAAATTACATTATGTTAAATTTTTATATAAATTATTTCGATATTTTGGGTGAGGTTGAATCATTAGATAAGACATTTGTGAAAGTCATTTAGATTATTTGGCATCTTTTTAATTGTCATAAACTAGTATCATCTTATAAATTAATATTATATATATATACTAGTTAAAAATAGTAAATAAGAATTAATGTATATATATATATATATGATATTGTTTTTTATCCATAAAATTTGTTTTATGACCATATTTTAAGGTGTAATTTGAAAACAAAAACACATTGTCCATAAAGGCAATAAAAAACACCACATAGACAAAGTTTTAATTTTTTAGAATAAAAGGAAGAGGATAAGAGAATTGATGGTGATTTTTTCATTAAAATAATATAATATAATTATATATAATATACTGGAGTTATAATTTTATTTTTATATAATTGTTTATGATAGAATAAGAATAAAGAAATTTAATGAAATGAAAGATAACAAAAAAAGACTTACCTCGTGAATTCCACTCCTTGAGGACCTCTTTAAGAAAATTGATTTCAGTCTTTTGATGATTGAAATGTATCTTCGATGTTGGGTATAATTTTGGAATAGGTATTGGGTAGAAATTTTACAGAGCTCAAATCCTGGAATGTGTGTGGAGAAGTAGTGGTTTGGGGTGGTATTTATAGTGGATGGGAGGGTTGTTTTTTATTATTTTATTAATTATTTTATTATTTTGGCTCAAGACATAAAATAGTTTTGATTAATTGAATAAATAAATTAAATAGAGAAGGATATTTATAGATTATCTTAATTAAATTACTAATGTCTCAAGGAATATTCTATTTAACTTTTATGTATTTATACCATAAATAATCGTATTTAATATTCACCAAAAATTCAAGTATTTCAATGAAATACCAAAAAATTACCATAACCATTTTTTGATAGGTATAATCCCAAAATTAACTCCATTTTATGGAAATAAATTTAAAACATTGAAAAATATAATTTTTAATTAAAATCCTCAGTTTTATAGAAAATATCAATTTTAAAAATTAAAATAGATTTTATAAAAATTTCAAAAATTATTTAAGGTCTCGTAAAAATATCATATAATAATAAGAATACAGAATATTATATTTGAATAAATTTTATGAATATAATATTACTTTTTAATCATTATATTAATTATATAATTATAAATAAACAATTATTTTTTTATCAAAATATCATCAATTTATTAATAATTTATAAGAAATTTATTTTCTTTTACTATGATATAATTATATCATATTAAAATTAATAAGATGACTAAATTTTATTTTTAATTTCATAGGTAAGGTTATTGTTCTAATGGACATATTAATATTCCTAAAGTCCCCATTATTATTCCACCAGTCACATTACTATTAATCAAAAAATAAACATATAGAAAAAAAAAATAAAATAAACAAATGCGTATTTTAATATTAATCATTCAAAAATAATGTTTTTTATTTAAAATATGATTTATAAAAGTGTAAAAATTTATATCTAAAAGATGTTTTCAGTTAGATGGTGGTAAAACTGTGTTTTGTAAAATACAACCTTTTATTTGTAAAATTGGATTTAATCTTATATTATCTCTCAAAAATGTTATGGATGAATGTAAAAATATTCCATTTAATATATAATATATAATATACATTAATATATTTCACTAATATTGATTAATTAAATTTATTAATGTAAAATCCTGTCGTGGGTATAAAAGTAGTTTGTATAGACTTACATCATGTACGTTTAATTTGTTTTTATTTCTATTTAATTTTTAAACAGTAAATTAATTTTATAAACATTTGTAATATATATTTTAATAAAATCTTTAATCTCATTCATTCCCACCATTCCCAACATCTTGGAGATAATTATTTTAATTAAATTTTAATATTTAAATCTTTTGATAAGCTGGTAATCTACTGAAGATGTCAAATTTAAAATTAGTTATATTGTAAAATCTAAAGGTGTTACATTATCCCCTTATCCAATAAATAGATTCCTCTAAAATTTATATTTTACTTAAAAAATATTACTTTGATAATTCAAAATTACTTTATATGAAACCCACATTAGAAATAGGGTTAATAAAATATCCTCTCAATAAGTGGTAAAGTAAAATTATGAATTCCCCATAAAACTACACATTTGAATAGGATAAAATTAGTGAAAAATGAAAATATGTACAAGGAGAAATAATATAATCATAAAGGTTCTAAAAAAGAGTGATGGAGAAGATAGACAATATAATATTAACCATTAAAAAGCTATAAATTCTCTGATCAGTTAAAAGAACCTTGATTTCCCAGAAATAAAATTAAATGGATAATGATTTTGTTCCAAAAATCATTCCCAAGTGTTGAGGTTTTCTTTTACTATCCAAAAATGAACATGATAACATATACTTAATTTATTCTGTTCCATGTCATAGTATCATACTTTTTTGTGCTTCAATCTATCTCCACTTCATTTTTTGAATCTAGAGATGAATATTTGACAAAACAATTTATGTCTGAAGCAATTTTATGAAACATAATACCCAAAATACAATCCTTTGGCCTTTAAATGTTTACTTAAACCAATATGGTTATCATATGATATATATTAAAAATAATTACCAAATATTAACTTGATACTTTCCAGAAGTAGTTAATCTTAAAGACCATCTAAAATAGTTATTTCCATATTCAATGACAAGAAATTTAGATGGTAGGTAACTAAATTTACAAAAATCAATGTAAGATAAGATCCCTAAAATAATGTATCTCTTTTTTTATATATCAAATTTTTTAATACCTTAATCTCCTTAAAACCTTTATGAAACATTCAAACATCTATTAGTAGAATCTAATGTTAAATATATCACTTAAATCCAAATATTTTATAATTCCAGCATAACATAAACCATTATATCACTAACCATCTTCTTGTTCACCAATACAATCACATAACCATATATTTATTATTATACCAACATAAATAACATACTTATGGTTATTTTACTCAATTCATGTGTTTTCAATAAGATCAACTTGCAAAAGAATCTCTTCACATGATTACTGGTATTTTTCATCACATGCATCAAATTATTTAAATAATAAGTATTAATGTACAATCATTATATATCTCATAACCATTATAAAAATAGTATCATAACATATTTCATGAATCCAAAAACACAATCACATTAATTAGTATACTTTGACTGTAGTGACAACTTAACCTTGATTGTGATCCCTTTACTTTTTATGAGCTATATTTATTTTATGCCCAGGACATTCATTTTCACACTTACCCATATCCTTATGGTTTAAGAATCAAATAATAGATCATTAATTCCATATTTTACAATTATAAGCATGGTGTCCATTTTCAACACACATGAAGAAATGTACTTTTCCTTTTAAGAATATACCAAGGTGTTTCCTTCTACAATTAACACATGTGGGAAAATATTTCATTTTTTTCTTCCCATTATCTATATTTTTTCCATCTTTTGTATTCTTCTATTTCTTCCCTTATACGCAATAAGACTGGGTAAATATTTTTCTTTTTTTATAACATGATATTATATCTTTATATGATGAGAATATTTTTTATAATACATCCCATAAAAATATTTGGTAAAACCCACAGAAGAAATGATCATTCTTACTCTTTTGATTATGTGCATTGATGTTCATCCCATTTATTCTTATATGAGCCATTTCTGGAAAATTGACCAAAATATATTAGATCATAACATAATGAAACATAATATATAATCCCAAAAATAGTGAAATAAATAACCTAAATTGAAATATTTGTGTGTAGTTAATCTCAAAATCATAAACATGGTTTCATTAGGGGCATATTTACTTATAAATACTTCATAATAGGTTGTATAGAAAATGTTAATTATCCTAAGCATATCCCTAGTAGTGTCACACAATGTGCACAATGAGTCCCATTGTAGGGTACTATATTAGCCTCAGTTAGCCTGAGACACCTTGTCGGAGTTGTTATCCCTAGGTACGTATGTGAATGAACCATGTCCACTTGTAGTATCCATACATGAATTTTTCTAGAAAGAACTACTTAATCCCCATCTTACCAAAATTATAGGATTTTCTTATATGCTTATTTTAAAAGTCTATATTTGGGTTAGGTTTCCTAATTTATGCATTCAAAATATTTTTTACATGGTTTATAAAAAAATTTAATTGATACCAATTGTAAATACCCAGACCCTAGTAACCCAAAGATGGTTCCTTACTTTATTAAATAGGTACTGTGCAGAAGTATTCGCATCCCAAAGGACTAAAAAGTTTAGTATTTTTTTGAATAAATATTACATATAATAACTTCACAATTTAAAATTAAAGGAAATAAAATATAACAATTCTATTTAAAACACCCATAAACTCATATATTATCCTTTCATGTCATTTGAAATATACATTTTTTCATCCAGTGGAAAATAAAACATAAGAAAGAGATGACCTATGATTCCCATTAAGGGTAAGAAATAAAATATAATATATCATAAAATTAAACAATAATCCAAGGTAAATAACTAAAAAACATTTAATTAAAAAATAATCTTAAGAATAATATTCATGGAACAAAAGCTGGATAAATAATTCTATATAAAATAATCACAAGAGATTGAAACTTAACCATTAGAATTGTACTAGTCAAATAATCACATGGGATGTCATTTACTAATATCATATTGAGGGGATGAATAATTTCAGAGATCATAATCATACCATCATGTCTTCAGCCATGAAACCATACATAAATTGGAAGAAACTCGGTTATATTTGTCTCCTGAGACCTACCGGTCCGTTGAGGGGCTATAGCGGGTACCACCTGTCACTTACTAAGTATAATGCATTCATTATATATAGATTAAATGATTTAAAAATATATCATTAACTCAATGTTTACCATACCATTTTGAATATTTTAATCATAATTATAGAGGAAAATATGATAATAGAATCATTGATAAATTATTGATAGAATTACCCTTTTTACTTTGAGATGAAGAGTTCTTTTATAAAATCATGTGTATTTGTCCTAAAATCAAATTTTAAAAACGAATATACTAGAAAATAAAATATTATTACAATGAAATAATATTTGAGTCATAAATTATGACCACCTTTATTGAAAACTTGTAAAATGAGTTTTTATAAAACTATTGAAATGAGCCTCTTTAGTACGGTTTAATGGAAAATATTAAAGGGAGTTTAAATAAAAAAGGAATCATTATTTGAATAAAAACATAAATAAAATAATATAGTTTTTGAGGATAGAAATATTTATTTTAGAAAAATATTTTTGTATTAGAATAGATTATTATGTGCAGTTGAAAATGGGTATGAAATTGGAATGTTCCCTTAAATCAGGGTTTCTTATTAGAAGGACATAAAAACAATCCTTATAAAACATGTATTAACCCATAAAATAAAGGATAAATGATAAAAATATATAATTTACAAACATATAAAAAGGGTTTTGAAGAATTATATAGAAGTAATTTTGATTTACATTATGGTAAAGAGAGATAATGCATAACCTGAATGAAAATGGGGGTTCCGGGAGAATCCTTTACCACGTAGAAAAAAGTGGATCCACATGCCCCATAAAATTAATGATGATCAAATCAAAAATTGAATAACATTATAATAAATATATTAAGGATATAATACATCAATGGTAAGTATTCATACTCAACACACAAGAAATAATGGTGAATAAGGCATCTCTCATATAAAAAAACTGATACGAGAATGTTGTTACCTTATATAAGAATGTGTTTTTCACTTGATATTAATTTCATAGATAATAATATAATTAATTTAATTAATTAATTATAAACATTTTGAATTTTTTTTTATTTATTATAATTTTATTATGTTCATTTATTATTATTTTTCGATGAGTTGTATGATACAATTTTATCATTCAGGAGTGTTCATTTCATTGGTTTTCATGATTGGATCACTTGTATACATGTACGAAAGATCATGTGAAATTGGAATAGTTATACAGAATTGAATTTATATGATATTAATGAAATTAAATAATATTAAATGTTTATAGATATCATTTTTTATTTGGGCTGATGATTAATCCCTAGATAATAGGTCAGTGATAATTGTTTAGATTATTTGGAAGTTTTTCGATCATTGTGAACTATTTTCATCTAATGAATTAGTATTATATATATATACTAGTTCAAGAATCCTAAAAATGTTTTATTAAATTAATTAGATTCTTTTTCACCATAAAATGGTTTTATGACAGGCCTTTATGGTGTAATTGAAAAACAAATACACGTCACCCATGAAGGTAGTTAATCGGAAACTCATGGGCAATGTTTTCATTTTTTGAATAAAAGGAAGTGGATAATATAATTGATGATGAATCTTAATTTAAAATAATAATATGATAGTATATATATGATAAATTAGTTTTTATGTTACTCTCGATAGAAGAGGAAAAAATAGATTAAGAAGAAAATAAATGAAAAGAAATTAAAACAGAGTAAAAAATGATATACCTATTGAATTCATTTCCTTGAGGACCTCATTAAGAAAATTGATTTTTGTCACTTGTTGAGACCAAAGTATCCTAGAAGTGGGGGATATGTTTTGGAGATTTATTGGGATGAAATTGTAAAATTATCTAATCTTGTAAGCTATGAGGAGAAAATTTGGTTAGGGGAGAGTTGTGTTTTTTTATTTATTTTTTCATTAGTGAATAAATATGGATTAACCCAAGATGTATTAATGATTGCATGAATAAATTCAGTAAATAGATATGAACAATTCTATATAACGGTGATTATATTAGTAATAACTCTGGGAATATTCTATCTATCTTTGAATGTATTTATACCATAAATTATCTTATTTTACCATTCCTAAAAAATTCTAGTATTTCTGGAAAATCTCAACAAATTCAACCAAACACGTTTTTTGATGTATATAATTCAAACAGGAACTCAATTTTATAAAAAACGTATAAATATAGGATATTTAATTTCTAATTAAAATCCGCATTTACTTGGAAGATATCAATTTTAAAATTATATATGATTTAATATCACCTTGAATTACTAAGTAATGCCACATGAAATTTTATGAATATAGAATTTCATTTAAATCATTATATTATTTATATAATTGAAAATAAACATTTATGTTTTATAAAAATATCAACACTTATTTAATAATTTCTAGAACATTTCTTTAATTATACTATGATATAATTATATGATATTTCCATTTATAAGATGCCTAAAGTTTATTTATACTTTCATAGATGAGGTTATAATTCTAATGGCCATATTAATATTCCATATGGTCACATTGTTATTCCAACAGTCACATTACTATTCGTCAAAAATGAAACTTATCATAAAATACAAAATATTTATCCAATGTAAATTTTGATATTACACCATAAAAAATAATGTATATTTTTTCAAATAATATTTATAAAATTGTCAAAATTTATATTTAAACAAATTCTCTATTAAAAACCAGTAAAAATGAATTTAGAAAAATATATCCATTCTATGTGTAAAATTTGATTTATTATTATATTATGTCGCAAAAATGTTTTGTAGGAATGTAGAAATATTTTATTAAATATAGAATATATAAATTTCATTTATATAATTTAATAATAGTGATTAATTTAATTTATTAAAATAATGTGTCATTATGGGAATTCAATATTTTTTTATAAAAACAAATCATTTATACTACATTGGTTTTCATTTATAAATAACTGGTAACAAAGTAAATAATTTTATAAACATGTGTAATATATATTTTTGTAATTTACATTATATCATTATTTCCATCCATTACCAACATCAATAAGATAACTATAATAAAAAAAATTAAATCATTTATTACCCTCGTAAGATATCAAAGAAGATAAATTTTAAAAGGGGAATAATATAAAATCATAGGGGGTTATATCAATTACCTAATCTCTCAGAGAACTCTATCTTTCTTTTATTTGGTGAGTTTGAGAGTTTTTTAATGTGTTTGGTGTAAGTCATGTTCCATGATAACTAATTAGGAATAATAACAATATCATTAACTCCCAACATTGTCCCATTTGAGTACACATTGTATATATTTTTTCACATTCAATGTTAGCCCACTTCCTTCTGGTTCCCCCCATTAACTAAAACAAAAAAAAATTGTTTGAGAAGCACTAATAATTGTAGGAAACCCCATAATCATTAAAAATCCAATATAATATGTTTAAATCATGACACATTATTTTAAATAATTTACACCTTATGCTTAACCTATGTCATTTATTATTACCATTTAATTATGTTTTTCATAATGTTTTGTAATGTGATTTTGAATTTATAAAACATATCCATAGGAGTATCGAACCTGGTGGAGGCACGTTGTTGTGCACTAGATGATCATAATTTCAATATTAGTACACCCTTTTTGATTCCTTACCATAGGTAAATTTTCTCCAGAAACATATCTACTTGTGGTATCCAGATAGAGATATATTTTATTCAAAAATTCACATTCTCTATTCCTTACCTTGTTTTACTATATTTATCATCTATGATTATCATAAGTTTATATTCCTTAATATATGTTTTCTTAAAAATAGTTCCCATTGATTCTTCTAAAATTATTCTAATACCAAATATAGAAACAAGGGCTTCTCATAAATAGATATTATATCATTTTAGATGAATATAAAATACATTACACAAACACACAACTGAGTACTGTAATAGCTTAATGTCTTTCAAGACTGGGTAAAAAATATTCTAATTTGGTGAAAGATCATCAATTTTTTTTACAAAGATCATTACATTTAGTATTCCTCATAGAAATACCCTACCAAAATAATTTATGCATTACTTGTTTCATGTTAACATAATAATGGTTGTGTTTAGATTCTCAATAATGGGTAAACAAGGGAGATACGTAAGCATATCATGAACGTATGGGTATGAGAATATGAGAATACGAATACCATGAACATAATGGTATAAGAACATGATATTCACATTGGAAAACCATACCTTTCATATAAAATATCATAATATGGAGTCATGGTATAAAAATTTATAGTTCATAAGACATGTACCATTGGTAAATAAATTAACATGAGTTAAGTTAACATAACATTTTCATAAGAAATTTAATTCTCAAATACCCATAAGAACATTAATTAATTTCCTTAGTAGTAAAGTCGCATTTTGAAAACATATCATGGAACTCCATGGGAGGCCGCACCTTCTAGGTGGGACAGACCACCATCCTTAGTGGTAGCCCTATAATCATAGTGGAATGGTATCACTCAAATACCCTTAATAGTAGTCAAGGTTTAATCCTAATACCATCAATGTTAAAAAAAATCCCTTACTATACCAGGTTCAATCCATATTATATTCCTATATATCTCATGAGGTATAAATATTTATCTTATTAATTTTTGGGTACTATAGAAAAACTATTCACCGGTGGGCCATTGATTTAAAAATATGGGCCTGTGGGCCATATACTTTTCATTATTTTTCATGTGGAATATGGGTTATATAATGGTTTTCATGATAATTAGCCCTACAGTCTAGGTACTGAATAAATAATGCTTGATGGGTGTTTTATACCCCTAGGGGGGGCTATATCCTTCCTTTCCAGCTTTTCTGTGAGGTTTGTGTGTATATGTGTTTAACATAATTGTTCACCCACACACCTTACATATATATAAATTTTTTAATGTAAATGGGTTTCATAAATATCTTTTCATCATAAATTGAAACCATATAAATAGAGAATAATAATCGTATCCTTGTATAATATCCCCAATATAGAAAAATTTAAGTCAAAGGATATCATCTTAGATAGAAAATGAATTTGAAAGACTAAATTGTAAATTTATTGGGGAAAAATCCTTTCCAATTAGAAACACACTTTTTAAAAGTTAAAAAATTTTAGAATTATTTTATTTGTAAATAACTCCTTTATTTTTTAGGAAGATCTAATAATCCTTTAATATATTCTATGATGAAAATTTACTTTCACTTTGACTATTTTTTAAATAAAACTTTTTGAGGATATAAAATTTAAAACATATAAAGAATTATTTAAATTAATTTGATGTCATGAAGGAGGAAAATTATGCACTTTTATTAAATGTTAAAACATGTATTTCTTTCATATTTTAATTTAAATACAAAAAAATATATTTTAAAAATGACAAGAATATTCCATTAAAAATATTTTCTGAAGATTATAAAATAGGTAAAAATATCTTTAATAAATATATTGAATAATTCTAAAATAAATTGAACAGATTTTTAGAAAAAATGGTTTTTGATGAAAAGGGATTTCGGACCGAAGGGAGAAATAAATATATGTATTCTTTAAAAAAATCTTTAATATTTTATATACTATAATGTGTCAAAATGGTAATATTACATGAAAATATCATGAATAAATAGAGCATAATAATATTTGTGGGTTTATTATCATATATATCAAATTATTTTATCATTGGAAACATAATCATAAAAAATCCTGATAACTGTTGAGACAGAAATATAAAATCCATTCAACTTTGGTAACTTTGAAATGTAATAATTGTGAAGGAATAAAATAAAATAGAACATAAAATTTTTTGAAGAAGAATAAATCCATGATATTACATTTCAAAGGGGTTTTATATAGACCTCTTGAATGAATATTGGTGCATAAGATATGTTTGTCTCAAAGAAGGAAAATTATGTAATAAATCCCTTAAATAGTATTTAAATTTTGAAGCATGAACCCCATAAAATATTTCTACTAAAATGGTTATTTAAATAAAAAATTTAAAATTAATCAAATCATTATATAAATTCCTGGGATTTATAAACACCCCATAAAATAAATTAATTAGTGAATATGGAATTTGTCTCACCGAAAAAAAGTGCGACAAAAATCTCTTTTTGTATGTCTCGATGTCCTTCGTACTTGTTTGAACCTTCTGTGTAATAAATATATGTTTATTATAAATATATTAGATACCCATATATATATATATCACACCATATATAATTTAATTATGTCCTTTTATTACTCAATTATTTACAATTCCATGTCAGCATTATGTTTTGTTTAATAAGAACTTTGTTTTCTGTATATGTTATGATTTTTTATTTATGGAAATCTTAATTTAATGATGGTTTAATTATATCAAAAAAATAATAAGTTATTATAGTATTTATAAATAAATTGTTCTTTTAAAACATATCATGAGATATAGTTATGAAAAATGAATTATCTTACAATCATGGATACTGTATGACGTAAATACATGTGATTAATGTTTCTATTTTTCAAGGATAATTATGGAAAAAGTTAAGTAATATTTTATATTTATATAATTACCATAATAATCATATATTTAACAAATTATTTTTTTAATTTTTCTTATATATATCATCCATGTGTTCTGGTGATAAAAAAGAGTTGCATCGCTTTGTGAATGTGGTATTACACACGTATAATGGAGACATTATCATTTTTTAGTTTAATAAATAAAATGATTATTATCTCTAATAATGATAAATATGTAATTAATATAATAAAAACATAATTTATATCAAATATATTCATTGAATATTTTCTTTATCACCGTCCATATAAAGAACTAGTGAATGACGAATCACATTGCATCGTGAGGCAACACTCCACCGTATACACGAGTGACATTATAATATCCCCTATGGAATGGAATGTAAAATAAAGAAACATATGATATAATTATTAAATAGGTATAATAATTTTATAAATATAAAATATATACTTTATATCCATCATCTTATCCAACCATGAAAGATGGTAATGGAAAAATGAATAACATCGTTTCGGGAGGTGGTAGTCCAAAATATACACAAACAATGATTTCATAACCCATTTGACATATGAGGATATAAATTTAGGTCATAAACATAAAATAAAAACATCAGATTATATGATAGATAATAATATTATTTTATCATTTTTTTACAAATAATTTAAAGAGGTGGAGGGATAAATAAAACAAAAACACTCATTGAAGAATGTTACCTCTTCTTCTGGTACCCTTCTTATGTTTGTACCAAAATCCTTCCGAACTTTGATATTTTCACAAAATAAGACTTATAGGATGAAATAAGTAAATTTTAAAACTTATTTGGTCAGTTCTGTGTGAAACTAAATTGGATTCAAGTTGTTGTGAAGAGATGATAGGGGGCGGTCATTTCTAAGTTAGTTGAGTGGAACTCTTATAATATTTTTAAAAGAAAAAGTCATACCCATGTTTTTCTCACACCAAAAGGATAAAAAAGAGGTTATTATATAGAATATAATGTATAGGGTTTAAATATGTCTATAAAATGGTTTTTGGATAATTTTTTGGTCACTGATGATCATTATATTTATAGTCTAACCCTCGGTAAATCAATTTTCACCATAATCTTGATAAACAATTTTTATTATTTTCACAGTTCATTTATGTAAAAAATAATATATCCTTATTGTATAATATCATTTTTTCTATTAAAAATATGGAATTTATTTTCCATAATTCCATTCATAATAGTGAAATTTTTTTTTTAAATTAATCCCATATAAGGATTGAGAAAACGACTTTTTTAATAGAAAATGTTCCAAATTTTATAAAGTGTTTATATAAAAATTCAATTTGAATATAATTAAAATGATATAAATTGGATTGATTGATATAATATTGAATTAGTTTTACATTAAAATTTAAATTATATAATTTTACATTATAAATAATTTAAACAAAAAATTCTTAATCCATTAAAATTAAATATTTTTCACTATTCATAAAAATTGAATTTATTTACAAAATTTCCAAACAATCGCCCTAAGATAATTTTGATATGGTGACTTAAAAAATGAAGTTAAGTTTTACAAAGAAAATATTATTAAATAGGTATAAATTAAAAAACAAAATTTCGAAAATTAATAGTAAATTATCTTTTACCAAAAAATATATTTTTTAGAAACCATTTCTTTTTCTGTCAAATGGGTCAAATTTTTTCTATAATCAGTAGACTTCAATTTTAGTTATTTTTATACAATATAATAATCATAATTTTATAATTTCTATTACTAACCACAAATTTAATGACTATTTTATAATGGTAAAATTTTATTAATACTATTTTAATATATTATCATGTTCCATTAAAACTCATGTTCCAGGAATTTCAAGATATTAATGAAATTGAATTTATTTTAAAAATAAATATATTATATTGTATTATGATATTATATTCCATTCTACTCAGGGTTTTTTTGTCATATACACTATTTAATATGATATTCAAATTTTAGTATCTCTCACTATTACTAATATTTAAACTGATATAATTAAGGGAATCAATAATATTACATCACCAGAGAGATTATAAATAATATTTATATGAATTTTCTTTGAAAAAAAATTATTGAAAACATATTATGCGTAATATATCTAAAATTAAAAAACACTACTCATGACTCGATATTCATCTCATCCAAATTCGTTATTTATTTCTTTTGTTGGTTATCATACCCTCACATATAAATTGATATACATTTTTTTTATTTTTTGAATATTTATTTTTCTCTTGTTATTAAATATAAAAAAGTATCCATTTAAATATTAGTTTATAAAATAGTAATAACCCAATATAGACATTTCAATATGGACTAAATGTGTAGGTTATCTAATAAATCCCTATGATATATGAATTTGGTGAGATTTAAATTCTGTTTCCCTTTTAAAAATTATCCTAAAATGGAATTTCAAATAACGATCTTATTCATGAAAAAAACCTCATTGTAAAAGTATATCTCATGGACATGTGGAAAATAAATTTTTTTAAACTATATGTGTGGGTGAATCACTACTATTAGGAATTATCCTTTAATATATATCAAACTTTTTCTTCCATTAATATAAACATGCTGATTTGTTTCCCTTTGGATATTTTAAATTTCATGATAATCCATAAATTGTTAGAGGTCAGAAAAACATATAATATATCATGGGTGACATGCCTCGAACATAATTCACATATCAAATTTTATACATCAATTACCACATAATCATTAAATCTAGTAAGTTTAATTTTATTTAAAAAATTAATTAAAATTAAATTCTCTATTACATATTCACATTTTATTAGTGGTGGATTTTTTCAAAACTAGTAAATAGAATTGAGAATTTTGAAATATATAAAAACTAATTAAGAGAAAATACAAAGTTTTCTTTTTATGAGAGCTAAAAAATCACCAACTAAAGGATAAATTTATCAATTATTTTTTTAGTGTTGATAAAAGTATCAGCATTACCTTTTGAGAGTTGATAAAAGATTATCTTTTTTGTATATAAAATTGCACTGTTAAAACATGTTATGAATAATTTCATATAATTATATATATTTATAAAATTTTAAATTTAATTAGTCATATGAGGACTTGGGAAAAGTGAATGTCCACTTATTGGAAAATATTTGTGGAATCTATTTATATTGGTAATCAACAAGTGCATCAAGACTTTGAAGAAAAAATCAAGAAGAAAAATAATCACAAAAACCCCAGGGTAGGACTATCATTATTGAAGATCCTGTTATATTGGAGAAGAAATATTGTTTTCCACATTCTGTTAGAAAACACAAGTTTATTTTTTTGTATGATCAATGTTTTCATCATTCAGATGGTTTTAAAATAGTGTTTCCCAATTTCAAAAAAGATGGGAAATTATTCTTTATCAACATAGTCCTATTATAAGCAAATTAATTCTTTGTATCCACAAATTTAAGCGAAGGTGATAAGTAAATTATCTATATAAAATTCAATTTATTTAGTCAATCCAATTTCTAATATTTAATGAAATATTTTTTATCCAAAAAATTATATCACATCCATGTTTCCAATGGTTTCTTTTGATATGAAGGATGATCCAATTTTGGTAGAATTATGTGTCCAATAAATTTGGTTTATTCAAGTCAAAACATAGAGGATATGCTAACTCCCTCATAGTCTGGGGGTGGGTCAGGGTGAAACGGATCATGGGACCTCTATACCAAACCTAGCCTTATGATTTTTTCATTTCTTTGGATGGGTTTAGATAATTTTGGTATTTATGAGAGACATGCTAGCATAATGGCTATTGAATTAGTTGGGGTCCAATTCCACATATTTGTTATGGGTTATTTATTTATTTTTACTGGTACCTAACATTGAGTTATCATCTTTGGTCATGAGCCACTAGACTTACGTTTTGTACATCACATATATTAGGTTCATAATTATTGACATTTAAATCATTCCTAATTGTGTGGTTCTTATGTTATTCAATGGAAGTGGTTCTCTTTTAATGTGTTTTTCCTTTTTGGATTTCAAAAAATATGATGGAATCTAATGAGTTTCCCTATTATTTTCCATGGAACTATTTGGACATGCATGGAAATTTGAGGAGGAAGACACTGGGAATAAAATCTTTGTTTTAGATATAGTGAATTAATATATTAGAAAGACCATGGAGGTAAGTTTAATAAATGTTTGACAAGTATTGGGTGTATTTTTTAAGTATTTTACCTCACATTTTTTAAAATTTGTCGTACTCTTATCCCGATATTCGGACTGGCGGTTCTATGGAATTGTTTGACCCCATCCTTCATGGTTGTAATTTTATTTTAGTTAATTTAGGGACTTTGACCCCATCCCATTATTGTACATATATATATATATATATACATAAATATTAATTGATTCTTATTTATAATTATACATACATTAATCACATATATATAGTAATTATATAGGTATAAAAAATAATATAGTTAATTATATGAATGGGGACTGTGTCGTTGCTCAAATATTAAAGGGTTTGGGAAGGTCAATTAATGATTACCCATCCCATGACACATAGGGTGAATACATGCTTTCTATATCATCCATGAATTTGTGTGTGTGTGTTTATATATATTTAAATATGTGTGTGTGTTTGTCTATATATAAGTAATTAAAAACTATAACTTCAAATATTTAAAATAATTTAAATTATAAAATCAACTTATTAGAATTTTAGTAATTTCACTATTTAATAATGTATATTATAATTTTTGGAAAATATTTATTCATTTAATTAAACTATATTTTTTTAAATTTAAATAAAAAATATAAATGAGGATAATTATTTAAATTTTTTATTTACAATCAATATAATACATATGTCAATAATCATCACAAATAATATATATCTACTAATAAATTTTAAATATATTTAAATATGATTATTTATTTTATTATATTTAATTTTATTGATTTATAAATATTTATTTCACATAAAAAATAATTAAACAAAATATTAATATTATATATTTTTATTAAAATATATATTTTTAAATATATATACATTTATTAAATAAATAATATTATTTTTTCCTGTAATTATTAAATTCACTAATACATTTAATAAAAAAAAATTATAATATTTATACAGTTGTCATACTATTAATACATTTTTTATACTTTTAACATATTTATTTATTATTATTTATATTTAATATGTTTATAAATAATAAATATTTTGTTATTAATTTTTATTATTATTTTCATTTATAATATTTTAATTTTTAATAATTTTTAATAATTTTTAATAGTCTTCAAATTTGTTAAATCATTGACATTTATTTATATATATTATTTATCATGATTAAATATTATTAATATGTTTTTAATTTTTATGACTAATATATGGTCATTATTATTTTTTAGGTTTCAATATTTTTAATATTTTTGAAATCTATATAATATATTTACATTCGTGTATTTTTTAATATATTATTACTTTATGTTGTTCACATAATTCATTTTTAATACATTTTTTTACTATACAATTAATATTATTATGTCACCCACCCAGTGCCACATGGCGTACTCAAGATGAGGCCATGACATGATCTCAGGGGAACTTCCCTATGTTCTAAAAGTAGCAAACTAGTGGAAAGGTCTTAATATATATAATGGGGAGACTAATTAGTTTAACTAAATTCGTACAGTATTGGAAAAACCTAAATCATACGCAACATAAACATCATAGTATGCAAAATTATATAATCGTAATATTGTAATAAATTCAATATGCAAGTCATACTATCCTACAAACCCAAATCAATCATTATGTGAATCCCAAATAATAGAACCAAAATACAATGCAAGAGAACATCCCCTACTACTCTATATGAGCCTTATATACCATGTCCTCTAATACCCTCGAGCTGCACCATCCGAATCTAATGGATGTCATGTGATGAACCTAAAAGTGAACATAAGATCTACATGGACACTAAGGTGCACATGTCTATTGTGATAAATACATCTCTGTAGGGTCTCGCCAAGTTCCTATAATATATTCCACCATATACATATATAAATGGGGAAAAATATTAACATTTCATGCATGTGTTTTGGATTTTTTTCTTACTAGGGCACCAAAACTCACTATGTGTTATGTCAACTTGTTCTTACCAGAGCACCACGAAACCTTATCATAGCTGCTTTGATGCCATGCGGGAATACCCCACATCGCATTACTTCATTCCATAATTCTAATTCCAAGAATATACCTGAAGAATTACATTTTTTGGAATCTAAACCTCAACTCAATAGTACCAGGAATAGTGTATACATCTACTTCATGACCCACTACTTAATAACTCCACGTATGGTCCATTTCTCTCATCTAACATAATAACATGTCCTAGCCCCTCAAGGGTTGACACTTCAATGACCTAAGCCTATTAGGAAATGTTATTCATTAACAAAAACCAATCCTTTCACACTCAAGTGCAGTCACAAGAACACTAACAAATCCCCAAAGACTCCAAGAATGATACAAGCACCCCAACCCATCCTTGAGACTCTGGGGAGGTCACAAGAACATTGGACTAGAGCAGTAGACACTATAGTTGTAATAAGAAAAGTTGTCGATACTTATAGTCTCTAGGGAGGTTAGATCAAGCGGATAGACCAAATACTTATAAAAACACTTCTTATTATCCCTATGAACTATTCTAATTAGACCAATCCCTTAATCGAATACATCTTACCTTACTCATTAATGAATTCACCAGGTCCTCTAGACCCACCATATTCATTTCTCATTGATAAAATCTCATTCCTATCATCCCTAAGTGACATGAAAACCCATATGATCATATTGGATGAGACCTAAAGTATTGATACTCCTTGTGTAGTTATCACATACTTCCTAGACCCACATCCCATCGACCATCCCATACCACACAATTTTACGCCCCTTGGAATAATTATTCCATGTTCCATATCCCATAACCTACACCTATGATTTATCTCACATATTTCAATTTATATCACTTAGTTCATCAATTGATGTAGAACCATATCCATCAAAAAAAATTTAGTCCAAGAAGACCCATCTCACTCACGGTTCTAATCAAGCTTCATACCACCATCAAGATGGTGTCAATAACTAATCATTAGATGAATGGTCATCTACTTCAACAATATGAGGTTGAAGCCTAACTTGTATGTACAACTATCAACAATATGTGTTTCCTAGTATACCTATATCTCATCACGTACCTCATGATATACACAATGTCCCATGAGATCCTAAATGACATCCCCATCCCATGGAGGCATAGTCATTGGGGGATATATATTCTCGAAAGTGTTAAAGAGAACTTAACTAAAGAACAAGAGGCCTAATGTCACCCTATATCTTCTTACCAATGATTCCCTAATCCTTATCCTTATTCCCAATCCCATGCAATAATTATTTATGTATACAACTTCCTGAATGGACCGAAGTCCTTATTTTTTATTTATTTTGGATAACCTCACATTCAAGGGAGGAGGGGGAATCCTTACAAGGACCATAGGCTTAAGATATTGCATTACCCGTAGTTCTTAAAGAAAATATATAAAATATAACAACTTAAAACAGCTCATCCCTAGTATCTGGATCATGATATAAACTCCCCACCTTCATATGGTAGTTCAACTAGGCTTATCGTGCATGCACAGGATATTCCCAATTGCAACGCCTTGCCTTATCTTTCGTCTTCATCTGTTAGCATATTATCTGGTGAATATGCCTGCTTTGAATACTCATATGGAGTCTACTCCATGTAGTTTCCACCTTTTCTATTAAGCAAAAATTATTTTTGGTAGATAAAATATAGGGGGTTTGAAATCCTTACTAGCCCGAAGGTCTTGGCTGGCCCAAATACCATGAAGCACTCGAGGACATAATCAGTGACCCGAAATCCCAAATAGATAAATATTTTCAACTGCTATAGTATTGAAAAATACCTACTAAAGTGTCTACTATATTAACCTATAAATATGTCTCCACTTGGTTTTGAACTCAGCTATATTTAATTCACTTTTCGAGTCCTCACCAAATGGGCCAAGGCTCTTCGGTGAATTCATGTATACATTGATGCATAAAAAAAATATGACATTGTATTAAGGGGACCACCTGTAACACCAAACCCAAATCACCATATATTATCCAAAGTGACACACGGTCTCATGTGTATCTCATCACACATAGAAGGTAACCAACTAATAGTGATGGTCTGAACACTGTCAGTGGGGATACATTACACTTTGTATTAGTAAAGACATGTACAAATAGTAATATATGAAAAAATAGATTAATTAATAAATTATATAATAAATGGAATTATAAGTATCTAATTTCATAAAGAATAATAAACCATGATCCCCAAAATTAGTAGAAAAAAATTATAAATACAAGTATGAAAATAAAACATTATAACATTACTCTAGATTATATCTAGGTACCACCTCTGAACACCATATGATATAACATATATCCTTTTTTCTAGAGCATTTCACTTTCTTGTATCCTTAATCAGGATGTATTCACAAGAATCAAGATAGCCAAGTATGGTTTGAGTATAAACCCAGTATGACATCTCCCAAAGAATTATTAATAAGAGTTGACATGAATGAGATTGTTTGAAATTAAATCAAATAAATGAAAAAACAATAATTACTCCATAATGTATTGAGAGTTCATGCACTAAGCATGTTACCACAAACCCGAGACCATATCTACTTCAGATTCAGGTGGAAATCAAATTAATAAGATAATTCACTAACTATAGTCTATCACAAGGTAACCACATGTATCCCACAGTAGCCACAAGGATGAAGACAGGTTGAGATAGGAGATTGTCAAACCCCATCAAAAACATATCCCATACCATAAAATCATCATACAATATTTCTACCTCTAGTTGAGCCACATTGTATCCATATCCTAACACATCCATAGGTCATGCCTCGAGGCTATCGTACCCCTTCTTATGTCTCTTCCACCATTATCTTAATAACATTTCAACACACTACCTCTATAATGGATATCTAAGATAAGATGGCACACTTATTATTTGGTACCTGAAGAAATACATCAAAATGGGATACATTACACATAATGGGCATATCAATTATTGGAAGAACAAGTATAATAAGAATCAATATCAGTAGACATACACACACACATGTGACTATATGAAAACATGGTCCCATGGGATACACATGCACAAACATATGATCATGATCAAACAAGTTCTCAAGGGATACAGACACAAACATATTTGATCAAACCTAAAACATGGTCTAGATTCCCAAAGGAATACAAAACCATTTCAAGACAACAATAATAAACATGCCCTTTACATGGTAAAGATATTATATCCTTAAGATTCATTATAAAAACATCATGATTTTCCAAGTACTGATTCCCATCTCTTGACTCTACACCACTAGATTAAACTCACACATAAAGGGTCACTAGAAATGATTTAATACAAACATAAAATGTTTTATTCAATTACACTAAGTAAAGAAACAATCCAAGGTAGTATATATACACCCACATACCAATTTTAATTATATAAATTCACTAGATCTAGGTTATACAAAGGAGAATAAATAATATCTCCTAAAATAGTTATTAGAGAAGAGGAACCATGGTCTCCATGAATTTATAAAAACCTACAAATACCCCTTGATGGAATGAATCACCATGGGATATTGTTCAATGAAGAATATGGTTTATGGTTTCACCCTATACCAATCTGGAAAATCTATAGATCTCAACTAGAATTACTCTCATTCCCTGGAGCACTCAATAGAAGGACCGTAGATTAATTAATACCAGGAATAATCAAATTAACATCACATTCAAGACCCATCATTGATGTCAAACATGTTTTCAATTTAAAATGATTGTGTTCAATGAAGAATGATGGGTTTTTATCTATTTGAACTCAAATACAACCATCACCATGTACTCTACTGTGGTCATGATGGTCTTGATCACATTATCCTAAAAATCCTATTGCATCTTCTTCATAGGGGATATTGTCATGATCCTGACCATTTTTCCTTACCACAACATCCTTCAAAGGAATTGTGAGTTTGTAATGGTTGTTCCAAATATGTTTTACCCCAACACTCCATGACCATGGACACAACTTTTACTTAACCATTTCTCCATATCCTTATTTTTATAGGGGATCTCGATAGATAACCATATCTTGTACCATGATCATGGTATTGCTCCTGAAGAACCAAATAGGCTCAAAAACATGCAAAAGATACTCAAAATAACACCATTCATTACCCAAGTATGGATCAACTCAACAAAAGTATTTCTGGGATGGAAAGAAAACATAACATATTAGGAAAAAATTATGAGGATTTACAATATCCCTCTATTGGGATTATTTTTCTCGAGAAACATCTTTAGTGGTCCTGCTAGAACATCACAGGCCACTAACATCAATAATCAAAATACTTCTCCCAGGTTTTCTAATACATACTTAATTCCACAATAATACTTTAATAAGTGGAAACATCTTCCCCCCTCACAACCTTTTCACTCTGATCTATGATATGCACTAGGCACTCTATAAAATTTTCATATTGTTCCAACTATAAATCCTCAAAGTCAATCATATGAAAATGATCAAGCATATACATCTAATGGTAAGAAACATAGAACACGTAAATAATTCCACGAAATTATGGGGTAATTTGTAGTTATTATTTAAATTATTTTATATGTTCAGTTATCTCAAATAGTCATAAAAAATACAGTGCCTGCCTCCACATCTTTCAGAAATGAGGTTTACCCATCCAAGGAGACACCTAGAAGAAAAATTTGTTTCCAAAAGTGAACTCCAAATGTCATATCCATATGTTATCATATGATGTGTATATAATCTTATTTGTAACAAACCAATTACTAACCAACTACACTCTCTCATAGGTAACATTAACCATAAACATTCCAAAAATATCTACCTCACCTACCTTATACCGATACAACGGTGAGGGGAACAACTGTCAATAGAAAGCATCAAAATGACCCATCGAAATAGACACCTTAAAAAATGTTTTTACATGAACTATTCCATGTATATGTGATCATCCCATGCTCCACCATATACTAGGATTCATGATCATAGTATATCCTCATGTATTGGAATCATCCCCTCTGACTATCCATTTTTATGTTGAAGTATTGATATACTTTGATTAAAATTATTCCCTAAAGGCTTCGGAAATCCATGCCAAAACTAGGATGTGATACCTATGTCCCTAAATGATATGATACTAGAAGGAACTCTAGGTAGTGATACAATATTTTATATATGAACATTTCTGAACTCATTTAATAAATGATTCTCTCATATCTACAAGAAATGGGATACATTTGTCAGTCAATCAACAATCACCGACACAAAATATTTTTTCCTTAGGTTATTAGGTAAACCCATAAAAATGTCCATATTAATAATGTATAAATTATAAATAAGAAAAATAAGGGTAAGAATAAAACAACCAGTATGTCGATGCTCAGGTTTTACCTACTAGAAAGTAAGGAATCATGAAATAAAACCAGTTATGTCCAACTTCAAACTCGACCGTCATAATTGACTTCAGTTGTAATAACATATCCTTTTAGACCCCTTATGTAATGACTATTTTTAATATTGATGGACTCTTATCATTTTCTATCTCAATGATGTTTTAACTATAATCCTCCCATGTATATTGATCACACTCCTTTCATCTTATGACCATCTTGTAAATGGGTCATTAACTTCAAATCATTCTCACAATGTCGCACAATCAGGATCTAACTCATGGCTATTCTTCACCTAGTCCAATAATATTGATGTGATAAAGAATGGTTCACAATTAGTAACTCCATGATCATTTAATGCATCCACAAATCACCCATCAATAAAACTCATCAAATTCTGTTCCTTCCATGTAGGCCACTCTCTATGTTCCTACATCTCATATGTTATCATATTGAGAGAATATACAATGATATTGACCATCACTTGATTACATTATATATCAAATTAAAATTTCTATAGATACTCTACCCAACACCTTGAAGTCAAGTTCATATCCCACTGAGAGAAGATATATCAAAGGATCTTATAGTTTGTGAAAACAATAAACCTCTAACCAAAGAGATAATATTTAAATCACATGAAAATATAGAACAAATACGATTAATCATAGTCATATGGTAGGTATTTATACTAATTGGGAAAGATATAAAAGGAATCATATGCTACAAATTGGTCCATATTCACTAGAAAATATACAACAAAACACCTGATAAATCCAAATAAACATTATAACCAATCTTATACTCAATAAATATCATAATAAAGGATATTTTCAATATTATATTCTCTTATAAGAATGAATATTAATAATTAAATGTTCACTAAAATTTCACTCCATTATTTGTAATCCCATTTATAAGAAGTTCTAAATAGGAGAAGTCACATATGAACCATATCTACTACCCAACTAAGCCAAATGGTGTTTTGATCTTGAAAACATTTCTAGGGAGTCCCAAGACATCCCATCTTCAACTTTAATTGGTTCTATATAAATTCACCAATCAAATATCACAGACCAAGGAACCACACTTCTTGAATACAAAATTGAAACATTTATAGTTTTTCATGAATCCAATTTTCATGCAGAGTGCTTATATCATGGTTCTTTGTAATTATTTTTAAGTGCCTACAAATATAAATGTATCATTATAATAAACCAAACTAAATGAGTTTATATTTCAAAAGTAAATCCCATTCATGAGAGTCATTAACACCTCTGGTGTAATTTTCAACCTAAAGGTCATGGAAATTCACTCATACAGTCTATATTTAAAAATAAAATTTTGTGTAGGAATATCTTACTCTATGGCTCAATGATGGTGGTATCTTGACTATAATTCATTCTTGGAGAACCATTGAGCTCCCTAAAACTAATAAAATATGTCATATATTGTTGAAAATGGGTACTTATTCAACACGATCACTTTATTTTTCTTGTTATTTACTAAAAAATCAAGGAATACCACCCGCCTTCTTTGTGAACAACACTAGTGTATGCTAGGGAGATGTTCTCGGCCTAATAAAATATTCCATCTCTAAATCATCACGTTGTAATTTGTGTTCCTTCCACTCAACTGATGCCATATGTTATAGGGGATTTAATATTGGTTTTTATCTTGGAATTATTTTGATCTCAATTTCAATTACACTCTCACAATGAATACTTTAAACATCATCTAAGAAGACATCTTGATTAGGGTCCACCACTAGTGGAATGTAATAATATACAGTTGGATATTTCATAATATCTAATCCTACTACTTGTACTATAATATCTTTGTTTAATATGAGTATGGGTCTCATTCTCCCTATTCTAACTTCCCATTCACTAGTCATTATTAAATAATCTTCCTTGGGTGTGGTAATGGGTAAATGTCTCTACTAGTAGTCAATGTGTTCCCAATAACTATATAAATATTCCATTGTAAAGATTACATAAAATATTGTCATATCAAGGATCATGAAATTATATTGATGTTTATTAAAAATAATTATTACAGGAAATCCATAAATTCTTTGTTGATGATCCACTTTCTTCCCCATTGGTCTGTGAAGGGAAAATAATTCATATGACATCTTGACTGGTAAGTCATCCCGAAAAACAATTTAAAAAGATATAAAAATATATGTAATCGTTTTATTTGACACGGTTGTAGAAATATTATGTTCAATCATCACCATACCTCAAATAGTAGATGATGCATAACCACTATCAGCTGGAACGTGGTTTATTGAATAAATCCTACCTATTTCTATACAACAACCTTTCCCCCATAAAACAAGACTTTATTGGATCACTAATGTATGTGGGGTCTGAAGTTGATATTAATAACCCTACTAGGCCCTTGGGTCACAACCCATATCTATTCTATGTCCCTGAGAGAACCTTTTTATAAAGCTACACAACTTATTTATCTCTTATGACTTGTTGATTTGTCAAGGGCTATATATAATTCAGTCCCACCCATAACTACATGTCCAATTCAATTCTAATGTATTTATTTATCAATTTAATTCATAAACACTATGCCATATCTATAAATATATTTATTGAGTAATAATTTATAAATATAAATATTTCCCTGGTTAATAAAATAACTTTCACATTAAAACATTGTATGTAAAAATAATATACAATTTAGGATATAAGAATATAAAATATATAAAGAATATAGGTATATAATATAAATGTAATTTATTAATAAATATTATCACAACAATTTAATTTTAATATAATGTTAAATTGAAAAAAATTAAAAAAATATGAACATCGATTCCTAAATAATATAGGTTTTTAGTAAAATCCATTATTTAGGAGAATATTAAAACATTTAAGTGAAAATTTTAAAATAAATATTCATTAATGAATTTTATTTTTAATACCATTTAAAACTTATATAACACACAAAATAATTTAAAATTGTTTTTACAGCGATAAAATCTATTAAATTTATATACGTTAAAAAGAGTCATTCATTTTCAGTTTTTCTAAATAAAGCTAAATAAGACCCCTTCAAAAAAATATAAAGATCCATTTAAATACATATACAATTGATTTTTATCATAAAATGTCCCTAATTAATCATTTCAAGAAAATAAAAAATGACTTTTGTAATAAAAATAAAAAATATGGGCATGGAAGGAAAATATATCCAACCCAAAAGACAAATAAGATCATATTATATTTTTGGCATTTCATTGCTTTATTTAAGATGTATAGAGGGAAAAATATGTAAGATAAAAAAATTAATCATTAATTATTTATAGTATAGGGAAATATATTTATTTTTTAATGATAAATTGTAAGATTATTTCAATGAAAATATATGCAATCCCAAAAAAATGAGACTATAATATACATTCATATCTCTTTGGTACCTTTTAAATTATAAACCCTTGAATGAATAAAAATTAATATAAAATTTATTTATAATTAATAAATATATATTTATGATATATAAAAAAAATGATCAATATATACTACACATAAAATAAAATATGTTCTTAATAAAAATACGACTCAATAGAGTGGAAATTGAGATGAAATCTCACAGCTTGGGTTTTTATTTAGTTGATTTCATTTTATCCTCTTATATAATAAATTTTTATTTATTATAATTAAATACTCTAACAATATACATATCTAAATAATCCAATTATATAATCTTATCACTCATTTTTTACTAATCTTTCATTATTGTCTTGGTTTTAGATATTAACTGCTTCATTTTTTATGTATGTAAAAATTTGAAATGTATGTATTAAGTTTCTTGATCATGATTATATAATTTATAGATTTTTAATCGTTGTATAAAATTTATACTTATTCATTATATACTTATCTATAAACATATGTGAAAAGTGATCGTGAATAATGAAACACATCACTTCATTGGTGTTGTAGACTATATGCATGCACAAGCGAATTTATAATTTTTTAATATGTGTAAGGGTTATGAATTAGATGAAATATTAAATTTATAGTATAAAAATTATTTCTAAAATGTTATGTATATTCATTAGTTCAATCATTATGACCATCCATGTGAGGTGGTAATAAAAAAATTACATCGGTTTGTGAGGTGGTAGTCAATTGTACACATGATCAATGGTTTTTTTCATTTGATGGTGGGGTGAAATTGATAAATATTATGAAAAAAACATAATAACATCTTATTATATGATATACACCTTTTTTATTATATTTCAATGTTTAGGACATAAATTAAGGAGGTAAAATTAAAAAATGAAGGTGTTGGGATTAGATAATTAACCCTTCATTGAATATATTTCATTAGATATGCTTTTAAGAATCCTATGGATATTACTTTGGGAATTAATGAACCTATATATAATATATATGGTTTATTGTATTGTATTTTATCATATTTTTTTATATCAGTTTTCTAAATAGGTTTGAAAAAGAGAGGGGAGTAGGTTCCTATTTATAATTGAGGGAGAGGACACCCCTGAAATTTTTATAATGATTAAAATATATTAATGTATTAATGAAGAATAACGGCTCAAAAATGAATCATATAATATCTTTTTAATGGTATATTTAAAAGGACTACCAACTAATGAGTTTTAATCTACTCTTTTGTGTTATCTTGAAGCCTTATCAATTTATTTTTAACCCCTTTCACCCATTTTACTATTAATCGTGGTAACTACTTTTTACTATTTTTAATATTCATAATGGAAAAAAATTAATTAATCTTCAATAAAAATATCTTGAAATGTTGATTCAAAATATGGTAACCAATTTATAATATTATATACACATAAGTGGTAGATATTAATTTAAAAACAAACCTATAAAATGCAATGAAAATGATTTTTCATAAAATTATTTTTCAAGTATATGATGATCTTTTGTTTAATAAATCATTAGTAATAATAATTATAGGGATTAAAATTCGTATAATTATATATATGAAAAATTAATATTATTTTAATTTCTCATTGTTATAAATTTTTATATTATTTAAATAGGAAAAACAATATGAACAAAAACATGTTTTTGGGAAAATATCCATTTTTCCTCCAAATGATATTCTATTAATTTATATAAAATTAAAAATAAATACTTTGTTAATTATATATATTATAAAAAATTATTATAAATAAAAGTAATATTAGTTAAACACTATATTGTAAATTATTCTTAAGATCTTATTTCTAAGGGAAATTTTCCAGAATTAATTATACGATTATGTTATAATTGTAATTTTAAAAAATATACATTCTATAAAAATAGATTTTTTCCATGAAATACTAAAATGTAAATTATATTACAGTTTCATGAAAATAAAATTTTTCTTTTCTGATAAATGACCTTTGTTGTAACATTATTCCCTCATTCGAAATTTCATCCTTGAAATTTTCATAGACATTACTTCTAAAACAAATGTGGGTGGTTATTTGTTATAACATCATTAGGTTCACTTATTATTCCTCTATTTTATGATTTATCCAATGAAATTTTACTATTTGAGTAATATAATTCAACAAAACGTTTTCCCTAGTGTCATGAATTATATATTCTCTTTATAGTAAGAATGATCTCATTCGAGTTCTATTTCTTTAGCGGTGAGAACATGCATCAGATTAGGAATATAATTTCATAACAACAATATATGAAACACATCACATACATTAGAGAGTCTTAATGGAATTTCCATATAAAAATCCATATCTCTAATTCATTCTATAAACTAAAATGGTTCAATCTAACTGGGTCTTAGTTTACATTTCTTATGAAATTTATGACACCCTTGGATTGATATATTTTCAAGAAAATATGATATCCCACTTGAAATTACAAATCATTCATTAAGTTATTAAAATTTACCTCTATTTTATATTATTTTATAGAGACACATATTCTAAATACCTTATTATTTCATAATTATTAATATAAAAAACATAATAGTGATACAATCTATGATCAAAAGGTTCAGTATCTTTGGAAAATTAGGCTAATATATAAAATGTACATAATAAAACATAATCATTATTTAAATAATTATTATTTATCCTTATAAATAATATCCTATTCTGCTAATTCAATTTAATACAATGAGGATTACATAAAACAAAGGGATTATCATGAATCATAGAAAGGGGATGAATATCCTGGCGGAATAAGGGACATGAATTAATAGTACAAGGATAGGCATAATCAATATCATTATATTATAAGCATTGGATCATCATTATAATAATTAATGAATGATTTTTTAAATTCATGTAATGATTCATATTCGTAATAAACAAATATATGTACATAGGTGTAAATTAGTATACATAGTTTCAAATAATGCTAGAATCATGTTGACACGTAACATATGTGCAGAAATAAAAACATGATAATAATGAGAAAAAATAAAATCATGTTCATATATAATGAATAAAATATCATGAGATATATTACATTACCCAATTAACTGGTGGGATATATTTTTTTTCCCACCCACCACATTATAAAATGATCATAATCATGCAAGTCACAAGTAAGGAGAACACATAAAAATCAGAATCATGAAATTAACCCATGCAAAGCAATGGGTTTCATAAGGGTGGAATAAATCATTATTTAAGTAATAAAACTAAGGGTTTTAAAATAAATAATGGATTTAAAATTTTGGAATAAAATATAATTTCTATTTTATTAATAAAAATCTCAATATGAGTTAGTGATATGTTTTAAAAGATTGATCCATATTTCAAAAAATCCTTGTAATTAGTATAGTAGTTCTTTCATTGTTGTAAAATCATGTACATACCTTGATTAAAATTGGATATAATTATAAATTAAACATTAAGTACAATAGATAAATATTCATTGTAATAATGATGTGACTATAAAGATAACCTAAAAAGATGGAATTGGGATTGAGAATACCATAACCTTAAATCAGGCTTTGTTTCATCAATTTTCTTCATAAATAATAACAATAAGTTTATCAAAACATGGATCTAGAAGATAAATTTTGATAATTTATTACAATCTATATAATTAATAATTGTTTTATTTTATTTCACAATTACCATTATTAATGGTGAAACCCCTGAATATCACATTTTCCTTAAAAATATCCTCTCTTGTTATGATTATGTTATTTTTGTTTAAGATCAATTATACATAAGTATAATTATTTATAAAAGCATAAAATTCTTAAAGGTATAAAATTATGTATCATAATTAAATCATTATAAACATATATAAGGGTTGTGATTTGAAAGGATTTGGAAATATCTTCACTGGTGGGTAACCAATTGTTAATAAGACATTGTCCAAAGAAGAATAAAGAGAAATAAAAAATATAAATAAAACATAAAATTAATAATTATAGTTGGTAATAATAGTTAATATATGGTTAAAAAATAATCTATTAATATTTTATTATTTATTATTTAATGGAATGGAGAAAAAATAAGAGAACTAGAAAGCGATAAGAGAGGTTGATAAAAACAATTTTCATAGTGTTTCATCTTTTTTAGGGAATTAAGCTCCTTTCAGGCTTAGAGTTGGTTAAATCAATATTTTACAAAAGGATTATAAGTGGATTAATAGAGGAAATCTAGGTATAAAATTTTATTTTATAAGTGTAAGTTAAGTGTTTTATCAATAGAAGGGTGAGTGGTAATTTACACTTGAGGAGAGGTGTATTTTTGTGTTATAATGTTAAATAAAATATTACATCCAAGGTTAAAATTTAAATATTATTATTTATGAAATTTTTAATATTTTTAAATCAAAATAAATGACTTTATGAAATTAATGAACTTTATAATATGAATTAATTAGTTTCATCAAAAGTAATATTGAAAAAATGATAAAAATAATAATTTCGTTGAATATTTTAGTCTTTGGGAATTGGAAAATAATTTTAGGTTTTGAAATTAAGTTTATTATGTTAAAATGACCAATTTATATTATTAAATATTTTTTTTCTAAATGATCCAATTAAACATTTATTATATCGTTATTACATCATTATTATTCCCTAAATCTATTGGTATTTGAAAAATAGTGTTTTTACTATTCATAATAAAATGAATGTTTCTGGTTAAATTATAAAAAATCAACCTAGGGATATTTCAATTTATTAATTCAGAAAATGAAGTTAATTATATTAGAATAATTTTCTAACATAGATAATTTAAAAATTTTTTATAAATAATTATGTTTTTTATGAAATACAATACAATGAAATTTATTAGAAAATTTCTTTTTTTCTTTGATTTTTAAATCATGGCAGTTATATTATCAAAATTTAATATTAATATTTTCCTAATTAAATCATAGTAAATATAAGTTACATATAATTTTATTATTTCTATGTCAAATAACTATAATGACTATTGGGTTACAATTCCCAGTGGTCATGTCACTACTCATAATAGTCAAAATACTATTGCAAGAATCACAGTACTAATTTAACAATCATATTGCCTCTTATAAATAACTATTAATTTCTTCCTACATTATTCACTATAAATCCTCCCAATATTCTTAATTTTACATTTCTAGGATATCCATTGGTTTACTAATAATATTTTTATTTTCTATAGTGTTGTTCATGACACAATTGTGGGCTACCCAAGTAATAAGGGCTCGCTATAATCATCCATAACACATTGGTTCAAATCCAAGTGGGAGATAATTTAAATAGGAAAGCAGTGATATAAGCATGACACATTATGTAAGAAGATGGTGAAATAGGCATGTTGTAGGCCTAGTTACATGGAAAGTATGATGCAGGCATTCTATAGAAGTCTTTCAGACCAGTTAGTGGGAATTTGGTTCATATAATGGGCATTATGGCCACTATGCCTTCATGTCATGTACATAATAAATAAGTCCTGATTTGTGGGATATCCCTTAGGGGTATGGTTTTAATTTCTTACATGTCTGTGTTGTGAATCTGTTTTTAATATAATTATACCCCCAAAAACCTAATAAATATTATATTGTTGTTTGTGGGGTAATTGATTCTAGTAGATTGGAATGATCCACATTTTCCATTATTTGTTTTCTATTAAATATTTTTTTCTATTGTAATATTTGTAATTTCCATGGGTTTAGTAACTGACTAATATAACGATGTCCATTAATCAAATAAAATTTTCATAATTTTTCTATGTGTTGTATATATGTAATGTCATATAATATAACGCATATTGTTTAGGTAACAAATATCATTTTCAATATTTGGATCATTACATTCTTCACCATTTAGAAATTTGATCCCAAAAATTCCAACTCATATTATAAATTGTGAAAATATTAGGGTACATATGTTTCATCATTTTATCTAATTCTCAAATCACCTCTATATATTTGTGGATTCTCTATAATAAATTCAATATGTGAGTTGACTTTCTACATAGAACCTCGTATCTACAGTCCAAGATCATCCCTGGCTACTTCTCATAGGAGAAGTCATGCCCTAGTTATAAAATCATTAGATTCAGTAAATTTGTGGGATCACCTATGTACTTCTTCAAGATAGGTTCATAGAACACATCATGAACATGATCCATGTTTGGTGGAACTTCTAGCTGATAAGACACTATTCTTATTTGATCAAGTATCTTAAATAGGTCATTGTACCTAGGGATAATCATTCCTTTCTTTCCATACTTCATGATTTTATTCCATAGAGATACCTAAAGGGAAAAAAATTCTCCAACATCAAATTCTATGTATATTAAATTATTGTATTAATTGATCTTTTACCAAATCATGGAAGATTTTATAAGATGTTAAATGGATTTAAACGATTTTATCATATCTAGCACAACATCAGGGATTAGTGGATTTCATTCACTAACTTCATTTCAACTGGTAATATTTTTACATAACTTCCCAAATAGCGATTCATATGGATAAATTTTAATACCGAATTAGAAGATGTTTTTGTATCATTACTCAATTAATTGGAGTTTTTGATCCCATACACCTTGAAATTCTATTGGGAAGAATCTTATAATAACCCTAGCTATATGAATTGTCTTTTTATATTGGCCATCAGTTTGGGGGTGATAGGTTATACTGAAATTAAATATAGTATTCATACCATGTCGATTAGAAATCCAAAAATAAAAATAAAACCATGGATTAATATTATATATGATCAAAATAAGTCTCTATATAGACTTAACAATTCCATTTCAAAAACCATTGAAAGTTATTCTATTGATAAATCTACCATGGTCGTGATGAAGTGGGTAGACATGGTGAGTTGATCCACCACATCCCATATTTCATTACTTCCTTTTGACAACTCTTGGAGACCAGTGACATAGTTCATAGTTATGTTCACTAATTTTTATATAGTTATGGGATATGGTGTCATCTTACCCTTGAACATATATCACTCTACATTAACTTTATGACATACCTAACACATAGAGGTGTACATAGTGATCTTCTTCATCATGTTGTCCCACCAAATGTTCTATCTTATATTATAGTACATCTTGGTATGTTTAGTATAGATGGATAAACATAATCTATGTCAATTATACAACATATCTTTATTTATCTAACGTGATTAAGGTAGAAATTTTTTTGTTCCAAACTGAATGACACTATCTTCATGGATATAGAACTCTTGAAGCATCCCTCATTTACTGCTTCAACATTATTTTGACGCTCGAGATCATCCCTCTATACCACATTGATCTTTTATTCGATATATTTCTAGGGAATAATTTTCATAATGTAGGATGTATTCATTACTATAATGATTTCAAATATATATATTACAGATTCATTATGATAGGGTATTTATCGAACCACATCGCAGATAATATCAGTAATCCTTTTCTTTAAATGACACTACTTTCCTTGTTCACCTTTATAGGATTGTAGTGAATAGATAAATAATAGACCTCTATCATTTCTATTCATCTTTACTGATTCATGTTCAAATATTTATATTTGGATATATAAATTACACTATTTTGATTTATCTATATGTTACTCTTATCACCATGGAGGTAGTGATTCCAATTGATTAAATTGAATATCATAACTTCTAACTCAGTATCATGCATTTGGTAGTCAAACTAATTTCTATATTAACTATTTTTAGGAATATTCTATAAATTTATAATTTTATATGAGTACACCACACAATCCTTTCTTTGAAACATCACTATATATCATAAAAATTTACCCACTTGATGGTTCTGTGAGTATATAAAAAAATATTAGCCTCTTATTGAGATCCTTAAATATTTCCTCAAATTTTATTATCCAAATATAATTTATCCCTTATCGTTTTGAAAATGTTAGTGGGCTAGGAAATCATGAGATGTTTCTAAAACAAAATAGGTAGTACCCATCCAATACAATAGGGTATTGAATTTCACTAACACATCTGGGTATGGTCCATTCCTTGGTTTCCTTTGTCTTTTAAATTTCCATAGAAATTCCCTTTCTTGTGATCATGTTCCCCATGAATGTGACTTATTGTATAAAAATAGTCCTTCTAAACAAAACATAAATTATCTCCTTTTTGTAATCTCTCTAGAAAAATCTATATATTCTCTTTGTGTTCTAACATTGCCTTAGAGTAAATGAGAATATAAAATAAAAATACCAAATTATTCTTTAGGTAATCTTTATATCTGATATTCATCAAATCGATGAATATTTCAAGGGATTATTAAGTTTGAAGGAAATCACTATGAACACACAGTATATATACCTTTTATATAACTATTTCTACATAATATCTACTTTATTTACCTTTATTTGATGATATAAAAAATTAATATCCACCTTTGTTATATTCTAAGATCTTTATACTTTATTAAACAAATCAATCTTGATTGAATGGAGATACTTTTCCTTTATAGTGATCTTTTTATGATCCTAATAATCGATACACATCCACATTTATCAATCCATCTTCATGATAAAGAGAGGAAAATGCACCCAAAATAAATACACTAGGGAATATATACCCTTTTTATAAAATCTCTTATAGATAATTCTTTATATTCTATAGTTCAATCATTACCATTCTATAGGATAGTTTACAGACAGTAGTGTCTTCAGTTACAATATATATTGATAACTCTACCTTATATTATATGAAAATTTCATGTTACACTTTGAGAAATACATCATTATATTACCTTATAATGATAATTTCCTCATGGAATGTTTTCCTTTGACGCAACCATTTTTGAATGATATAATTAATCAATGGTTAGCGACACCCACACTACAGAGATATATTTCATCGGTGATTTCTGTTCTTCCTTATATTTTTATAGGTTCAAGAATATTTTTCAAAATATAGAAATAGATTTCATTTTCCCAATAGTTGATGTTAGATTTATAAAATGATATCCCTTGCATGGTCAGTATAGCATAAATTTCCACTAATGTTAGGATTATGATATTTACTGAAAGAATATTCCAATGCAAGATAATAAGTGAAGATTCCAAAACATGGGTTTAATTGATAACAAAACTAAGTATTTTTATGTATATATACTCATCAATGTATCAGCGATATAATTAAAATATTCTTGAAAATAATATAGGTTATAAATTAATATTTAAAACCGTAATTAAATAAAACTAATTTCATTCTTTAGTAAATAATATTTTTTCTATGTATGATATCACTTTTATTTTATAACATAGTAATAGTGATGGCATAATGTTTACCTTTCTCTATTATATTTGGTTGTTGCTTAAGTCAATTACCGTTAATGACCCACATTTTAGTATGTTGACATTCCTAAGGAACATTCTCTCTATAGTAGAAGAATTGAACAATGGGTGGTTCTAACCTTTCTTACATCACATTGTAAAAGTTATTCATATATTTTAGACATTAATGATATTAGTGTACATATATCGCACACTTTAATAGTTTTGATGTACCTTTGTGGCAATTAGAATAATGTTTTGTTCAATATAATTGTCATGTGAGTGGTTTGATCTTTTTCCGTTTTTTCATTTGATCCTCCAACATGAAATTATATTTTTCTATTCTTATCTTTATGAACATGGGACTATTCTAAAAACTCCATATCTACTTTGACTATACATCAAACAAATTCATAGTAAATCCCAAAGTCTCAGATGGCTATAACATTCAAAATATGTGGTTTTAAACTAAAAAATAATTTGTTTATTTTTTAATAGTTGTTGAGAACAGAAATCAAAGAATATCTTAGAAACATTGTGTAATATTTCTCATAGGACATGACTGGTTCACCTAATTTTTGATTAATATCTATGATTTTACTCACCATTGTTTTTTTGATGTTTTTTATTGAAATACTTCATCATAAATAACTTCAAAAAGACTTCCCACTAAATTTCATCCATTTTATCATTCATATTTTTGTTATTTTTCAATTACCTATATTATTCTGACTCCATATCTAAGAGATAAACCCCAAATGTTAATTTCTCCCATAATGAGTGGTCAAGTATAAAATTATCATTTCAATTGTGTTTACCCGTAGTTCCATGACATGTATATGAGAAGATCTAAAAAACAGTTGTGTTCATTAAAACATATAGAACTTAATTTCAATTTTCTTCTTCTTGGGTGAAGGTATATGTTCCAAATGTTTCATGTTATTGTTTATAGCCTAATAAATCAGGGTAAACATCACCAAGATATGTTCAAGTCTACCTACCCTGGAATTAGGGATGTTATTTGGACAATCCTCGCATTATCCCTCACATTGGTTGTTAGTCTTGTTTATGTTAGTTTCAACCATTTTCTAAAATTTAAAATATTTTAACAATCAACAATGCATTAATAAATATATTATTCTTATGTGAAAAATAATTTTAAAGTCTTATCTTATAGGATCCATTAGTTTATAAATTTTATCAATTGATGCTTCTTGGATAATGTTCTTTAATATTTTATAAAATTAATAGAAAAATTACTTTAGATATATATCGTTCATAATGGTTTTTGTAAACCCTTTAATTAACCAATAAATTTTCCCAGGGTGTGTCCATCTAGATGTGAAACAACACCGCTTTTTCATGCACCAAGTGATGTTTGAGTTAATACCCAATCCACCATTTTTGGAGTTATTATACCTTGGTACATCTATGTCAAATCCACATCCACTTATGTTATCCATATAGTTATTTTATTACATGGAAATTAAATGATATTATACTACACTAAAACAAAGAATATTTACTAATATATATACTGATCTTTATGGTTTACTGCACCGATTTATAATCCTTATTCCAAAATTAACTAAACATTTCTTTTAAACCAACAATAGCTACCCAAATTTTTATTAAATGTCTATTACAATGTAGTTAAGATAATAATCCAAATACCAAAACAATCCTGGATCCAAAGATTCATTATTGTGGGAAAATTAGTCTCAAAAATCACTTTTACATAATAAAATATAACAAATATTTAAATACTTATTTTTTATCCTTTTAAAATATACCACATTATATATAAAACATGTAATCACCCAAGGATATGTATTAATGTAAGGGGTCGTCCAAATGACCTGTTGGGGGAGGGATATTATTATAATGGAATACATTAAACTTTAAAATTTGGAAAAAAAAATTCAGTTTGAAAATTAGGTTTATTAATTTTAAATGACCCATTTATATTAGTAATTATATTTTGTGATCCAATATACTATTTATAATTAATTAAGTCATTATTATATAATTATTATTTCTTAAAACGTGAGACATTTGAACAACCTTATTTTTACTATTCACATAAAAAATGCTTGTTTCTCGTAATATTATAAAAACATTGCCCTTGGAAAACTATGATGTCATTATTCTTATAAAAACATTCATTATATCAAAATAATTTTATAACATAGGAAATTTTTTATTTTAATATTAATAATTATGTTTTTTTATGAAACATATTGAAATACATTTTATAAAAAATTTGTGTATATTTTCATTGAGTTTTTAATATGGATAATTATTTTATAGAATTATAATATTTATATTTAATTAAAAATTAACCATGATAAATATTATTATAATTTATTTATTTTAATTTGAGGTAAATTTACTTTTACAATGGTTAGGTTACTATTCCCACTAGTCATGTTATTATTTTTAATGGCCATGTTACTATTGTAAAAGTCACATTACAATTTCAAAGGCCACACTAACTCATATAAATACCACTTCATTCATTCATATATTGTTGACTATAATTCTTCACAAGGTTATATGATTTTTTTCTAATATGTCGATTGGGTAAAAATATATTTTGGTTATTTCTTATCTTAATATTCATATGCGTGATATTTCTAGTATATTACAATGATCCAAGTTTTCAGATTCTAATTTATATATTTAATATTTTTATCACATCATAAATTTTTTCCTTATTATGGGGTAGTTTCAGGATAATGTAGTGATCTCCATTAATGAACAAAATATGTTTTTAGTTTCTCTATGTGATATGTTTGTATAATTCAATATAATATAAAACACATTTACTGAGGAAATAATTATTAAAAATAAATGATAGGTTGTTATATATTTAATATGGTTCTAAAGATTGTTTATCATTTTCATTGTATCCTTAGAAAGTTATTCTCTTACATTCTTCCTTTTACCAACATCATCCCAACAAGTAAGTGCATGAATTTTTATTCTTTATAATTCCTCATAGGGCACACTTTTAGTACTTGAATGGAAGAAATTAATATAGTAAAACTCCACAATAGGTAAATATTGATCGCGCACCCTTGAAATGAAAGTGAACATAACTTAAAAATGTGTTATAATATTTTAATAGTCTATTTAAACTATTGGTCAGTTTGAGGATGATAGGTAATACTCAAATGAAGCTCGGTATCAATAAACTTTTGAACAATTTACTATAATTTTAATGTAAATTATAATTCACAATAACACATACTATATATAGGTTCACCATGAATTCTTACAACATTTTTAATATAGAGCATTGTGAGGCACTCAATAGGTAAATCATCTCTTATATTGAGGACATATGCAGATATGTTTTGGTGATCAACAATAACCCATAATATATCCTTATCCCTAGGATTATATGGAATTCCACTAATGCACATGTGCCTTAGCTTAGTTAGTGAGGACTCTTTATTTGAATCCATGATACCCAGGATCAAATCCAGGCGAAGGCTAATTTCTAGATTACTGTAAAAGTACTGTAGCAGTACTATAGCAGGTAATGTAGCTGGAACACTGCAGAACTGTAGTTGGTACTATAGTGGGAAATGTAGCAGACACTGTTTGGAACTATAGTAGCCTGGAAGATTTCTATTTTTGGGCCTTTGGGCCACTGATTTTGTCTTCAAGTCCTTTGAGTCCTTCGGGCCACCCAGCCCTTTGGGTTAGTAAGGCCTTTGGGCCACCTCAAGGCCTTCAGGCCACCATAAGTCCATATGCATACTAGAGAATCTATGAAGGAACAAACATCAGAAGAAGGAGGAGCAAGGATGTTTCACCATTGCAGAAGCTAAATGGATTGCAAGAATGAGAGGGTATGGCACCTCCCATCGGGACAAGCCTGTGCATGCATGGGAAATCCTAGCCGATCAGCAATACAAAGGTGTAGAGCTGATTTCATGAAGAAGATGTTGGGGAGGAGCGTTTCCAAATAGTTATTCTAGGTTATATGTAATGTTTGAAGCCTATGGGAAATGAATTCTTCTAAGGACTATGGGCCATGTAATACTTATGCCTACGGGCCTTGTAACGGTTCCACCACACCCCTTAAAAGGTGGATTATCAAAATCAATAAAAAAAGTGAAGTCCTTTGGTCCTTTGGAGGCACGGAATTCCACTAACAATGTCGTTTGAAGTTTCATCACATATACATATAAAATTTGGTATAGGTTGCATGAATCCCATATGATGTTGCTTCCTGGACTTCACTTATTGATAATCTATGTATCTTGATACATAATAATCATTTACACACTTCATACTATCCCAAAAAAATCATCTTTTAAATCCCTATACATCTTGGTGATAATATGGTATATAGATAAATTTTAAAAATGACCATCATATAATAATTCTTATTTTAGTTCATGTTTAGATAGACGATATTTCCCCTTTCTAAATTTCAGAATAAAATTATTAAAATAAAGTTTCTAATTTTCCATCATCCGCGGCTTTAATTTTCTCTAAAAAAATCATTATTATGATGAGAACAATTGATCCCTTCTAATAATGATAGTTGGAAAATCATTTGAAAAAATGAGTAAATTTTATCTTTAATTAAATATTCCTTTATCCATATTTACAAAATAGATGAACATAGGATCCATTTTATAGCTTCCCAAGATTCTCATACGACAATATTACAAATCTTTAGATGAATATTCTATATATTACACAAACACATTCATGAATACCATAATAGATTAGTTCCTTTGGAAAATCAAAAAACAATTTTCTAATCTGGTTAATGATTATTAATGTTTCCCATAATGATATTCTCCCTTTGGTACTCTTTAAAAAACACCCTATATAAACTGTTTTTAATAACATGAGGAAAGGGAAAAATAAGAAAGGGTGAGTTTAGATGCTAATTAAAGGTAAATAATAGATTTATGTAATCATGACATGTTCATAAGTTTATGATAACATTATCTTGAAAATTTATAATCCCACCCTTCATATTGAAGATAATATTATTACTTCATGGAATAAATATTATCAGTACATTAGATATAAATCATAATGAAATCAAATAACATGATCCATGAAAGTATAACATTGTTATATGATATATATATTTTTCATAGACATAAACATTGAATAATCTTATTTCAATGATACCCACCAAGACATACATAACATCTTAGTCTTGTGATAACAACTTATATACATGATTTTGGTGAGGCTTATCCACTTCTGTACCATACTTTTCAGTGGCATTGCCTCTTTGGCGGGACACACCTCAATCCCTAGTGGTAGCAATTTCTACATAGTTCAATGGGTTTATTCAACACACCTTTATGTTAGAAAGGTTCACATAAATGACCATCATATTAGACAGAGTCCCTTACCAAACCTAGATCACTAACCATTCCAGTCCCATCTATCTCATGAGATATAAATCATTATCCAATGCATTGGGAGAAGCTGTAGGTCCCACTAGTCACCTAATGAAAAATATATTTATGTGATTCATAATATCATAAATAGTCATAATATCATAACCCATGAAATGAAATGGGTATCATATAAATTTCATCATATCATAACCAGTAGAAAATATATAGGATTCATAAACATTTCATCATATAATAACCAATGAAATTAATTAGGTTTCTTAAGAATATTATCATTTTATAGCCCATAGAAGATAAATGGGTTTCATAAACATTATTCCATAAAAAAAAATAATTTAGATTAAGAAAATGAAGGGTTTCCTTGGATCATATACCTATTAATTAATACGCAAAACCAATGGTTTTCATCTTATATGGAAAATAATTTATAAATATCATTTAAAACTTTTCATGAGTAAAATATCCTTCTCACTTTGAAAAACACTTTGTTAAAGAATACAACATTTTTGATATCCTTTTTTTTTGAAAATATCTTAGATAAATAACAATGGAATATTTATAAAACATATAAAATAATTTTTTTTCTCAAATAATTTTATTTGAAAATAATCATAAAGGATTTTTTTTAAAACATCGTTGAAAACATTATTAGAAAACATTGTTTTGGAAGAGGATATATTTCTGATTAATGAAATAAATAATGTCATATTTTATTAAAAGTATTTTTCTAATTTTATTGGGAAATAAAATTGTAAAATTGGTACTATAAATTTAATATATCATAAATAACAATAGAAGAAAAAAATTCCTGAAAATTATTTATATTTAGATCACGATATTTCAACATTAGATACTTTATCATAAATAATCCCAATAAATTAATAGATTGTAAAGTAAAAATCTTACATCTTTGGTAACCTTGTATCATAATCCACTAAAAGTATAAACATTAAATGAATCATAATATATCATATGTATTAATAAATTCATGATATTAAATGTACGTAGTTTTTATATAAACCTTGTGAAGGAGTATTGGTGGATAACATAACTTATATCTCAATGAAGTCAAATTAAGACAAAAATCGCTTACTGCATAAGTAACTTTTTAATCCTAGGGCCCATTAAATAATAATATTAATAGAATTATTAATTAACATGAAAGGTTTATCATTAAGTATATATCATGTCATAGGGTAGTATATACACCACAAAAAAATGACTAGTGATTATGTAATAAGTCTTTTAGAAATAAATGTTAGACTGGAAAACCACTAACTAATTTGTTAACTTTTTAACCATAACCCCAGAAATAGATATAATAAAATGGATATTTAAACCATGTTTTTTTCTAAAGAATATTTATAAAATAAATTCATTTTAATTTTATATACATCATAAAATAAGAGGGTGGTGAATATGACATGTGTTTCATGGAAGTAAAAAAGTGGGAGAAAAATACCTCAACTTAAGTTTTGAAATCCATCATACTTGGTCAAACCTCATATATAATAAATATTATTTTATTATAAATATATTAAAGAAACAAATTCAAATTTATTGAACTATATACTATTTTCTTATTAAATTTAATTACCCATTTATTAATAATCCCATGTTAATGTTTCATTTCTGGTAATAACTGCTTTGCTTTTTGTATATTTTTTATTTGTTATAATTTTTTCTATTAATTTTTTCCTAGTTAAATAATATCTATAATTATATCTATAATATAAATATCATATATATTCATTACATATTTATTTAGTGTAATCTATCAATTTTATTAATGGGAAATGAAATACGTCGTTCATGGAGACGGTAGGTCGTACGAACAGATGGACGTTGTTATCAATTTCTTGTTACATTGAAATCAATAAAATTCAATGATATATTAAATTTTTTATTAATTTTTATTCAATATGTATCACATATTTTCATTAAACCCATCATTAATACCTTCGATATAAAGCGTGAATGAATCACATATCTTCGCGAGGTGGTTGTCTGTCGTACACATACATGGCGTTATCGTCTTCCCATAAAACAGAATAGAGGAAGGTATGTGTGATATAATAATTAAAAAAATAATATTAAAATTATAAATATCATATTTATCCTATTTAAAATATAAATCCTTCATTATTACCAAACATAATAGTTGGTAATGGAAAAAGGAACAACATCGGTTCGCAAGGCAGTAGTCTTTCAAACAAATGAACAACGATTTTGACACCCATTTTATAGAAGTTTTAGTTGTTATAGGTTTTTACCATTACATAAATATATATAATTATCTTTTATATATTGAGTTTATTATATAATTATAATATAATAATAATTTAATGAGGTAGAGGATGAAATAAAATGAATATGCTTGTGGATTAACATTAGCTCATCTTTAGGTATCCTACTTAGGTTTTCACTAAAGCCTCACTTGGTAGGATTTATGTCAAAAATATGTCTTAAAGGATTAGGGATAGGGAAGTGATTAAGTAATTTCTGTGGATATTGGTTGAGTTAAATTTATTGATAGGTTTGAATTATAAGGTGATTTAATGACCTTTTATAGGCGAAGAGGAGTGACATTTTTGTAAATTCTCATATGTATTAACAATTGTGAGGCCCATACTACATAAAGTGGTTCAAAATTTGATTATTAATGAGTTGGATTTATTATTGGGTAGATAAAATACTCTAACAAAAATTAAAACACATTTTTCATACCTTTTTCTCTTTAACTTGTATGTTGTCTTATTGTTACCATTGTTTTCTCATTATGGTAACTAGACATTTTAAACTAGATAATTTATCCTCCAAGAATAAATTAAATTTCCCTTGATATAGAATTTAAAACCATTCATTCTAAATATTATTTCAAATTTATCAAATAGGAATACTTTATGTGTTAGAAATTAATTTCAATACAATCGTATGTAAAATGCAATTACATAATATTAATTTTAACCAAGTTAACGTAGATTATACTATTTAATGTCTAATATAGTCATTATAAAAGAACATTCTGTCCATTATGGGAACATGTATAATATTCATTACTATTTAAAAATACATTTTTCAAATTTAGGATTTTTATTAATGTCAAATCATTTAAAAAAATATGATTTATTATAATATAACATTAATGTCATTTTTTACATTACTCATTTAATTTGAATTAAAAACTATCAATAAAATTATGGAATTAAAATATATAATGTTAAATCTAGTGTAAAATGATATAATAATATGTAAAATTAGTGTAACATAACAAATAATTTAATTTACTTCACTTTTAATATTTTTAGTTTCATTTATTTTACATAATTATTAACTAAATAATTCATGTGTAACGTTTATTAATCATTTGAATTAATTTTTTCATATCAGAAACATTAAACAAAATAATCGTGATAAAAAACTAATTTTTATTTAAAATTTATGTATATAAATGAGTATATGTTGTTTTTCCTTATCCTAAGGAATTGTAGATATTAAAAGTAAGAAAATATTTTTTTTCTTTTTCTCTAATTGAGTAAATATATGGGGCTAATTCAAAGAAAATTTGAATGGAATAGCCTTAATTCAAGGAATATAATGTCCAAGTTCAAAATAAACTTATTATATATAACTAAGATAATATTTTATGTCATTTTCACTCTTATCATTCTAGTTTAACCCCTTATAAATCATTTTTTACCTAAACAGGGATAATTAATATTTACTACATTCACTATTAATTTTGGTCAAAAAATATGTAGATATTTTTTTAAATTATAAATAATTATGATTCAAAATATTAATTCCATTTTTTTCAAATTCAATTCATATTGGTTGTAAAAATTTATTTCAAATTAATCTTAAATATGTTATGTGAAAGAGGGATTTTAATGAAACAACGTGCAAATGTTTGAAATATTTTTATATCTAAATTCAATATTAAATTGATTACAATTAACTAAATTGTATTAATGGATATAAAAATGATCTAATGAAAATTTAAAAACATTTTAAAATATAATTTATATTTTTAAATAAATTATATGAAAATGGTGTTTTTAATCAGAATTATTTATTTTTAACAATTCATCAAAAAATGATACTTTTAAAACAATTCCAAAAATTTCTTCTAAGATAATTTTGACAGTTACATTTCTAAAATAATTTTTTTTTTAAAATTCATTTTCTAATTCACTCAATGTATTTTATCTATATAAATAAATTATAAATAATATTTTGAAATTATTTATTTCTATTAAATTTAATATTTTTAATTGATAGGTTATGAAGGTCGAGTTTATAAACTTCTGTTAATAATATATCATGGTTTTGTTAAACCTTAGTGGTGTGTGTAATGCAAGATACACTAGTTCTGTGTGTAGTGTAAGATTAACTTGGGTTTTAATATAGTTAAATTTTAATTTAGTGAATCATATAATTTAATCCAAAAAATTGTTAATTTATTTGAAAAATAAAATAATTCATAAAAACGTGGGGGGTTTCATTATACCCCTAATAAAATTAATTTTACTATCGAAATTCATCTCTCTAATAAAAGTTTTAGCATTTTCAAATTCATTCAATGAAATCCAAATCGTTAAAATGAATAATAAAACTTCGTTTATAATAGGAAATTTTGATACATAATTTTCACCCAAAGTAACTCATCATTGGGTTTCTATATAGGAGAACAAAGGTCAGATGTAAATATATTTACATAGAAGAAAATCATAAATAATTATAAAGTGTAATAAACATCACTAATCATGATAAACTCGGTGATCTAGAGAATGTTAAAAAAACAAAAACCATAAACTAAGGAGGCATGAAAAAGGATATTCATGTCATCATAAATTATAAAAAAAGGAAAAAAAATCTATTCGAAGGTCATATTATAATTGTTTAATATTTCTCATGATAATATTTACTTATTTTATTTCATTCCATTTATGAAGAAAAATCTCACCCTTTTGTTTCTTCATGATATATTTCCACTTCATCTCATACATTAAGAAATAATAGTGAATTTTTTATTCCTAAAGCACTAATGGATCATATGATCAATATATATAATGATTATTCATTCCATATATATTTAGTTATCATAATAATAAAAATTTATAGAATAAGTTTTCTAAAATGTTTAAATTTTTATATTGTTAAATATAAAATTAATCTATAAAACCTAATTCAAATTTTAACATAAACCATTACATAAGTGTATAATGTTTTGACACTTCTGAAAAATAAAAATACATAACTATAGTAATAATATCATTATATTTCCTAAATGAACTCTTCATTAATCCCCCAAATTGTATGAAATTGTTATTATTTTTTTCATACCAAATATATGAATACATTCATCGTGAATTATAATGAAACTAGTATTAATATATAAGTTTAAATAAAACATTCATTGTTTTTTATTCCATGAAAAAAAACCATTGATTATTGAATATATTCTATGGATCCCATAATGTTGAAAAATCCATCAAGTGTAACATAAAAACATTTTCCAAAATTAATTTATCAGTTCTAAGGTCATCAATGCTATCTGATTTACTTTATCCATTTCAATAATATTTTTATCCAAACTAAACAACATTTTCTCAACATCTAGAATATATTACAGGTTACCTTCCCATAATCAAAATATCACCATTACATTGAATCACTCTTCTAGTCGATCAAGATAATTCAAAATATTATTTCAAATCCTTAAAGAAAAATATGTACTAAACAATCCTTTTGTATTACACAACTCATAATTATTGATTTTAAATACATAAATACTTTAATTCATCCAAATCAAATATTGAAATGTAATAATTACTTTCTAATTTTAGAATACAATTCTATGGACTGGGAATTTATGTGGGTAATTCCCATATTCTCCATAGATAAGATATTGAAATCATTGAGAATTTGTCACTCAATAATCCATTTTTTCAACAGATTACATCTTATACTCCAATTGTGATATGCTTTCCAGGTTTTCTTCACAACTTCTTGACATGTAGAAAGATAATAATTCTTTCATCTATGTTCATTAACACGTGAACATTCATAAAAGTATATTTTCCACTTAATCAATGTGTTATAAATCTCAATAATGATCTCATTGTTAATCATATATTTCATTAGACGACACAAAATATTCTTAGTATCTTTCTCTCCAGTCATCATCCAATTTCGATGTTCATCAAAAAAATTCTTCACATTAAATGTTAACCAATTTCATTATGGTTCCTACCATTTAATAAGACCATAAACTATAGTTTGATAAATTATAATCATTATGTAAAACCATGTAGTCAAAAATATGTTTTTGGAGGTCTAAATAAAGACACCTTCTTTTAAATCTATGACAACTTAATTTTATACTAGGTCATTCATAGTCATATTCTATATTAATCATTAATGATAGTTCGAAAATATGTTGTTAATTTCCAATTTATTTCTCCTAGAAGTGACAAACCAGGTGTTTTGTAAAGCCTATTGTTGGGTACCAGTTCTTGACCGAGTCTATATTAATCTTGTGTTTTTGGGGTTGTTACCACAAGGAACATATGTCCTAGAGTTACATCTACATGTATTATCTAGATAGGGATGTACTTTCACAGAAAAGACATTGTATATCATTTATTAAATTCCATGACATTTTATTATACTTTGAGCCATCTTTATACTTATCGATAGAGACAACCCTTGACATATCCATTTAAATATCCATAGGTATCTCACTGATGTTTTCTTATCCAAGTTTTGAAAGGATAAATAAACCATTACTTTGACACAAACTATAAAAACAAAGTATTCTAATAGGTATATTTTACAGATTATTATATGAATATTCAATACATTATAAATACACATGTCAAAGATCCATAATAGTTAGTAACTTTGGAAACTTTAACACAATGATCTAATATTGTGAATGATATCCAGTTTTTCCCACATTGATCTTCCCCCATTAGTACTATTCAAAAACATAACCTAATTAAATATTTCATCATAACTTGGACAATGTAATCATAATAAAAGGTGAGATCATATGCCCAATAAGGGTAGATAAGGGAGATACATAAGTGTATAATGTGCATAAATGAATGAGAACGTTATCATTACAATTGAAAAACATACCCTATATATCATTGATAATATTATTAGATCCTGTAATAAATATTTTTATTTCATAAGGAATTAATCTAAATGACATAAAAAAACATAATGCATGAGAGTGGATCATTGTCATAACACATGTATTTGTAGCATACACATATATAAAGTGAATATTATAACAATGATACCCACCAAAATATTTATAACATGTTAGGCTTGGGATAACCACCTGTGTACCTACTTTAGGATTGGGATAACTATCTGTGGAGCCACAATTTCATAAAATACTTCTCCTGAGAATAAAACCCCTCCACCTCGAGTGGTATCCCTTTCGTAATATTATAATGGGTTCAATATACAACTCGTCCTGTTAGTCTAGGTTCACTCCCAAGACTATCATAGAGGATAAAGTCCCTTACTGAACCGAGTTAACTTCCCATTCCATTCATGTCTATATCATTAGATATAAATCTTCACCCAATGCATTGGAGGGAGACATAGGTCCCAACCATTATATAATGATAATTATTTTTATGTGTTCAATAAGATCATAATCATTCATTGTATCATAACACATGAGATGAAATGGGTTTCATTAGCATATAATCATATAACAACCTATGAAAAATATATAGGTTTCATAATATTTTTATCATGGAATAACCCATGAAAAGAAGTGGGTTTCATATGTATTTTATTATGGTATAACATGAGGAAAATAAAATGGTTTCATAAACATCATTTCATCAATATATAAACAATTTAGAGAAATATTATGAATGGTATTCTAAAATAAAATCCCCACAAAGCCATATAAAACACCAAAATATGTCATATTAGATGGAAAATAATTTTTTAAGATCATTTAAAACATTTGTTGAGAAAAATATCATTTCCCCTTTGAAAAACACTTTTTAAAACATTATACCTTTTAAAAACATTTTTCTTTGAAAATAGATTTCAAAAATTATAAAAGTGGATTTCCAAATAATTTATAAAACTTTTTAAAAAAATTTATTTTTAAAAAAATTTATTTGAAATTAATATTAGTGTAGAATTTAAAATAATATTTTAAAAAATTATTAGAAAAACATGGTTTTGGAGGAAAACATATTTCAAATTGAAGAGAGAAATGAAGTTTAATTTTCAAAATAATATTTTCTTAATTATCATAAGTACCAAAGAGTTTAAAAATGTTACCATTACATGAATATTTCATAATTAAAATAGATTAATAAAATTATTTTGAATTTTTGAGATTTAGATCCTTATATTTTATCATTATAGACTTAATCATAAACAATCCTGATAAACGACGAGATTATAACATAAAACTATTTTCACTTAGGTAAAATTGATTCATGAGCCCCATGAAGGATAAAAATGAAATAAAAAAGAACATTTCATGTTATAAATAAATACATGATCTTACGTGTCAAAGGTAATATATATACACCTCATGAAAGAGTATTGGTGCATAATATAATGTATGTCACAAAAAGGGTAATACAAAAAAATCATTTATGATTGAGTAAATATTGAATCATAATACCCATAAAATAATAACATAAATAAAAACATTAATTATGATTAAATTATATATAATATATCATAATATTTCTGGTGTAAGTATATACACCATACAAAAAATGAGTGGTTAATATGGCATTAGTATCTCAAAAATAAATGTGAGATAATAAATCCCTTTATTGATTTGTTATATTTTGAAATGTAAAACCATTGAAAGAGATATCATAAAAGGGATGATTCAACCCCATTATTTTTCAATTCAATACTAATAACATAAATTCATGTTCATTATTTAAAAAAAATATATAGGTTGTGAATTTGACAGGTATCTTACGAAAGTAAAAAAAGTGAGACATAAATCGCTTACCTTAAGTCTTGACTTCCATAATACTCAGTAAAACCTCATTTTTAATATATATTTGTGTATTATACATATTATAAAAATAATATTCTTATATATCATTCCTTATATGATTTTCTTATGACCATTTATAACTCTTTTAATAACAATTCCATTTCAAAGTTACATTTCCTATAACGACTGCTTTGGTATTCATATGTGTCTGGAATGTTATATCCTTATCCTCTTACATTGATCATGGTTACATAATATATATAATTATGAACATTATATGAACATACTATATATTCATTATATATTCATTTAGTGTAATCCATCAAATTTAGTGCTAACAACAAAATAATCTGTTTATGGAGATGGTAGGTCATACCCGTGCATACACGTTGTTTTCATTTTTTTATTGGATTGAATGAAATAAAGTAAAATTATATATTATAATTATAGAATTTTTTGTATGTCATATATATAAAATAATTTTATTAAACTCGTCCTTAATACGTTTAATGTAAAGAGTGGACAAATCACATCGTTTTCCAAGGAGGTAGTCTTCAACACACACAAACTACGCTATCATATTCCCAAAAAATGGAAAGAATAAAGTTATGTGTGAAATCATAATTTAATAAGAATAAAAACATATTAAATATAAAAAATATAATATATAATATTAAAATTCATCATTATTATCTACATTTAAATGTGGTAATCAAAAAAACGACATCAATTTGAGAGGCGGTGGTCCAAAGTAAACAAGAATGATGATTTCTTAACCCATTAGATGAAATTTTTGGTTTTTTAAGGTAATAAACATAACATATAATCATATAAATATATATAATATACTATTTTTATTATTTAATCATGTTTTAATAATATTTAACGGTGGGTGAAGAAAACACTGAAAACGATTTTTGATGAAAATTTCCACTTCTTGAAGAATCCTCCTTAGGTTGGAATTAAATACTTGATTTGATGGATTTATGTCAAAAATAAGGATTCTAGGATTAGGGTAGGGATGTTAGGAATTTATTTTTCTTGATATTTTTGGTTTCAAAAGTCTTGATAGGTTTGACGAAGTGGGGGGTGTGAGTTCCATTTTATAGTTGAGGAGTAGTGGCATTCCAATAAATAGTAAAAAGTATTCATTATTAGGAGGTAAATCTTAGCCCAAGTGGTTCAAAAAATTATCATTAATGGCGTTCAGGTATAGTGACACATCCGACATAAAATAAAAAACATTTTTAAACATTTTGTTCCTTAAATTTTATGTTTTTTTATTTTTTACATTTTAGTATTTCAATATTATAACGAGCCTTTTAAAATAGATAATTATTAATTTAAAATTAAATTATAATGGGACTTATTATATAATTTATAAAAACTAATTATAACTATTAAATCTAATTTATTAAATAAAATCCTATTTTTTATAAAAAAAATTAATTTCAACACAAGTGCTTGTAACATGCAAATGAACGATTTTAAACTTTACAATACTAATAAAGTATTTACTATTTTCTAATCAATATAGTAATTTTAAAAGCAAAATTCTTCCATGAATGTTAAATATTTGATATTTATTACCATATAAAATTAAATTTTCATAATATTTTATATTTATAAATTTTAAATCATTTAATAAAAATATCATTTATTATAATATTACATTAATGTCAATTTTTAAATTATTCATTTATTTTTGATTGAAAAACATCATGAAAATGAAGGAATTATAATTTGTCATGTTAAATCCTATATAACATTATATACTCATATTAAAAATTCATTTAATATAATAATTCATTCAACTCACTTCAATTTTAAATATTTTAGTATATTTAGTTTCTTTGATTATTAACTCAATTGTTCATGTGTTGGTGTTTCATAAAATTTTAATGTAATTATTTCATCTAAAAAATATTAAAAAAATTATTATGACAAAAAACACATTTATAGTTTAATGTCATATATATAACCAAACATATTTAGCTTTTTACCTATCCCATGATTTATAGATATTGAAATTAAGAAAAGTAATTTTTTTCCAGTTCCATTACTTAAAATATTATATGTGTCATATTCAATGGAAAGTGGAATATAATAGCCATATTTTATAGTATTTTATGAAAAAGATCATAATAAACTTATTAATTAAAATAAATTTAATATTTTAGGTCATTTGGACTCTAATAATTATTGTTTAACTTCTGATAAATCAATTTTTATCTTAACCAAGGTATTTATGTTTTACTAAATTCACTATTTATTTCATTAAAAAAATTAAGTAGACCTTATTAAAAAATAATTTTTTTTCAAAATATTTAATCCATTTTTCAAAATTCAATTCATATAAGTGAAATAATTAATTTAAAATTAATCCCACATATATGATAGGAATGTGGATTTTCGAATAAAAAAATTCCAATGTTTGAAATGTTTTCATATCCAAATTCACTATAACATTTATTACAACAACATGAATGGGATTAATTATTATATAATTTAACTTATTTAAATTTTAAAAAATTTAAAAATATAATATATATTTATAAATAAATTAAATGAAAATACATATTTTAATTAAAATTCTTTATTTTTCACTTATCATCAAAAAATTACAATTTTTAGAAAATTCCCAAAAATTAACTCTAATCTAATTTTGAAATTAAGATTTAAAAAAATTATCTTCATTTTATTAAATTAATTTCCTAAATGTGTGAAAAATACATTTTATTAACTTCTAAAAAAATTAAAAAGAATAGTTCTTGATAAAATAAGATTATCAAAACTTATAAATACTTAATTGATAAAATAATGTTATTTTATATAAATTTAATTTTTTATATAAACCCATTAAAAATATTATTTAAATACTATTTATTACAATTTATATATTTAAATTTAATTTATAGGTTATAATGGTCATGTTTATATTAATATATTAATAATATATCATGGTTTTGTTAAAACTCAATGTAATGTGTAATGGAATCTATGATTGTGTTGTGTGTAGTTTAAGCTTAACATGGTATTTCATGTTGTGATATAATAAATTGATGTTTCATATAATGTATTCCATAAAAAATTTAAATTTATTCTAAAATAAATATATTTATAAAAACTCGGGTCATTATACATTTTAATCCTCAAATTAGCATGGACTCCATGATCTTTCATGCTTAATGCATCTACTGCATTATCTTCATTACCTATATAGTAGTTTATTGTGAAATCATAGTCCTTGAGTAGCTCAATCTATCAAATTTTCATCATATTGATCTTTTCTTATAAGAAGACATATTTTAGACTCTTATGAAATATGCATATCTCACATATTTTTGCATAGTGATGATGTCTCCATATATTCAATGAATATATTACAGATTCCATTTCAACATAATGGGTTGTATTGTTATATTTACTAGTCATTGACTACCTTGATACATATATAATTACTATATCATTCTTTATATGGATACAAAAAAAATTCTATTCTTTGATGCATCCCTATATATAAAAAATTCATCCTTTTTATATAGTAGAGTCAATATTAATACATTGACTAATATTCTATTCAATTCTTCAAAAATTATTCAAATTTTTTTTCCATATTAAATATAATCCATTATGTGTATGGTTGGTTAAAGGGTAACCAAATTAGGAAATTTTTTAAACAAATCACTAATAGAAACATTTCAAAGAAAGTAATTTACATACCTAAAATATTTTCATAAATTTTTTACATTTATTTTCTATATTTTTCTTTAAATGATTAAATGATAGTCCATCCATGCTAACAATAAGGCCAGGAATAGAAGATTTTTTAATCTATAATTCAAAATTTTTAATTTTAATTTATAAATATTTTCTTATAAGAGTCTCATGAATGAACAAGAAATGATTCATAGGGTCCAAATATATTTTATAGTATACAATAATTACATCAATAGATACCACAAAAAATTTATCAAGATAATTATAGAATAACATTTTCATCAAATCCATAAAAACTATGGGGTCATTAGTCAATAAAGATGTCATTTTTGTAATATTATAATGTCCATAGAGCATTTGAAAAGTTATATATAGAATATTTTCCTTCATTACTACAAATATAAAATGCATGAAGAATGGTTTTATTTTAAAAATATTGAACTCTTTAAAGATGATCAAAAAAGAAATCAATGGGATAAAGGGAATACAAGTTTTTCAAAGTAATAGAATTGATTTCCCAATAATAAATGCATAACCACATAGATCCATATTTCTTCTTAAAAAAGAATTGGGTCTCCCCAAGGTGAATCACAAAGAAATATAAATCCATTTTTAAACAATATTTTTATTCAACTCATATAAATCCACATTTATCATTCCATTGGGATCTTCGATATCGGTTTCTCATCAAGGATTCAATCAATATAAAACTCAACTTCATGCTATGGTTCATGTACATGTATTTCCATTGTAAATTCATCATTTTGATCTTATACAATAGTTATATCCTTAATTTGAAGATTACATTTCCCATCCATAGATTATATCTTCTCTTCTTCTTTAATAATATCATTTTTAAGATCCAATGAATGTGTATCTTAACATGGACCAGTTGATGATGTCTCCTTTCAAAGACAAGTATTTCCACATATTCATCATTAATCATAATTTGCAAATCTTGGAAAAATTATTTTCCATTTTATTTTTAAATATAGACCATAATAAGTATTATATCATATAAACCATATGTTCACAAATCAAGTCTGAAAATTCGGAACATCAATGTGTCATATAGGGTATTGACTTGCATATCCTTATTGTAGTTGGATTTCAACTAGGAGTCTTAACTGAAAAATCCCATCGTAATGTTCTCGGTAAATATCTAATTTTATTGAAAAACATATAATATATAAGAGTATGATGATCCATAATATGGTAAATCATTTTCTAAATTTGATTTTATGATTAATATATCTTTAGCCATATCTTTATGAACTTCAATCATTGATTTAGTGATTTCATATGTTTATTATTCTCCCCTTGTCCCTTTACGAGGTATATTCTATTGATTCAAAACAAATTCTTTAGAATAATTCCCTATTTCTCATCAATTTGAGAAGAGTATGGAAGTAGTTTCATTCATTGACTAGATTTTATTATTTATACATCCTTTATCTAAGAACTTGTAATAAAATCCAATTCTCTTCAATCATTTTTCAAGATGTTTCTTACTATTTATTTTACACTATGTAAATTTCATCATTCCCTTATTCTTATTTCTTATATTATTTTTTCATAGAGTTAATTAAAGGTATTATTATTTTTATTTCCCACGAAGATATAGGATATTAAAAATTATTTATTTATTTTAATTAAATAAAATAATATTTCATTATATGATTGAAATTTTTTAGAATGTAGATCCATTCTGATATATGGCTTAATTCATTCAACGAAATGGTCATTTTTTATTTTAAGATTAGATATATAACCTATAGAATACCTATATAGTCTTTTAAAGGCTTCCCCATAATATGTAACACTTTCAAATTCATTTTTAATTAAGATTATAATATTATTATACATTTTAGTTCGTTACTCACAATGGAAATATTTTTTGAAGAATGGTACTTTATAATCCCTCTATTCAATATGCAGTATTTCGTCTTCTTCCATGGTATTCAAGATCAATAACCACCATTTATTATCATCAATGTTAATTCAAAATATCTCTTGTGTAACATTTTCCATTTCATTACATCCCAATGCAAGATATATCATTTTTTGGGACACTACAAAAAAATGACTTATACAGGCATAAATTTATTGACAGATAATATATCTGTTGGTAAAATTGAGTAATTCCAACAAATAATAATTTTCATTGGTATTAGATTTATGTATCGACACTTGTTTTTTCCAATAGGTATATCTACTGTCATTGACTATTCAATACCAACATATCATTTACCAATTGTTAAATCTGTCGCTTTATCATACCAATACCAACATTTTTTTTACTAACACATGAATTTGTTAGTATTAATAACAATTAAAAACAAATATTTTACAATAATAAAAAATACTATAATAAACCATTTTATAAAAAACAATTAATTTATCGATAACCATTAAATATTAACCAACATTTTTTTATTTTTTTATTTTTATGTATAATGTAAATATCCATTTTTGGTCTTACTAAAAATATGTCATTAATTTATTTTTAATTTTCATCATTTTCTAAATATTAACAGTGTTTAAATTTTTTTATTATTGTCTGTTCTATAATCATATAAACATTTTTTAGAAAAAAAAATCAATTCAAATCACTATGATATTTGATATATTTTCATTTATTTATTATACTCCCTAAATAAAAGATAATTTATTTTTTATTTTTAAATTTAATAAACATAATCAAATGTAGTCAAAATTATTTTAAAAAATAATTTATTAAAATTTATTAAATAAAAAGCACAACATTAAATTTGTTACTTTTTCTCACTCCTTACTTAGGGTTTCTCCGTCGGCGTATTCCTCATTAGCCATGAGATTTCCCTTCATCGAGATCTCCCGATTGAAGCTTCCTCCTACACGAGAGAGAGTTTCATTTACAAGGATTTTTCTTATCATTGATTTGGGTCTCAGTTGATAGATGATTAGAAGATGGTTTTGGTCACCAGAGAGGCTATCGTCTTCGGAGGCAATCAGTTGCAGATCGGTCTTCTTCCCGGATGATGTTGGGGCTGGTCCACGATGGTGTGGAATTGTTCATCACCAGCTTGGATTTTTTGATCAATAATGTGGATATCTTAAGTTGTTGATGTATGGTGGCTTCAGATTCGATCATGGTTGATTTAACTCATCCATTTTGTAGTTCATCAGCAATGTCATTGAATTCATACCACGATGGATTTCAAAAGCTGGATAATCACCTAGAAACGACATTCTGTGATCTGGAATTCAGTGAAACAGATTCTGGCATTCAACATCCCAGACGACCCTCACTTTCGGTGTCACAAGTGACCCCCATGTTTAGCGAGCAATCCAGGTGACAACATTCTTAGGCAAATCTCTTTACACGAACACCATTAGAATTTTGTTCAGTTGGAAACATACTAAATATATTGCTGCGTAGGCCACTGTATGACTGTTCTATAAAATGTTGAATTATGTCATGCAAGTTACTCTCTTTGTGATGTTTCTATCAGAAGATAGATGTTCAGGAATACAATATGTTGGCAGTGATTTCCTATCGACCCTTTATTTGTTTCCTCGGTTATTTTGCATTCAATGGAGTTCAATGTTTGTTTCACTTTGATCATGAGATATTTTCTTTTTTAGGGTGTTTTCTCTAGACTGATATACTGCACTAGATCGGTTTTAAGGTTTATTATAGACATAATGTCTTGTAAAAGGGATATTTATGCTTTAAGGAAGGCATTTACTTCTAGTATTTTAGCTAATTCTAGACCACTAGAAGCATATAACTAGAATTAGATGTTCATGAGAATCATAGAACCCCTATTAATGTGTCTCTTGGATGCTACATATTTTTTCTCTTGAGTGTTTTGTTTTCATTTGGATTTGCTTCCTTTTCAAGATGAGGTGATTCATAGGAAGATGGGAAGATTTTTCAGGTAGGTATGATGTAATTTAATCTATTTTATGTGATATGTTGTCTCTTTAACATGCATATCCCTTAATTACCCGATGGTGTAATCTTGTTACGCCTCATGAATGTATTATAACCTTTATTTTCTTTAATAAATTTCTCTAAGGCATGAATTGGGTGACCAATTCATGTCACAGATTATTTGAAATTTTTTTTCATTACAGTTAGTCACAATATAAAATCTTTGTTAAACCAACTATATATATTGTTTAAAAAATTTGGTAAATTACATTTAAAATTTCCATAAAACTATTTAAGTAAAACGTTTTATATACCATATTAATGTATACAATTATACTGATAAATATTAAACTTTCATAAAAAAAGAGATATTCATACTAAATGTATACCATGGCTGTTTTTAAATAACACCATTATGCATACCCCTTTATGCATACTGTATGAAGACAATAAAAGTTTAGAAAACCACCATAAACCAGAAAACTAAATGCTAAATTTTGAAAATAGTACAGAGATGGTATGTATACAACTTTTGTAATATATAAATCTTCATTCATTTAGTACACATCTATTTATTGAATTTACATAAATCTGATCACATACAATAAACTGTATTGTGTGTACAATTTCATACTCTGACACCTCACATGGATGTCCTAGAATTTTTTTTGTTTTCAATTACAGTGTGTAATCTTTCTACTATATGTGTAAAGGAATATCCAATATATGCATAGAACACATATAATATGAATATAATGTTTCAAACTACTTACAACTATACACATAAAGTATTCATTTGTTAATTAAAATTACAAATAGTTTTTCACACTACTATATAAAATCTAAATATCTCTTATGCCACTTTGGCTTTGAAATTGTATGTAAACAAATAATACATACCTACATGTTATACTATTTTCCTCTAGTGGTGTGTATATAGTTGGCATTCATTCTATAAAATCGTGAAATTTTAGAAATCATCATGCTTAAGTGAATGCATGTACACCTATAAAGATTTTTGTACAGTTAAAAGATTACAATTCAGGTAAGACATCTACTCAGAGGAAAAATGACCATAGATGAAATGAGGCCATTATCATTCAAGGCAGCTGCAATTTTTCATTTGAGTAACTGTTATCTAGTATTCCAGGGGAATGTGTTTGTGTGAGTGTGTTCTTAATTTATTAGTGTTTGTATGCTAGCATTGGATGGTTTTTTTGTTCTCAAAAACAGTTTTCTTTTTTTCAGAATTCAATAAATGGAAAAAACCTCTGTTAATTTTTTTTTCAATTTTACTTTATACTCATTTACTCTATTGTTATTTTATTTTATATTCATATTCTTTTTGGGTTCATAGTGAGATTGGGAATGAACTGATTCCACCCACAAGGTAAATGACCCTACTTAAGTCAATGGGGATGATCAACATACTAGCATTTCATTTCTGATGCTTTCTTCGACTATATTTAAGATTATGTGATTGGTATTGTTGGATCTTGGAAGGAGATCATTGTTCATGTGAAAAATAAATATATCCAAACACTGACCAATAATTTCACCAAAACACATGCACTCAACCTTCAGGATGGTACATTATCTTCCGTAAATTTCTTATATTACATTTTTTAATAAAATTTCATAGCTTGTAAGTATGAAATTTGGTTCTTTGACTGTGCTTTAGGTACACCCTTATAATTACATGAACGAGTGATCATTCATAAACGTCCACTTCCTTCAAGACCAATAAAATGAAATGGGATTACAAGAAAAACAATGTTGGTGGTGATGGCCTCTACACATATTTCATAGGCAGCACCCTCAATTTTCAGTTATTGAATGATGGAATGGAGAGTTTTATATTTGATTTGTTTATAGTTTTGTATTTGATTTTATGAAACATTCATGTACTAGGGATTGTTTCCAGCCACCTATGTCAGAAATTGGGGATGACCTGCTTCATGCTGAACATGTGATTCTCCTATAGATGATGGCTTCCATTGTGACGATGTCATGAAAAACTAGGGAAAGCTGCATGGTAATAAACGAGGTCTGTTGCTAATGCAGCAGGATCCTGGTTCAAGAAATGGCTGCAAATTTTTGGAAATATTTTCACCACACGAAACTCTTGTACAAGGAGAAAGTCGACTTGGTAATATTTCCTGAAAAAGAGAAGGGTATCACTCTAGAATATTTCAAACTCATCAAGATGTACAAGGCTAATTATATATCAAAATTGGCATAACATGTTAAAGAAAGGAATAGAGTGGTGGAAATTGTTTTTATTTATATTAGATGTGTTGATGAAAAAAAGAGTTTGACTGAATATGATCATTGTCTAGTGGATTCAACCTGTTCTCACATGGCATCAAAAGTAGAAGAAAACACCATAAAAGAAAATTTTATGTCATTCCAAATGAAAAACAATATTCAAATGAAAAGTACACTTGAAAGGTTAAGGATATAATTGAAATGAAAATGTAGATATTGGAAGATATCTACTATTTATTGCTTTTATTTCACCCACACCGTTCATTATTAAAATTGCTTCAGGATTCAGGGGTGAATGATTCAATTATGATTCATAGAACTTGGGGAATTTTCAATGACACCTACAAGACGTACCTCAGCCTCGTACATCCTTATTTGATTGCACTGGCCTTTATTTTCATTGCAAGCATTCTGAAAGACATAGACACCACTACATGGTTCGAAGAGCTTCGAGTTGACATGATTGTGGTGAAAAACATTTATATAGAGATACTGTATTTCTATGACAGTCTTAATCCGATCACGGATGACTAGATTAATGACGACTTCGACAAGAATAAGCCAAATCCAAAAAAAATGTTTTAATCTGTTTGAGTGAGTGAACCACATGCATGTATATTGTGGTTAGTGTAATCTAATACAATGATAACTGATGTGTAATTGTATTTCAATCAGTTTTCTCTGTACCTCCCTCAATTCCATATGTGGTCTTTTCTCATCTGTTTTCACATCTGTTTGTACATAGGCTAGAGATGTCATAGAAGAGGCTGGAGCTGGAGCTGACATAGATTAGAGCTGGCATGGATGGGGATGGAGCTAGCATGGATGGGCTAGAGCTGGAGCTGGAATGGTTGGGCTGGAGCTAGAGCTGACATGGATGGACAAAGTTGTTGGGGCTATAGCTGACATGGATGAGCTGGAGTTGTTGGTGATGGAGTTGTTGGTGATGATAGTATGGATATGTTGGTGTGGAGTCATTGATGATGATGGGTTGGAGCTTCTAGGGTGTTTAATCCAACATGGTGGTAGGGATCTAGAATGGGGGGGAGGCAGGGTTGTTCAGCAACAGAATTGGGGGGAGAGTTGTTTAGCGATAGGATTGGGGAATAATCCTGGGTGTGGATCTTATAGGTTCTGTATATAATGTATTTCATCAATAATATAATTATTTCTTATATATTTTTGAACATATCTTCAAATCGTCTTTGTTTTAGCAATTAAAACACATGTATTATATATTATAAATTAATAAATATAAAATGAAAATTTTCTAGATAAAAAAATTTATATTTTTTATTTAAATGTAATTAATAAACAGATATTATATATTGATAATATTATTACCAACAAATAAATTTGTCACCCAAACATGTTGCTAAACACTTTAACCAACATATATATTATCTGTTGGTGTTATTAGAATTGCAACAGAATTATTTTATCTCTCGCAAAAACATTTAGCGACAGAGTTTTTACCAACAGTTTAGTGACAGGGACATATATTTTGGTAAAACGTTTTACCAACATAAAATGCACTTTTACCAACAAATATTCCCCTGTTGGAAAAAGTGAAAAAAATTTAGTGGGACCTAATATACTTCTTAGTTACCATTATATTAGTAGTTCCACTAATATATGGATGCTTTCGTCACGTGTAACAGTACGATATAGGTGTAGCACACCTTCGAACATCATTTTTTTCATATATGCAACTTTATTATATTTATGACCAAATTTATCTATCATGATCTGGATATGTTATACTCATCTACCACACCAGTTATATTATCTTTCTATAAAGGGAAATATCTAAATTGTCCACAAGTATTGATACCATTATTTTGGCAAGGAACTATTTCAATACCATGTCTTGATATGAATAGGTTCATAATATTATGAACATTTAATAATAAAATATAATTGGTTTAATGCATGAAAAAAATTGAAACTTTATTCATAATTAATATAAAAATTATAATCCTGGTTTCTTTGTGAATATTCCAAAATAATATGAATATTTTCAAATATTTCATAATGGTTTTTAAATATAATGTGAATCTAACAAATCAAATCACCCATTAGTGTCAAACTAGGTTTGTAAAAAGTTCATATTCACAATGAACTATAATAATATACAATATATACATGGCTAAATCTTTTTGGCCTTATTACCCCTTGATTCTTCTATGTCAAATCCATGTCCAGTTATAGAATCTAAAAAAAGGTGTATTTTTAAGGAAATTTATAGAATATCTTCTTCACCAAAACATTTCCATATTATTTTATATTTATAATTATTCTCGGAGTCTACCATAGGGTTATGTTCCCTAACATATGTATTAATAAATTCATTTTCTAGGTTTTCTACTAAACATTCTCTTATATAAATTGTAATAACCCCAAATATAGTAACCCATATTCGGTGTCTACATTATTATATTGTCATAATATAAAAGGGATCACTTCACTAAGGATTGTTTAGATTATTAGTCTTGATGAACTATAGACATAGATGATTCCAATTTTATATTGGAAATAAAATCTAAAACATAGTAAAAGTAAATATATTTTGTCATTAAAAATTATTCACAGATTCCTTCATCATATTCTATGGGAATGAAAATATTAGGATGATTTTTTTGCTCGTTAAGGGTAATATATAGGGGAATATATCATGATTAAATAAAGGATAATCTTCATAACAGGTAAATAACTAAAAAAATTCATTAAATCAATTTCATGATCATGAAATGAACCCATGTATAATATCAACGTAATAATATCATGAATAATAATAAAATAAATAAAAATAGAGGAAATACATAATTTTAGATATCTTGATCATGGAATTGTGAAAATATATTTTTAAATATGGGTAGGTATTCATAAAAACTCATTTAATTAGGTTAACTAATGGGTTTGTCTCATGAGACATGTCAATGTATCGAGGGTATGCCTATAATCAGAATCCACCAATAACTATGTGTATAATGAATTCCACATATACTGATTGAATAAATTGATTCATAACAAAATATTCCTTATTGTTAAATATCCATATTGAATAAAAAATAGATAATATCAATATTTCTTTAGTCAATCAAATAACATTAAAAGAAAAGAAATGTTATATAGAAATGTACTATGGTTTAAGAAATATGTATATCCACTATAAAAAGAATATATACATGATATGGAAATTTAATGTATAATTTTCATGATCATAAAAATTTGAATGTTTTAAGATATATTAAATGAACACAATATTAATAAAAAATTACCATTAAATCATAAAAATATTGTTTTTATAATAAAATAAAGACTTTCGAAGAATAGTTGAAACTGTATGTGAATAATTTAAAATAAATTTTAATAAATAATTTTTCCATATAACACCATTGAAAACCTGTAGAAGAAGCTAAATAGTGTAAAATAATTTTTGTGGTGATAATATCTATTAAATCAGTATGCATCCAAATGAAACATTCCTCTTTCATTTTTGTAAATAAATTAAAAAATAAAAAATTAAAAAATAATTATTATTCCATTTTATCGTAAAAAATTTAATATATAACATAAAATTTCCTTAATAAATCATTCAACAAAATAAAAATATGTTTTGAATTTTTTTTAAAACTATAGACATAGAATAAAAATATACCTGATCAAAATGAAAAATATGATCAGATTTTCTTTTAAGAAATAAATTTCCTGAATAAAGTTTCAAATATAGTACAATTTTTTAGTAAAAATGTAAAATCATTAAATATATTTATTATATGAAAATATATTATGTTTTTGAAGGTTATATTATAATATTCCTTCAATGAAAATATATGGAATCATAAAAATGATATTGTAAAATAAATTATTTCCTCTTTGGTAACATATAAGTTATAACCCTTTGAAATAGTAAAGAAAAATTTTAACATTAATTAAAATAAATAAATATATATTCATTTTATATACATTATAAGGGAAATATATATTCCACATAAAAGAAAATAGTTACTTAATACCATATATTTACAGAAGGAGAAGAAATTGTGCTGAAATCTATTACCTCCCATTTCAACATAGTTAAATATGATTTAACCTCCTATAAAATAAATTAATATTTATTAAACATATATAAAATTGCTATATAATTATCTTTATGACCATGTTATGACATATAATCACCTTGATTAAACAATCATTAATTATTATCATTTTTTCAGTAGTTAACTATTGCACTTTTCATGCATATTTTGATTCGGTAGTTATGTTAATTATGTATTGATCATGCTTGTATTCTATTAAAACATTTATTCATGATATAAATTTTATAAATATTCATTATTATCTTAATTAGAATCATTTTAAAAAACATGAAAAATGAATCACATTGCCTTGTGGGTTTGGAAGTCTACACGTTCACTTGAGTGATATTACAATTTTTTAATTGGTGGAATAGTGAGGAAGTGGAGGAAGTGTTAATTTTTTCAAATTAAAATCATGTCAAAAATATTACATATATAAACTATTTCAATAATTAAAACCATCAATGAGAGGCAGTGATTGGAAAAAAGTTACATCCGTTCACGGGGTGATAGTCTTCCATAAAGAAAGGAAATAGAATTTTTTTCTTGTTTTATAGAGAAAGATAAGGGTAAATATTATTACACAAAAATAATAATATCTAATTATATGGTATATAATGATGTTATTATTTTTTAATGGTTATTAAATAATTGAGGGTGGTAAAATAAGAATAAAAAATGAAAGTGTTTGGTTAATATAATTACCTCTTCTTTGAAATATTTCTTTTACATATACTTTTAATGAAACTAGGGATAGTATATTGGAAAGACCATAAACTCTATATCAAGGATAAGGTTATTAGGAATATATTTTTTAGGGTATTTTATCTAAATTTCTCAATATGTGTAAATAATAGAGGAAAGGAGGTTCCCTTTTATACATGGGGGAGTGGAAACACTTATAATTTATAAGAATATAAAAATGTATTGATGCCTTAGTCAAGACAAATGGATTACAAATGAATCTTATTTTTTGTTTATAAAGTTATTATCAAAATAAAAATAACAAATGATGATTAATAAAGTTATTTGTAGTATCATTAATCCTTATCCCTATTTTTATCCCTTTTAACACATTTTATCTTTTACCGTTGTAACCAACATCTACCAATGTACCATTCATAATTACTAAAAAAATGACTTTACTACCAAATTTATATATGATGTTTCAAAATATGGATTTTTTTTATCAAATTCCATTATTATAAAGGAAAATATTAATTTTAAAAAAATGAACAAAATTTGATGGTAAATATTTTTCCATGAAAAATGTATTTTTCAAGCATATGATTATCTTACATTAACTCTATGACTAGTAATAAATATAATAGTGATTTAAAATCAATTTTTTATATATAGATCTATAAATTTCTTTTAAATCATTCTATTATATATATATTTACATTATTAAAAATAAAATAATGCTATGCACTTAAAAATGTTGGTTTTTGAAAAATATTCCTTTTTACCTCCAAATAGTATTATCATTATTTAAATAAAATAAACCTAAAAAATAATTATAAATATTATACATATTATTATCAATAAAAGGTGTATAAGTTAAATACTATATTTTTAATTCGCCATAAAATATTATTTAAAATGGAAATTAAAAAATTTATTTTAGGATCATTTTTACATATTATGTTCAAAATTAATATTCATCATATCAATTTATAATTTTTTTATAATGAAAAATTAAAATTAAAATAGTTCTACTCTCTCATGAAAACAAATTATTCACTTAATATAATTGAACTATGGTGTTACAATCGTCCCTCCATTAAAAATATTTCCCATAAATTTTCATGGATATAACATTCTAAATAAATGTGGGCAATTCATGTCAATAAAATCATCACATTCCAATGTATGTTCTACTATTTTATGATTTATATAATATAACTTTACCATTAATTCATCATATTTTGTGACACTTTTTATCTAGCGTCATGATTTTTTATAGGGTATTCACGATATGATAAATAAGGGTTCAATTTGATTTCATAAGAGGTGAACACACTCAATGTGTTTAGAATATATTACTATAAAAATGAGATATAGAAAAATTCATGTACTTTAGAGAGTCTTGATGTAATTTCCTAATTGAAATCCATGTCTCAAATTATTTCTATAATTTCAAAAAGTCTTATGTATTTGGGAATAAATTTTTATTTCCTACGAAACCTTATATCACCCTTCCATAGAGATAATTTTAATAAAATGGGATCAACCACATGAAATAATAAATATTTCCTACAGTTATATACATAGTCGTTTCCCTATATAAAAGTTTATTATCTTGGGAAAATTAGGCTCATAAATTACTTGTACATAATAATACATAAACCTTATTAAATTACTTCTTCTTTATCCTTCTAAAATATCTTATATTCGACATATTACATGTAATAAACTAATAATGTAAATCATAGAAAGTGGTGAGATAGAAGTCCAATAAATGGCGGAATGTCCTGTGATGAATAACATATATGAATAAATAGTATATGAAGGATCATATTAAACATCATCATATCATAATAATTTTATAATTAGAATAATCATGTGGTAAAATTGATAATCTAAAGGAATGTTGCATAAGTAGAATATTGAAACACCTTTACATAGTGGTCAAATAGGACATATAGAGAGGTTAGGAAGTTAGTGTGGGTAATGTCGCAGGATAGTGCACCCGAGTCAGATAGTTTCTCGTCCTCCTTCTATATGGATGCTTGGGATGTGGTCAGTCCGAAGGTGATGGAAGCAGTTAGGGACATCTTCAGAGGTGGGGTGGTGAATAGAGGCATCTACTCTTCAAATGTTGTTCTTATTCCTAAGATCAAGAATCCAACTCTTATTAAATTAGTTCGGGCCTATCTTCCTTTGCAATGTTTCTTATAAAATATTGGCCATGGTTATTTCAAGGAGGCTCAGTGTTTTCATTCCCAATTTGTTTTCAATTTAATACCACAAGATCATATAGTGTTTAAGTATCCAAGGGGCGGTTGGCATCAAGAGACAGGTGGTGACAGATCTTTACCGGTGTCCAGTGGGGTCCAATGTCATCTTTCAAGTTGATATGAATAAATCATACGAAAATTTTGAGTGGAGCTTCATTATTCATGTTATGAGGAGGTTTGGATTCGAGGAAAGGTTCTGTAACATATGCTTCAGTTACTATTCCTCACCATGGATGACTATTTCTTTGATGGGTAAGTGCTTCAGCTACTTCAATATGGTGAGGGGGGTCTGTCAAGGGGATCCATTTTTTCCAAGCCTTTTTATCCTAGCCCAAGATTCTCTATCACGAAACATGAATTTTAGTTTGGAAGAGGGCAAAAAAACCATTCCGCGGTAGGTGATGTTTTTAATGTGTTTCTCACTTTATATTCATGGATGATGTGATGATCTTATCTAATGGAAAACATAGGTCTGTACTGCATCTAATGGAGATTATTTCTCAATATGGTCGACTTAGAAGCCAACGTATCAATCCCACAAAATCCATGTCTTTATTTTGATAAAATGCTCTGGTAGAAGGTGCAGGGGTATCCGAGAAAAAGTTGGTTGTCTGCAGAAGAAATTACATGTGCTATATGTTGGTGTCCCAATTTCATGTTTCCATATTAGGAAGAAACACTTTGATTTTATCCTGGATAGACTGATGGGAAGGATCTTCAGCTTGAAGAATAATTTGTTGTCATTTGGAGGTCTGGTTATTCTGACCAATAGTGTTCGAACCTCTATACTGATCCATGTTTTCTCCATCGTTAAACCCCCAAAAGATATGGTCCAGAAAAAGTAGGGAATTCTCAATGGATTTCTGTGGGATGTGATGCAGGGTGGGAGGAGCCACTGGGACTCTTGTCAGCACTTGGAGAAACTAGTCACCAAATAAAGTGTTGGCCTTTTGGATATTAATGATACTATCACTTCCTTTCAAGGCCGTTTAGCTTGGGAAATTATTGTTGTGGAGTCTCTGTGGGATAGGTTCTTCAATGTGCGTTATGGAATCCATGGATATGTGGCTGGTCATCAGGGTACCACTGGTTTGGTGTTCTTCATGTCTTCCCAAATCGAGGTGTTGGACGGTTGCACACAAAGGATTATTGGCAAAGGAGATATCAACTTTTGGGAAGCCAACTAGTCTGGGAAAATATTGTCTTATCCATAATTCCCTGCTTTGGACTTCTCCTTTAACGAAGCATCCTAAAAGTATGATTTCATTAATATGGAATTGAACCCCAACCAGAGGACCATATTTTATAGAATCTTCATGATCAAGGAACTGGACCAATGCTATTTCACAAACTTGAGTATGGATAGGATCAATACAAGGGAATACCAGATGATCTCCCTTGCATCAGTTGTGTTGGATGTGTTGGCACCAATGGATTGGTGCAAGGAGGTTCCCACAAGAATGAATTTCATGGTTTGGAAGATCATGAATAATGTAATCCCAATGGAAGAGAACATACAGAAAAATGGTATCTCCATTGCATCCTGCTGCTACTGCTGCGAAAAGCCAAATACATAGTCTATAGTTAACATGTTCCTTCAAAGCCAATGGGTTGCTCGTCTTTGGTTACTCTTCAACCCTCTACCCATATGAGAGAGTGAATCCCTATCTTTTTAGGGTTTCTTGGTTTCATGGTTTCACGGATCCGAGAAAAGAGTCCTGGATTGCACTGCACTGAGCATATTTTTTGTGTCCATATGCTGGACCCTCTTGTAAGCTCACAATTCTATTTAGTTGGGATCGAGACGCTCTCTATTATTTAGGAAAGTGTAGGTTATATCCTTCACCATTTGAGATGGCTTCTTTAGTTAAGGGGGGGAATCTTGGGTTACTATCTGAAATATCATAAATCCTCCGAGTCCACTGAACCGGATGAGTGGTCATTGGGTAAGATGACAGGCCCCCCTGCAATGGGTTTAGGCTGAACGTGGATGGTTCTTTCATGGAGGGGGTTATTAGGGGAAAATGGGTTCTCTGGAACTCACGGGGATTAGTTCATCATGGCTTTATCACCTTCTACGTTTCATGCAACTCTATAGGTGTGGAAGTCCAGGAACTTCTTTTCAGTCTTATGGTTCGAAGGAGGGAGGGATTTCGAGTGACTGAGATTGAATCTGACTCCAATGTCTTGGGAGGGATCTACAAGAAATCCATGTAGTACCTTGGTAGTTGACACATTTTATCCACAGGTTCAAGATAGAGACCAATAATGGGCAGATGGTTCATAACAGTTAAATTTTTTATATCCATGTGGAAGTCATCCACTTGAAAGAGTATAGAGGGAGATCATGGAAAAAAGATTCTTCTAACTAAATTGGCCTCAACTATATTGAATGACAAATATCTATCACCTAGATAAAAAATTTACTCACTTATCACTTCATTAAAGGTGAGGGGATGAATGAAGAAGATGTCTTGAAACCTTTATATACATGTTACCCTTTTCCCAGTAAATATAATTCAATATCATTCAACCACAATTAATTTCATCATTTCTATATTTTAATTCCTGTTCAATTTTACTATTTTACTATTCTTCTACATTGTTATTTATTTACCAGTTCTTTTTATGTTTCTCACCCACTATAAAATAATTTGTTCTATCATGTTCTCATCGATGATGAGAGGCTATCCAAAGGATCACCTATAGGTTAAAACAAGTGATATAGAGTCCACAAACATGACAAGATTTCTTCTAATTTTTCTATTGGGTATCTGGATAGTGAGTTTCTAAAGAGAAGACCATACCTCAGGTATCTAACCTAGTAATTTACTTTCATAATATTGAACACTAATTACTCCACCACTATTTGGATCAATGTTAAATGATGGTACAAATGATATGAATGGGGGATATGATTATGATTGTGATTAATTTTAGAGAGTAATGTGAATATCACTTAGGGGTTTATCCATGAATGTGATGTTCATTCACACAATTTATGTTTTAAGGATATGTGTATAACATTGACAAACATATGGAATATAATGGAAGGGTCATGGTTTTAAGATAAGGAAATATCATAGTGTTGAATCTAGGGTTTTCTCCCTTTCATGCATCCATCTTATAAGACATTTCTTTTTTAATTATCATCTTGTATTCATCAACATATCAGCCCCATTTTCACTCTTGAATTAAAAACTAAGAAAAAACAACAATACATAAGATCTAGTGTACGTGAAACTGAAATACCTTAATCCCTGAGAGATGGACATTTTTAGATAGTAGGATACATTAGAAGTAAATAGAAATTCTATTTGACCTTAAACTATAAAAAATACTCTATCACTATCTCTTTAGAAGAATCATCTGGTGAACATGTGGTGGACAGTGACATATATAGTGTCGGTGATGTGTGGTAGGAGGAGGATACAAGGATATTTTACTTCATGTTCATGATACCTTAATACCATGTTTATCTAATATAAGGTATAATGTTATTTCCCATAGATTTGATGTGTGTTTAGTGTTGTGAGAAATGATATACAGGTGGTGTTATCATTGGTGGATATGGAATGGATGGGATAAAATGATGTAGACTCAATTAGATGGAGTTGAAAATTAGTGGGGACGTGGTTTAGGGAACATATTATTATATTATTCCAACTATTATATTATTATACTTTGATATATTATTTGGTTGGTGATCCTTGGATAGGATGGGGGACTAGTTGACATGTGTCGGTGCATGTTAGTCATGATGTTTATTCTACAAGGAATTAGTATGATTATTTCACATTTTTACAAAATAAAAAGGGTGTGATCTTATTGAGTATAATTTTATGATAACCCCATGTATATATAAACTATTTTTCAGGTTTCTATGAGGACTTTGGTAGTCAGGTTGGATTGTACTATCATGGATTTTTGGGGCTGTTACAGTTTCTACAATATGTAATTCTTTTATATTGTTTTATCTTTGGTTTCATCCATTTTTATTTCATATTTATGTTTATAGGATATTATATTTGTGGTTTAGTAGATATTTTATATTATATGATGGGGTTTTGGGTGGTTTATCAAATAATTTATAAATCCTTTTTATTATATTAAGGGCAATACCCCTCATTTGACTTTTTTATAGCATTGAAACTAGTCACCAATTTGGGGCCTACTAAATGTAGGACTCGGGTGGGTGACTCCTTCTCTTCACTACTATCCCCGGAGAAGTACCAAATAAGGAGAGTTCCTGAAAACAACTACCAAATTTAACAAAAGTAATGGATTTTTTCATAGATATTTTTTCTAAATGTGAATCAAACAACTACTAATAACATTCTTATTAGAAACTTATATAACATAATAGTGGCTATGATTTATATATATTAAAACCCACTTATTTACTAGATTTATGGGTTACACTATAAAATATTCAATTATATGTGATGTATAAAAAATAAATCCCCAAAAATCAGATGAAAGTGTTCATTCAAGTAGCTCATGAGTTTACCGCCGAGGTACTTGTTCCCATTGATGATAAATATGTTACAATAGTAGAACATCTCTATGGAATTTTAATAGAATATTGGTTTAATCTTATAAATATACATCACGGGAATGTGGTATTTCCTAATTTACTCATTATTAAAATTTATGAATTTTTTATATTATTTGAATTTAATCATTTTTTAATATATATATATATATATAATTATTTATTTATTTATTTTTTTAGGTTTAAATAGTTTCAATATATTTGTAGGCTGTATGATTAATATTTATACATTTTTATTTATTTTGTTTTAATAGTTTTAATATATATGAAATTTATATACTATATTTATTTTAATATATTTTTTAATAATTTTGAAATTTATATAATTAGTATAATTCATGCCTCATTATTTGTTTAATTATGTAATTAAAATTATCAGAATGCCCCACTCCATGCCACTCAATGGTGCCGTGGAAGATGTTACCACATGACGTCGGGCACACCTCATTATATGCCAGAAGTTTCCCACTAGTAGAGAGTTCCTAATTTATATAATATGGACACATCCCTTGAATTAGATTCATGAAAAAAACAAAAAAAACTAACCAAAATCTTACAGCGTATAAACATAAGAGTAAACACTTTGTAAGAATCCAATCATTATTCAAGTTATATATGTTTTAAATCTGGCCTAATCCTTTTATTTGCACCTATACTGATTCTTATTGAGGTCAGAAAAGTTACGAGGGGTTTCCAGGGCTTCTTCAGAGCCCAAAACCCCATGTGGTGGAAAATAAAGAATGGCTATACAGTTATGAGATACCATATAGGGAAGGCCACAAAGATATACCTAACAGTGTACGGCTGGATAGAGGGGTGAAGTAGGATTCATGGTTTCCCCTAACCATGTTCTAGGGGCCGCATGCTTGTGTAAGACCTCTACAATTATTATTCATGTCATATCACACTTTTGTCCCACAGTTTCTCTAACTATAAAGGCTAACCGTGTAATTTCCCTCCCTGTGCAGTTAGATAAGAATGGTTGGTGCACGATTTGTCCAACCGTGTGGCCAAACATGAATCCCAAAAATTATGTGGTGATTTCCTAGATTACCATTAATGACTTATAATTTTAAACCTCTTCTCCATTTACTTCATTTCCTAGTCATAGAAATATTCTCCTCACATTGGTGATCCCTCTTTAATCCTACTCTATTGATTGAGAGGTCTTAGTCGTTCGAACTTGGATTTGATCTCTATTTTACTTATTGAATTCATGTTAGTGATTTATCCATTTATTTTATTTCTTTGTTTCTTTTTATTCCTCTCAACGGTTTTATCGAGTTTTAGGTTCATATTCCCCATTTTCTGGGCATTGGTCTATTATTCTATTTTCTCTCAAACAAGACCAAACCCAGGGTTGATAATATATAAGGATATTTTTACAAGTATGATATTGGTGTACTTATATATATACCATAAATTCTTGAGTTTTTATAATATCAGATGTTTTTGCATACTGGTTTCATTACATGTTGCCCCTAATTTATATCATCCATGAATTGGTTTCCTTTCAGGGAATCTAATGAATTTTATAAACCAAAATCACATTGAGATTGACAAACTTGGAGTGATACATCCCCTTGGGAGTTCCTTCTTACATTCCTGATTGGATTTGTTGAGTATGTAGCCAATGAAAAAATGAAAGTGAATGTTTTTACTTTTGAATGATGATATCATAATTCTTAATGTATCAATGATGTGTTAATGACCACTGAAAAGATTATCACCTAATGAATTCAAATGAATAGAGGTGAGTGGTATTCCCTCATCACTCAATTAAACATAAAAATTATTTCACCCTTATTGATATTAAATGATAACAAAATATATAATATATCATGGATTGTATTGGAGCCAACGAAAATTTATAAAAGGTATGCCATAAGGACATGATGACCCTTGTTAATTATAATGAATGTGAATAACGACCCTTATCCATGTATGGTATATATGGGAATTTAAACCCTTTTAGTTGATTTGATATGTCATGGATTCCCTCTATAAAAGTGATATAGGCCTGGAATCCCTATATAAATACGAAATAAGCATAGAATTCCTTTATATATATGATACATGGACGGTGTACCTTTATATATATATATCTGTGTGTGTGTGTGATATAGGTATGGAGTCCCTTGTGATACTATACAGTCATGGAAGCTCGTGTGATATTTTACAGGAAAGGCACCCCTTCTCATATGATACAGGCATGAAGACCCTTACTATGATACTAGGTATGGATTTCCTTACTTTTCTGATAGAAGGAATAGAATACCTTATAAATTTGATATTTGTATTTTGTACCGTGACACTATTTTATAGATATTTTAGCACATTCCAAAGTGGGCAGTGCTATCTGTGTTTCCGTTTAAGAACCTTAGCTATAACAATTATAGTTTGTATTATAGCTTTACTTGTTATATCTTTACACTTTCATATGATATACATGACTGGGTATTTATAGAAGTTGTTGGTGGTGACCTAATGAGTTTATCACATGCCCTATCAAAGATACTTGTGGTACTATAGAAAACTACATTCTAGTAGTTTTAGATAAGGGGGACATCCTATAATGGATGGTTGACTACTTTCATGACTTAGGATGGAGGATTGGAAGATTGTGATCAGGATGGAACATGGAAAATTGGGATTGAATTTTGGAATTTTGTGCCGTTTTTATGTTTTATAGCATGTATAGTATTTCTATGTTCTGATTATATCCTTGTTTTCCTACATTATAGATAAATGAAACACATTATCATCAATTTTATATCATTTTGTTTCTTGTAATTAGTTTATTATTGTTACTTAGATGTTTTTATCTGATTTTTATATGGTGTGTTACCGGTCCAGACATTTTAAGGTATGTCCCTACAGTTTATTTATTGTTATATTATTTCCACTATTCATATGATATCTTATTTGATGTGTTCCACTCTGTTAATGAGCGTGTAGTCTCCCCAAGGACACACCACAGGCCCTTTATTATAGTCGGAAAGCATTATCTTTTTGGGATATGCGCTTGAGGCCACGTGGTCTACTGAGCTTGGGTCACCTCTAAGTGGAACCCGGGTCCAGGACATCACAATGCGATATTACATGACTTTATTTTATTTCCTTACTATTTTGAGCAAATGGACATGATATTATGAAGGTTATGGGATTCTGTAATGAGTTGTTCCTAGGAGTTTCTAACCATGTGCCAATAAAATCCAAATTGCCTCAAATGGAAATTTCATTTTTCAGTATTTTTCTTATTACGGTTGAATTGATTCCCCCATTGTGTAATGCATTTGAATTTTGATGTTTGTTTTGACATTTTTGAGCTTTATGTTATATCAATGTACTGATGGTATGAGGGAAAGGAATAATTGAGAAAGAATTATATTAGGAATGATATTAGAGAATCATATTCCATGTATAGGGCATTCCATATAGGAGAATTGTGTTAGTTGCACTGCATGTGATTTACATGGGGGATTTGACTGCAGAAATAGAATTATTAAATAGATAATGATTCTTACATGGAATTTATAAAACATAGTTGTTACATATAGTTCTTGTTATAACCTAAACATTTTTTCTTTATTATGATATATTAGACACCCTAAGCAGTCATCTATGGAATGTTGAGTCATGGACCATTGGTCACATAGACTGGAACGTGTTATGGTGCATATTAACTAGACATTCTATTTTGGATCTTAAGGTATATGGGCCCTTATGGATCAGAAGTGGGGAACCATTTGTTTCAACCATTTAAAGGGGAATGTAATACAAATATGAAATTTAAAATTAAATTGAAATTTAGAAACATAGAGTTTTTCCCAGTCCTGATATTATTGGTGGGTTGTAGGTTGTGTCTCTTTTGTGATATATATGTATTAATATCACCTAGACCTGACACATTGAGATGGCAGATGAGTGTGAATATTACATATAAAGATTTTTTACCATTTTTCTTATATTTTTTGCCTATTCCATTATCAAACATAGTACTACCTGTGTGTTTTGAAATTGTAGGTTAATGCCACCACGACATCCTCCGATTGTACGCCATGAGGGTGGGGATGACTATGCTCTAGATATATTGGGCCATGAGTTACCATTTATACCTTCTATAGTACATCATATGGAACCTATACATATTACTAACATGGGTGATGATTTTGGGTTTTGAAGAGATTTCCTATAGCTTATGCAGACAGTATAACGAGTTCCACGATCTGCCCCTTTTATGGGAGAGTTGACTATGGTGATCCAAAAACACCATCCACCAATGTTTTTGGGGCATGGTGGACTATAGGATGTATAGTTATGGATATATATAGTTTTTTTATATTTAATAATAATGATTAACCTACTTAGAGTAGATTTATACTCACTACATATATTCTTCAAGGATCCTCCAAATGATGGTGGGGTATTCTAAATTTGGGTGCTCAGTATCGAGTAACGATGTAGAGGGATTTATAGTTGAAATTGATTGATTATCTCATTCCAAGAAACCTAACGGAGAATGATTCTTATAATTTTATGAACCTTCATTAAGTTTCAATGACAGTTATAGACTATTCTGCTCATTTTTTAGAGCATCAATGATTTACACCCATTTATTCTATTATTGATCTTGTGAAATTGAGACGATTTGTGAAATGTTAGAGGCATACTATTCTTTATAAAGTAATTTTGTAGGGTCCTGAACGAATTTTCAAAGGATAATGAGAATCCCCTTAATTAAATAGAGGATTCTAGCCAATTTCCTTCGAGAATTGGGAAAAAAATAAGGAGAATACTCAAAGGTTGGAAAAATACATACCAGTCCGCATACCGGTCCAATGTTGATGGTATGCGACTGGTTCAGCAAGAAAACCCCCTCCGCAGACCACTATCATTGGCAGAACAGAGGCAGGGACCCTCCGTGGGTGCGAAGCAGGACAGACGCTAGACCGGTCCATCAACAGAAACTGCCCCAGTCGCGAACTGCTTCAACCAGCCCAGACCGTGTATGTCGTCGTTCACGAAACAGAGGCGGGACCCTAAGCGGCCGCGAAGCACTCCCCGAACTAGTTTGGTTCATGAGGAAGGTGCGTTCAATTTCCCACGTGAGTTGTGGATTGACCAATTCATCCGTAAATCGGGTTTTCGGTCAAGGGCCTCCGCAAAAGGTGTCGCATGACCACAGATACATCTCATTCCCCACTTTATAAAAGGAGATCAACTGGGAGAAGAGAGGGATCAATCAGAGATGGGTGGAATGATTTTGGAGCAAGGAGCTTAGGATTTCACAAACAGTGAAGATCCAATTTCCGAACCAGAACAGGTATGAAGTTGGTAACGAATTAATAAGGAATCAAAAATGCATAACAATTTGGTGAACCGTGAACTTAAAATCACAAAAAAAAAAGAAGATTGTGAACCATGGCCCCTCCGCGGATTCACTCCTTCCTGGACTAGGGAGTTTATGACCCTTTTTCGATCTGATGTATCGTGTAGCACCCTCCTACACAGGCGAATCCCTAAACGACTAACCCCCGACTAGCGTTTCCCTTGGACGCCACTGCTCACGGTGACTACCCCGCGGACCAACCTGGTATGTAGGCTGAACCTGAAGCTGCATACCGCCCGGGTACGTGGGGTTCCTATTAGTTTGTGTACCACCCTGGTACGCGGACGACCTCTCCAACCACATAGAAACCCCCCTACGTGAAGGGCGCCACTCCCAATACACCCGTGTGTCCTTCCAAATCCTTCGGTGCTCCCATTCCGCGTGTCAGATAAAATCCTTCCAATCCTGCCCGATCCATCGTAACCCCCTCATTGGCCCATTTATCGGCCCCGAGCCAATGCCTCCACTGAAACCACCAGACCTGTATAGGGAAAACATTAGGCACATCAGTGTGCTGCCTTGAGTTCACATACCCATGGTAAGCAAGGGAAAAGGGGTTGATCTATCCCTTGAGTGGATTCACGAAGCGTACCTGGGTTCAAATTCCCAAGGTAATGCAGGGTCCGAGCCTGGAGTCCCCTTTCTGCCTCTCCACACACCAGACTGGGGGACCCCGCTTCCATTTCCCTTCATCTGTAGTGGTGAGCACTTCTCCCCTCTTCTTGGAGCGAACAAGAAGCCTACATGGTGTAATCCCCTAGCCATTTTTACGGGAGGTAGTACCCATGCACCTCCATACTTCCCCGATGCCATGAACCATGAGGGGAGATGGACACGTGGGCACCCTTTCCCTATCCCTCTGAGATTTGTCACCATAGAGCCTCCATTATGGAGTAAGCCCCGACTTCTCTGGCCGCTCCACGCATAATCCCTACTCCACTTCCCACATACGCACCTTTCGCGACGTGATCCTCAGGTCTTCGCTGCCTCCTATTTCTCACACCGAGCATGACTCACGTGGGCTTAGAGTAAGCACCAACCTTGACACCAGCCTTAGGTGAACTATGAGGACTTTGATCCATGTCAAGGTATGGTACGTAGAAAGCCTCCACGAGGTTCAATCCCACCACCCAGTAATTCCGACCCCCTTCACGCCGGTTTATCCTTCGTCCCGCATAACATTAAACTGTACTCCCGAACTATGTGGAATTTGATCCATGTCTCCTAGTAGGGGTATGTAGGAAGCCTCTCAGAGGTTCAATCCCAAAAATCGGGCATTCTGACCCCCTTCATGTCGATTCATCCTTCATCCCACATGATGTTTAACTGTACTCCCAAACTACGTGGACTGGGATCCATGTCTCCTAGGTGGGGTTCGTAGGAAGCCTCTTCGAGGTTCCTGCCCAAAAATTGGTCATTCTGACCCTCTTTACGTCGTTTTTCCCACATCTTGGGCTACATCAGAGTGTAATCCCCATCCCAAACAAAAATACGAGGATTCTGATTCCTCTCGCAATGATATGTAGGAATACCGTATCACGGGTTCGATCCAAACGCTCAAGTAGTTATCTGTCCCCCCTGGATGAAAATAAACTCCAGAGTGCCTGGTTACAGGACTCTAAAATAGTGTTGTTTCAATGAGACTAGAATCCTTTAGGTCATTAATTCCATGAGGGATGGTAAACCTCGGACCTAACTGATTTTGAACGCCTGCATTCAGCTGACCATTGTCATCCAGGAGTAATTCGTGGATACTATGTTTGGGTATAAACCAAATATTCGGGAACATATGAATACGTCTTAAATCTATAAGAGAGTCATAGAATAGGAAATAATTCACCCCAAAAGGATTTGATGATCTTGACTTCCCATCATATCAACCAATGTGAGTTCTTAAGCATCGCTGGCCAAATCACCCAGCGAACGCCTGCCTTTAGAAAGCAGGTCCACGTATCGCTAGATATGGAACTTTTGGGTGTTTTGAGATGAAAGTAGTGTAGATGATATGAGTGATTAAGCAGAATCCAACCTTCTCTAATCAACCGTCGGGTAGTGCACGTTTTTTCCCACGATTCGTTGTCGTCGCGAAACAAAAAAATGGTGAACCCGACGTGATTCTTTAACAAAGCATGACAGATTTAACCCAATATCAAGTTGTTCCCCCTTATACTTACAAGGAGGGCCAAGAAAGGTCATTAATTGTGTATGGGATCATGAGATGCTGATTTGATGAGTTTTCTGTTTGTATTTGTTAAAATATTTTACAGGTACCAGTCAGAACTCCCTTCGATCCAATGGAATCATGGAGAAACTCACAGGTGTGTACTTCGAACAACGCAATGACTGAACATCGTCACCAACGAAGAACCTTGTCGCCTACCCAGTGTCTTCAACATTGGGCCTCAGATGCGTTGAACTGATAGTACCACTTGAACGGTAGTCTCCCGACGGTGGAGGCAGCCATGCACTCCCTACGATACACCAAGACTCGCTGGTCACCAACCCCGCATCGGCCGCGAAAGTAGACTCAGACAGCTCATGTTGCCATCTCAAACGGTTTCGGAAGTCTATCCCCAGAACGAGACAACACACACCTCCCTCATCTTAGGGAGGTGGATGAGGTCGACACTGAGGACATCATCCCTGCTAAAAGGGGGTCCCTCTCTATGGCCCCCTCCAGAAGATGTTGTCTCAATTACGCCACGACTCAATATCCTCACGTTAAGGAGGATTTTGTCCCAAGGATCCAGGCCCACACTCCCCGAGCTACGGCACCTCGGACCGCCCAATGAGGGTGGAAAACGTACAACCAGGGACTAGTCATCACCCTTATCCCTAAGGATGAGCTCCGCTTCCCAGTCACGAAGAAGTTTCGGGAGTAGGCACATACACATGTCTATTCCTCTAGAGCCCACCATCCAGACGTGACAGCATCATACGAGCAGGCGTGCATCCCCACCGAGCTCCATCAAGCATGACGCTCACACACGACGACACCTACCCGGAAGGAACTTCTCCCTACCCAGGGTCGTGAAGCCCACCGACCAGACGCGATGGCGACCCAACTCCTCTAGAACATGCTCCTGGCAGATTCTTCTTATGCATACCATCCCGATATGGTGGAGATCAACAAAGCCCGCCATCCAGATTTGGCAGAAATTAATAGGCGGGAACGTCTCCCTTCCAACAAAGGCTATCAACTCTATACAGTGTGAAACCAACATATGCAGGCAGGGACAACTCCCTGCAAATGCAAGTAAAGTTCTTTGTACCGATGTGGTGGAAAACAGAGAGATAAACTGGCATATCCCGACACAGGGGAAGATTCATTCACCTACCCCAACACAGGATAATTGTCAGTACCCACTGACCACCAGATAACCAGATAAGGATATTCCTACTCCGATATGGGAATGGTCCTTCATACTCGTTCCAGCCAAATATGTCTCTCTGCATATCCTAGAAATGATGGAGGAGAAAGTATCGATCCCATATCATATCTTGCAGACTTTCTAGAATGTAATTGCATCAGCGGAAATAACAAGGAAGCAGGCCCATGAGCCCATCTCCCAAATTGAGGAGACTCATCTAATAGACGAGATAGGTACCTCGAACCAGATCTACATCCTTGCTTCCGCCCAGGAGGTTCGTTGGCCATATTCCGCGACGCAAGGGCAATAGGATTGAGCATCTTCACTCGTTCCAACTGGGGGACACCCGTCCATCACGGTGGATGCTCTAGAGATGGAATATATCCCTACTAAAATTCAAGGTGTTCGTCGGCATATCCTGACAACATCATGAGGCCTAATCAGAAAGGGGCCCAAAGGTGAAGGTCATTATCAACAGTAGATGGTCCTCTCTACTCGCAAGAAGGCACCCTTAATGCGTCAAAGGAAGCTAGAAAATAAAGATGGGGTTCATGACTCCGCTCTACCGGATGTTGGGGTTCCCAATGCTGCTAAGCACATATCGAAGGCTCAAAACCCTGCCCTACCATTAACATATTATGGGTGTAGAAGTGGCAGTTTCGAAGTTCCTCCCAGCAATGTTGCTACCAGCAGCTCTAAAGGTCCACCCAAGAGAACCCGTGGGGGACTCCCCCACGGTCATATAACGATCGATAAGGAGAGCTTCTCTTTTTATACGAGTCATAGAAGCCCTCCGCGTGACCAGAAGATCGAGCAGCAGGAAGGCCATCCTCTTGCGTTGATCCACCTTGATCACCCTCTCTGGGGTATACACTACAAACACTCTATATGCTGTGGGACCACAGATTATAATAGTAGTCCTCGCTATCATAGTCGGAACTGCAGAGGCCCTCCCCGCAGTGAAGTCTTATCAGGACAAGAAGGTCCTCCCCTTGTTTTGGAATGCCTTGAAGGACCTCCCCAGGGGTTACGTTGCAACGACGCTCCACACAGCCAGTCATCAGATCATGGTGGTAGTCCTCATCACTCTAATAATGGAGGTCCTCCCCGTAGAGACGTCAAGAAATGATAAGGCCCTCCCCTTGTTGTGGTACATTTTGAAGTCCTCCCCCGGGTTTACCCCATAGATATTCTCCCTACAGCAACTGTGATGGTATTCCTCGCCTTCTCAGTAGCTGGAATGGTAGTCCTCACCACCATGGCCGCCTTTATTAATGTCCTCCCCACAATGTCACCAAGAACAAGAAGGTCCTCCCCTTGTCAAAGTGTGTCTTCAAGGTCTTCCCCAGGATACACATCGAATGTCAAACCATGGTGGTCATACTCACCATGATGGCAGTTATTGCGAAGTCCCTCCCCATAACAATGCTACGCTACCAGAAGGTCTTCCCCTCACTGCGATATGCCATGGAGGTCCTCCCCGGGTAATGCGCTGCAAAAGTCCTCTATGTAGTAAGGCGTCAAGATGTAATGGTAGCCCTCACCGTTACGACATAGATAACGGAGGCCGTCCCCGCCTAGACGCCATTTAACAAGAAGGCCCTCCCCTCATTGTGGTACATTCTGAAGGCCCTCCCCACGGGGTACCCTACATGTTCTCTCCCTCAGGAAGCTGTGATAGTAGCACTAACCATCACGACTGCCATTTCGAAGGCCCTCCCCATAGTGACATATCATATCGACAGGAAGTTCCTCACCCTGCCGAATCAAGAATAGAAAAGCCCTCATATGTCGAGGCACTCAGAAGGACAGGATAAAGCATGTCAGATTCTGATTAAATCAATAACGAAGTCCTTCTTCAATAAGGAGATGGCCCGAGACCACATTCATCTTTTGAACCTCCCCGAAACCACCGACATAACAATTCAATACCTTCCGGCCCCACTGTCCCCGACCACACTATCGGTGAGCATCTCAGTTGGGCTAACCAGGTATAGGAATCACATGCAGAAGAGTATGCCGACATGTTCCACATGAGGAAACGACTGTCCAGAGATGATATCCTAGTTATGTTTTGGCCCACAACCACCACTCAATTCGACATACCCAGAAATTTGTCAGATAAATGTTTGCACGACATCCGCTCCAATATATGGGCAACCCTCTGCTGAATGAAATAAATATTCCTACCCTATGATGGGTATGTAGATCATGTCAAGACAATAGGAGACCTCCTGCATCACATCGACCTGGATGCTCTTCCTCCGGCGCGGCAAATGCGACCTGAGAAGCGTAAAGGAAACATGGAGTTAGTCTGCCTCCATGCACTGCACCAGCTATGCCACCTCACTGTCGATGCTCCGACGGGAGTCCATATCAGAGGATGGGGAGAACATGGAGCTCTTCATTTCACTCCACTCCCCTCTTATAAGATCTTATTCGGCATAGTATATTTCTACGCCATCACGGCAAGATAGCGATCGAGTGGTCTCCCGGTTTGGGAATGGCGACACACCCATCAGAGACAGGCCTTGAGTAAGTCCCACAAGCATCAGGATCGCCCAGAATGAGCCATTAATGAACTGCTGAATCATTCCACCGAAAGCATACAACAGGACTCTTTCTTGAGAGAGGCCAATCAGCAATCATTGCTTGCCTCCCTATAGGGGGTTGATTCACAGCTGAACTCGACATCTGGTTCATTTCACCCTCGAATTGGGGCACAGAAGATCAGGAAAATAGAGATAGCATCAGCCACTACCGCAATCCAGGGTCAACCCTAGCCTACAGGGATGGGGGCATTTTTAATGACAAATTTCCTCGTAAGACCAATAAAAATGGGAAAATACTCAATGTCCAGGGAATGAAGCTAGCCCCAACCCTCAGGGTTGGGGGCATTTTTACCACCTCGACAACAACCTCCCCCATGATAATCAGTATTTTCTCGTCTAGGGAGGACAATCAGAAGAGGAGGTTCCTTCCCTATCTCATCCTTTGAATCAATATCCCCTTCAAGAGGGATGCGTACCATAAGGTCGAATCAAGGAACTATCGGCATCACCCTTCATCAAGGAGTCTGAAATCTATCCAAGGATAGGAAGAGGAGGAACAGTAAATGGCGCAAGAGATCCTCTTCCTATTTGGAAGATGACATCTCCACCCCCCCCCCCCCCCCATGATATGCATCCATCAACAACATAGAGGCTAACCCCATGGGTGACATCAGAGATGATGCAAATACGGATGGACCAAGAGATGATGGTTCTGGTCAGGCTGTTACTCACAACTAACCATCAGGTGTGCACACCTGGGACTAGAGGGCCGCCCTAAATATACCCGCCCTTCCAGCTAACCCTCCTCCATTTACCTAGTGATCTTCTAACAAAGATAAGAATAAAGGACCGGTTACTATTAACCCGCCTCCATCTCTTAATAAAAACAAGACACTTATTATCGAAGAAATATTTTCTCGACAGGAGGTGGAAATGAAATAATTAAGGCAGCTTAACACCGAGATACTCTGGAGGAACCATCTTATTGAATGAAATTCCCAAGAAGAGCCACACCTTGAACTCCCAGCAAGTGCACCTCAAAGGCCAAGGATTGCCCCGGCAGATGAAGCACGGTCAGGGCCCCCGCCCAATGAGGCACCTGGTCCATCGAACTACCTGAACATGGATTTGGGTGAATACCAATACTTCCCTCCACTCACGAAGAAACTAGAGCGAGTACATCTGAACCCTCCGAAGGTGTCACAAACAGCATACGAACCCTTGGTTTCGGCCAAGACGGATCCTCAGGAAATGCCTCGGGCTACACCCGCCCATGACCGGGCCTAACATAATGTAATCCAGAGACTCGCCCACACCATCGAGGAACTAACAGCTCGATTGGAAGAAATGGAAGGTCGACATGCTTCGCTACAGCCAGAGAGAAAGCCCTACCTATATCTGGTGAGCAACATGCCTCCTCCACCCAATTTTGGGAGCCCTGTATTCTCTATTTTCAATGGTTCAAGCGATCTGAAACAACACTTAATGCACTACACGTCTTATTGCAACCCTATGATGTGAACTCCAGAACGACAATAAGCAGTGAAACTCAGATGATTTGTACAGACATTGAAATGATCTTCCTTCGTCTGGTATACGAATCTTCTAGCTCAATCAATAAAAAGTTGGGAAGACCTTTGACTTTAGTTCTTGTTCTACTTCATCTCAATGCATACAAATACAATGGTCAACGACCTCATGAATTGAAAATAGAGGGAGAACGAGATGGTCTCAGATTTCATCTCCAGATGGAAGGTTCTAACATACTCTCTGAACCGGCCAATGCAACAATATGAGATGTTGTCCATATGCATCGATAACCATCGAGATGAGCTGCGAACACCGCTCATACCAGTGGGGTGAACCACTGGCTTCGGCAATCTCTCTTCCATTTACCATAGAATTGACGATTCCCTACAGCGGACCAATCTAAAGTCCCGAATAGCCTCACAGGCTCCTACAAAGCGAACAATTAGAGCTTAAGTGTCCATTGTCACACTCAAGCCAGCCCCTGCGCCTGCTCCACTGCTTAGGCCTACACCAAATCATCACAGGCCCCCTGTATATCAGCGGCCGCCTCCTCCCATGCGGGATGATCCGAGAGGATTAAATCAGATCCAGTTTGAGGAATGGAGACACAAAGTATACTCGTTACAATAGGACCAAGCCCGCGGCCATTTCATCACCGCCATGAGTTGCAACATGCTCCGCCTCCCGTAGCCAAGGAAGCCTGAAGAAATCGGCCTCAATGATAGGCTAGATTAATCTTCCCACCATCGAATGTTAGGGAAACAATATCCAAGAATTCTTCATCCTCAAATACCTCCTGCAAAGTATGGTAAAATCTAGGCATGTCAAGCTGGGACCACCCCCGACACATGTGACGTATATTTCTACCACCGACTCCAAAAAATTGGAGAGATGGTTGGAAGTCACCAGCAAGAAGGGGAATGAATTTGATAGCTGGATGAATCAGAAGACTATCAACCGAGCTCATGGCATACTCTGAGATCAATTACTGCAACCGGTGTTGCAGTGAACATCCCCTAATGCCACGCAGTCGACAATATCGGCCTCACATCCATCCACAAGTCGGTCACCCAGGAATGATAGAAAAGGAGGGAGACAAGAGGAAGAGGAACAATATGCAATGAGGCCAAAGTTAGCCCCGACACTGTTGGATTTTATGCCCTAAAACATGGCGCCACGAGCACCGACCCACCAAATTGCACCATCAGGGACAACAAACCAGGTTGACATGTCATATGATGAAGAGTTAATATTTGGTTCTATCAATGTCATCCTTCTAACTGAATCGTTCCCTGATGGAGGGTATCGTTACGAACCAGATTTCCTGATTCAAGGGGATGAGAGGAGGAATTGTATAAGCAGGGGATTCCAGGGGAGATGCAGTCATGGCCGAAACCAACCCTATAGGTTTACCCTGGCCAAAACCGTTAATATCGTGGAAACCTGTGGGAGAGACCTTCAACGGACTCAACCATAGACATAATATCCCACCACCTCCACAAGAGACCACTTGGGCCCCGTCATTCTATGGTACCTTTCCGAGGAGGAACAAGTGTCTTGTCGCTTAGTGCACAAAAACAGACCACTCGGGCCGAGTACCTAGAACGTGGGAACATCGTTGTCCTCTAACCTCGTAGCTAATCCTTCCTCGTCACGTGCTCCACATCCCATGAAGCCTGCTAAAACACTCCCACCAATATTGAAGTGTCGGTCATTGGAGAAAAAATACAATATCCTTAATTAGATGGTGTCAGTACCATCCAAGCTATCAGTGCTGGATTCCATGAGTATGTCAGCAGATCTCAGGGAGGCGGTTATTGAACCTTGATCAGCACCCATGAGTATCAAGTCGAGGTAGCTGCCACCAAGATTTACCAGACATAGACTTCTGCGGCTGAATGCAATATAGTGATTTCCTTCACCGATCAGGATGAGGATTCCATCAAGAATGGACATATCAACCCACAATATGTTTCCGGAACACTAAATGATGTTGTGATCCACAAAGTCTTTATTAAAAACAGCTCTGGATTTAACCTTCTTCCCCTACGAAAACTCTTCAAGTTGGACTACAGTGAGGATGACATAATCCCCTCAGCCACAACTCTGTTGAGTTACGAAAAAAGTGAACCGAAGCCAATGGGACAAATCATGCTGAAAACCCATTTTGGCGACCTTTTGGCCTACTTGGAATTCCTGGGGGTCTGGCAGAACACAACATTCAATGCCCTTCTTGGAAGTTTGTGGCTCCATAAGCAAATGGTTGTTCCTTCATCCTACCACCAGTGTATCAAGTACTGCATCAATAGAAAAAGTACAACATTTCACGCTTACAAGGCCCCTTTCGAGCTCTCTGAGTCACACTATATTAACACCGAGTTTTATGAGAAAATGAAAAAGAAACCGTCGCTCTATGGTATTGACTGGATCCCCACTCCAAATGGACTAGAAATGACTCCTGATATCCCCATCAGGCAGCTTGGTAGAGACTATGTATTTCCCATTAACCATGTTGAGAGATGGGTTCAAGCCCGGACACACACTCAATTGTCCTCATGACTTCATCTAGAATGACCAAGCGTGACAATGCAGAAACAACCGCTGACCCTCAATTTGGGGGAATATACTTGAGCGAGGACGCCCACAATTCCTTGCCTCCGGACCCCCAAGAGCCCTTGCTGGGAACTCTCCCCCCGTCGGATCAAGATGATGAGAATGTGGGTGAAGAGGAAGAGTAAGATCTCAGGGGTGCACCTACCGCATTTGAGGAAGGAATCTCCACCACTGTGGATGAGCTCAGGGAAATAAACATACGTACTAAGGATGACCTGAGCCCCACCCTCATTAGTACAGCCATGTATCCCAAAGAGCATGAGGTATATACCTCCTTCATGAAGCAAAACTGGGATGTTTTGGCCTAGAATTACATGGAAATGTCGAGACTCGATCCTGAAGTGGAGGCCCACAACATTGGTCTTCCAGAAGATAACTGGGGCTATAAACAAGCCTCCAGAAGGACGCACCCCACATATGTGGAAAAAATAGAGGCAGAAGTCAATGATTTTATTAAAGAAGGCTTCATTCCGGAGGTCCAATACCCCATCTGGTTGGACAACATTGTCCCCATCATGAAAAAGAACAGACAAATCCGTGTCTACATCGATTTCATAGATCTCAATCGGCATTGTCAGAAAGATGATTTTCCGGTCCCGATTACTGAGTAATTAACCAACGCCACAACCATGTATGAGGCTCTATCATTAATGGATGGTTATTCTGGGTATAATCTAATCAGGATGGCCCGAGAAGACGAAGAAGCCACTGCCTTTAGATCCCCTCAAGGAATATTCTCTTACAGGGTCATGCCCTTTGGTCTCAAGACCGCTGGCGCCACATATCAATGTGTCATGCACCGTATCTTTAAACCATTCTTGGGGAGATTCGTCGAATGCTACATGGATGCCTTGGTGGTCAAATCAAGATAGAGCTCAGATCACTCGTCAGTCCTTGAAACCGTCTTCAACAAACTTCAACGATATAGCCTGAAGATGAATCCCTTGAAATATACATTTAGGGTCACCTCAGAGAAATTCCTTGGCATCGTCGTACGCCATCATGGCATTGAAGTCAAACCTGAAAAGACAAAGGATATCATTGTCTTACCACCTCCCTGTAATCTCACTGAGTTGAGAGGATTCTAATGACACATGGACTACATTAGGTGGTTCATAGCCAACCTAGTTGGAAAATGTTTACCCTTCACCAGGTTAATGAAGAAGGGAGTTATGTACCAATGGACAGATGACTTCCAAGAGGCGTTCGACAGCCTAAAGATGTACCTCTTAAGCCCATCAGTGCTCATGCCCCCAGCTTAAGGAAGACCACTCATCCTATACATGACGTCCCAAGAGCAGATTCTGGGAGACTTCCTCGCATAGAAAAATGACACCAGCAGTGAAAAAAGACTCTATTACCTCAGTCGAACCATGATCGATGCTGAAACTCGATACTCAAACATCGAGAAGAGTTCTTTGGCCTTGTTCTTCGTAGTTCAGAAATTGCGACATTATCTACAACATTATAAATTCCATTTGGTCTGGCATAGTAACGCGTTCAAGTACATCCTCAGCAGCCAGATGCTGACTGGGCACCTATCCTGATGGGCAGTCATCCTGTAACAGTTTTACATCCAGTTTGTGCCTCAGAAATCCATCAATGTCCAGGCGTTAGCAGATTTTCTGGCAGAGAACCCTTCGGCATGGACCACCATACCGGACGTCGAATTACCTGATGAAGACATATTCTCGGTTCAAGAGGAGTTCCTAGCATGGGAAATGTACTTATATGACGCATAATGAAGCCCGATAGGGAAAAGAATGGAGGATCCCAAATTTAACAAGGTGGGTTTGGGGATAATACTCATGTCTCCAGAAAAGTCAGTCTTTCCATATTCCTTCCTCTTGTCAAAAGTATGAACAAACAATGAGGCGGAATATCAAGCCCCCATTGCAGGCCAGGATCTCACACTCCAGGCACAAGTACATCATCTTAGGTAAATGGTGGCTCAGAACTGGTTATCAAGCATGTCAATGGTTACTATGATATTAAAAATGAGGACCTTATTCCCCTGTTTGGCCATGTCCGAGGGTTAATGGATGAATTCTCCACAAAACCAATATTGACCTATATTCCCCGGTCTCAAAATTCCTTGGTCGATGCATTAGCTAATGCGTCCACAGCCCTAGCTGACCCAGACCGAGATGAAATAGTTATCAGTATTGCTCATCGTCGAATGGTCTTACTCTTTGTTCAGACTAAGATGTAAGAAATCAATGAATTCAGTCATGTCCCTGAGCGATACACTCCTTCCAACGACTGGATGACCCCCATTACAAACTACCTTCAACGGGTGGAACTTTTATCAGATTGGGTTGAATGAGATCAAATATGGATAAGGGCAATCATATTTTTCCTATACGGTGGCACGAGTCAGCAAGAGGTCCTCTACAAACGTGTCCTCGATGGAGTCCTCCTCAGATGCATTGATGGAGAAGAAACTGTTGCCGTCTTGATTGAAGTGCATGCCAGAGTATGTGGAGCACATTAGTCAGGGTCTAAGACATCCCATCAGGTTCGAAGGCTTGGGTATTATTGGTCCACCATGGAATGAGATTGCGAGCACTTTACTGCAAAATGCCACTCATTCCAAATTTATGCCAACTTCATACACCAACCCCTGGAGTTACTTCATCAATCTAAGTAATCCTGGCCATTTTCCATCTGGGGAATGGATGTTGTGGGACCATATCCTCCCACCATGGCCTAACAGCTGAAGTATATCCTCATAGCAACTGAATTCTTTTACAAATGGGAAGAAGTTGTACCCCTTAAGGATTTCGGGTCATGGAAAATTTTCATATTTGTGAAAACCAATATCATCACCAGATTTGGCGTCCCTCATACCATACTAACGGATAATGGCACAAATTTATGCTCTACTGAATTGGAAAAACTATACAAAGAGTATGGTATCAAGGCTAGTCACTCATCCCACTCGCATACATCGACCAACAGATAGATAGAGGGTTTCAACAAGACCATGTCCAACATTCTCTTGAAAATATTGTAAAAAGACAAGAAATCATGGCTAGATAAAAAATTTCATGCATTGTGGGCTTATCGAACCACAATCTACACCGCTACTCGCGCTACTCCATACTCATTAGTATATAGAACAGAAGCGGTCCTACCCATTGATCTCTAGTTTCCCTCGCTCTGTGTTGGCGTTTGAAATAATTTATCATGTGATGAGAAATCCGAAAAACGGTTAGGTGGATTGGAACAGCTGGATGAGAATAGGTTGCAAACTTTGCACCTTTTTCAAGTATATCAGAACACGATTGCATGAGCCTTCAATAAAAAGGTCCATCTTCAGTCTGTCTTGGATGTAGTATTGGCATTGGTCCTCCGGAGCCCAATAATACCCGAAAAGAGGCCTCCAATGGTAGAGCCCAAGTGGGAGGGACCATATGTTATAAAAAAGGTCTACTCCAATGGAGTATATTCCCTGATCTCCATGGACGGGCAGTTCAATACCGTTCTTACAAATGCGAGATTTCTAATGAAGTATTTCACATAATCAAAAGCAGTTTTCGTCTGAGCTATAGGAAGTTAAACTTCCATGCGCCAACGGTCCAAACTATATGACCCTAAACTAATAGTACTTCATCCACACTACTAAATTTTAAACTGCACGGATTTTCAGAGAACTATGTACGGCTTGATTCCTTCCCTTTCAGGATACGTAGTGACGTTAGGGTCCCCCATCCTAGCCTAGAAGTCCCCAAAGAAAATTAGAAATGACATTTTCCCTCGTGTATATACGAACCCTGTACAAGGTGTATTCCTCATCCATACCACACGATGATAAACTGGATGGATAAGAAGGATTAAAAATGACCCCCCCCCCCATGTATGGACAAACCATGCATGGGGTGTACCCATTTCAAAGAACTATGTACAGCTTGATTCCTGCCCTCGCAAGATATGTAGTGACGCTTGGGTCCCCCATCCTGGCCCAACCGTCCCCAAATAAATTTAAAAATTCCTTTTGTTTTCCCGTGTACGGACCAACCCTGCATGGGGTGTATTCCTTGTTCTTATCGCACGATGTTAAACTGCATGGATAAGATGGATTAAAAATCCCCCCTGTGTATGGACCAACCCTGCACGGGGTGTACCCATTTCAGAGAACTACGTATGACTTGATTCCTACCCTCGCAGAGTACGTAATGATGCCAGGGTCCCCCATCCTGGCCCACCCATCCCCAAATAAATTTAAAAATGCCCTTTTCCCCCACGTACAGACCAACCCTTCACAAGGTGTATTCCTCATCCTTATTGCACGGTATTAAACTACATGGATAATAAGGATTAAAATACCCTCTCCCCCCCCCGTTTGTGGACCAACTCTTTACAGGGTGTACCCATTTCAGATAACTATGTACAGTTTGATTCCTACCCTTGCAGGATACGTAGTGATGCCAGGATCCCCCATCCTAGCCTATCCACCCCCGAATGAAGATTAAAAAATGCCTGTTTCCCCCATGTATGGACCAGACCTGCAAGGGTTTTATTTTCTTCTAATGAACTATGTACGGCTTGATTCCTACCCTTGCAGGATACATAGTGATGCCCAGATCCCACATCCTGGCCTAGCCATCCCCAAATGAAGCCAAAAATACCCCCCTTTCCACCCGTGTAAGGACTAGACCTACATAGGGTGTGTTTCTAGTCCTTTTTGAATGACGTTAAACTGCACAGATTAGAAAAATAAATATGCCCCTTCCCCCCATGTATGGACAAGTCCTGCACGAGGTGTACTCCAAAAAGAACTATGTGTGGATTGATTCCTGCCCTCGAAGGATAAGCAGTGGCACCTAGATCTTATCTGCTAGCCCAGCTGTCGAGAAAAGAAATCATAGGTATATGTACCTCTCATCCTCACTGCACGACGTTAAACTGCAGGGACTTCGTCCTCACCGCACGACGTCAAACTGCACAGACTTCATCCTCACCGAACAACGACAAACTGCACGGACTTCATCCTCACCGCACAACGTTAAACTAAATGGACTTCGTCCTCACTTCCCGATGTTAAACTGAAGGGACTTCGTCCTCACCACAGGAAGTTAAACAACACGGACTTCATCCTCACCACATGATGTTAAACTTCACGGACATCGTCCTCAGCGCACTATGTTAAAACTGTACAGACTTCATCGTGACCCAAGCAAGATATATGGCGAAACGGGATGGGAATACTCTTTGCGCATTGGATTCATCCTCTATATACATCATACTCCATGACCTGGATAAATGTGGATCTTCATAACCATTCATGGAAATCGAAAGTGGAAAGTTATCGACCCATGAACACCTTTTCATGAATATGCATTCCATTCCCTCAGTGGCTCTGCATATTGATATCCCCTGGCCCGTCTACCAAAGGCATGATTTCCTCAGGCGATACTCTTCCAAGATTCTTACGCTTACCGGCCTCAGAGCCCCCATATCATATCTCTCGATCAAAAAATTTAGGGAGCAGTGGTTTACAAGATCATTCCCATCTCACATCCAAATGTTGCCAGGTTATCCTTACCTGGTTAGGCTATGTATCCGCCTGTGGTTCAAATGACGAACTTCATTTACAAACATCAATTCAGGGCTGGGCTACAATGACTCGATGAGCAATTGTGGTGAAGTAGTTTCTTGTATTCTTGGACACCATTATCCCCATATGAAGAACATTGTGCTGTGAGAAATATCGGATTTTCATAATCATCCATGGCCATCAGAAGTGGAAATCTATTGACCCGTGGAATCTGTTGAAAGACTATGCATACCATTCCCTCAGCGGCTCTTCATATTGATAGCCCCTCGCCCGTCTACCAAAGGTAATATTTCCCCAGGTAGTACTCTTCCTAGCCCTGTATGCTTATCGGTCTCAGAGCCCCCGTACCATACCTCCTGATTCGGGAAACCCCAGAGTTACAGTTTACACCCTCATTCCCTCACATTTTTGCAAGGTATACCCAATCCTCCTAACTCAGTTTCCTTTTTTGCAACTGTATCAATAGTCACTCAATGGTCCGAAAACTATGACCATTAAACTAAGAGTACTTCGTCCTTTCCGCATGACACTGAACTGCATGTAGTAAAGGTATAACCCATGCACATGATAAATAAGTGTGGTGAACTCTTCATGTTTTAATAGCAACCAGGGACAGAAATCCCCAACATGTCCAGATATTTCCTTACCCAATGACAGACTTCGTGGCTCGGACAATCGCGGATCCTCATAATCATTTATGCCATTAGAAGTAGAAAGTTATCGACCTGGGGACACCTTTTCATGACTATGCATATTATGCCCTCCGAGGATCTTCATATTGATAGCCCCTGGCCCATCTACAAAATTCATGATTTCCTCGGGCGACACTCTTCCTAGCCCCATATGCTTACCAGCCTTAGAGCCCCCATATCATCTCTCCTGATCCATGAAGCCCTGTAATGATGATTTAAACCATCAACCCCTATCCACATCTTGGACATGCTGAGATATTCAAGTCCAGATACATTCTAATCAATATTGTCCTTTGAAACTACGTCCTTACTACATGATGATTAAAACTTCACGGAACATGTCTTTTCCGCATGGCGTGAAACTACAAAGACCTAGCAATAAGCATCCAGACAAATGCCTCCAATTGCAAGAATTTTCACAGATTTAAAAATTCCCCCTGTCCTCACTGCATGACATTCAACTACATGGAAGCTGTCCTTACCGCATGACATTAAACTGCACGAGATTTAAAATACCTTCATCTTTACCGCATGACGTTAAACTGCACGGTCGAACCTATCTTGGGTTTAGTCAACAATGGAGGCTTTCCTTTGTCCCTCAGTGCATGGGCTAGGCCTGCACAAACCACCATCTCTCACTAGTGTGAGAATGAATGACTTCACCCATTCCCGGTAAGTTTATCCTAGATGTTTCTCTCATATTCTTGCACCCTCTCCTCATAAATCACACTCTATACCCAGAAGGAGTCGAACCCTTGTAAGCCACCCCTAGTGATCCTGAATATCAACTTCAATGAAGTTTCTTGGCTATCCGGAGAATATAATCATTGACCTAAGGAAACCGTTGCATGAATATGCATACCATGCCCCCAGTGGCTCTGCATATTGATATCCCCTAGCCTGTGTAACAACGGAATGATTTACTTAGGCAATGTTTCTCTATGTACACCTCTTGGCCTCTGATCCGCAGTTTACCAACCTCTTTCACAACCCTTCCTGAATATTGTGGAACATCTCTGATGTGATTACCGAGAACCAGGAGAAGCCTTTCCATTTAGAATAATGTCCCAAGTACATGACTTTAAACTATTGCAAGCTCCAACCGTCCTTCAAGCTAACTAAATGAGTAGGAAAGTGGCCTCTTGACCACACTCCTAATTCATACAGATGTTACCTAACCCTTTCAGACATCACACACACTTTATGAACCACCCCAATTTGTTTTTATAATTCTCTAAGACATCCATGGTGGTTTCTATAAGTCCGACTTCCATGAAGTCCTCAGTCCATCGGAAATGGACAGTCATTAACTTAAGAACACCTTTGGATGACTAATCGTATCATGCCCTCAGCGGCTCTTCATATTGATTTCCTCTGGCCCATCTATCAAAGGCATTTCTACCATTGGTAATTATTTCCTACTTCCGTACTCCAATAAATCTTTCATGCCTTGAGACATGCCATGCATGTTGTTCAAATCTAAACAAGTTTCCCCCAATGTGAGTCTGAAAGATATTGAGACATATTTTCATCAACCAAACCTTGTCGGGGACCTCACCCCACCATATCTGGTCAAAGCTGTTCGACCTAAAACATCAGTAATGATAGTCTTGTCGTCATGACTTTAAACCGCTCACCAAAAGAGGCACAAAGCCCGTTAGGCTGAAATCCCGAAATGGGAGACCTAAGAAAAAGCTCAGCCATACCCGCTGGGTTCACACCGAATGGGTCCAGGAAAAATTAGGGTATCAGTATAAAAGATTAAAAGTTTCTGGGGTATTTCTATAAAACCCCAGCAATAGTCAAACTATGCTCGTTGATTCCTAGGTTCCGGGAAAAAATAGAGCTCGTTTCTATTTTTATCATTTTACTGAATTATGATTAATTCTAATTCAATGAGTTTTTATTTATGAAACATTTGTTCTGGTAACCATCGAATTTTACAGCAAGGGTAGATCATCAACAGATTTTATTCCATTTGGAAAAAAAGGGGGGAGGACATCCACAAGATGATGTCTCTCTTTCACTGCAACAAAAGATGTATAAAAAAATACAAAAAATAGCTCTGACGATCACAGAGGTTCCTGGATCACTCTCTCTATCAGATCGGCAACTGTGCGGCGAAGGTTTTTGCAAGTTTTCTCAAGCGTGGCCTTCTCCCTAGCCTCAACTTTTGCCACCTAATGAGTATGCATCGCCTTCATTTGGAGATCTTTGATCACTTTCTTGGTATCCTCAAGGTTACCAATCAGAGATGACAACTAATCTGTCAGCATCGTCACTCGATCTTCACATTCGTGCAGCTTGGTAGATAGGGAGATAACCTGATCTTGAGAGCTCACCTCTACTCCTATCAGTTGATGGAGCTTCATTGTAGCTTCCTCAAAGGCTTGGGTCCCACAATGAGAGGGGGTGAGGTGAGCATGATTGTGTTCACTAGCGGCAACCTCCCCATAGGCAATGACGACCTGGAAGGCGAGAAAATGAAGTTGTCGATAGTCAAACCCACATGACCCCATGCCATGGAAGAGTTGCCAAAGGGCTTCTGTTTTAGTCCCCATCTTAGTCAGAATATTTTCGGCAACAATATTGCAGATCTAGGGCTAGGACCACCTTCGCACTGCTCAGTGGTCCACTATGACACGAGGATCTTTGGTATCCTTGCTAGATATCATGGTAATCAAGTATGGCATCACAGCCAGTGCAGACCTGTACACAATAGAAGATGGTTCCAGGACTGGAGGGTCATAAGCCTCTAGCCCTGGTTCGAGCTTGGGAGTTGAGCTGGTAAGTTTGGTATCAACTGGTGGAGCTTCGAAAATTAAATCATGGGGACCCGAAGTCACTGGGCCGTCCTAATTTATATCCAAAAGGATTGGACAAGTATGACCATCGGCCGCAGAGGGGTTGAAAGAGGAAGATCCCCTGAGCGGCTTCGACCTGTGAGCCATCATTCGGTCCACCCTAAATGCCGATGAGGAAGTTGCGGTAGGAAAAATAGCCACAGTAACCCCTGATTTGGGAAATTTTCGGATAGCCTCCCCCAAGATCCCATTTGGATAATGATTTATCCACATTCTCACACTCTCCGATGATAGGACAGCAGCCACACCTATGATAGTCAAGGGAATGCTTATTTCGGATCCCTCTAGTATCAACATTATCTACCATTGACGGAGAGTGGTTGGATGTAGTCCTTGGGCACGAGGAGGGGAATGGGAGCATGGATTTGCATTCATCCAAGCTATCGAGAAAAACGATGTGTGGCGTACAACTCACAAAGAGAAACCACATCTATCTGGGCAGGTAAAAACCCACCCACAATGAAATCATGTAATAATGATCTTCTAAGATCCCCTTGCGTTCGTCAACCATGACACCAGAAGTAGTGGGGTAGGGAGTGAAAGAAAACTGGGAAAATGTCACTCAGAAGCTTAACGACTTCATCAGAGCTAAGGGACATCAGATGAACTCCAGCTTTATCAAGTTGGGTATGACGAAAGGTAGGAAGCAGGATTACTGTGTTATCACGATACTCATTACAACAAAAATGATCCACTACCTGGACATATAAGAATTGAAATTGCCTGCTCATATGATAGGGAGACCTGCCATCCTGCATGTGGCTCAATAATTCGAAATGGTGAGCCAAAGTGGGTACGGACAGATTCATCGGGCGCCCTCCCACCAGCTTATCCACCATCATCTGGGTGAATGCTCTGACACGATGGTTGATATCCCGAGATGGGAACAACCACCCGCTCAAAAACATGGCGAAAAGTCCTGCCAGCCTAAGCATAGGTTGCACACCTGGGCGCACCTCATAACCCCATGAAAGGTAGTCGCCCGCCTCCAAGAACGCCCAGTAGGAACCTGGGATAGTTTGTGGTTGTTGAGAAGGATCAGTCATGGTGAACTTGATCTTTGGCAAAGGACCGTTGGTTTTTTAAAATAACACTATCCAGGTGCAATAGGGAATAAGAGAGCGGGCCTGCAAGGGGTGACCCAGTGACCGCTCCGCCACAACCAGTAGATCCCTCACCAACGATGGCACCCGTTCGGCATCATCCTGGCATCAGGGGTGGGAAAAAACTCGTCATAAATCTCACCAATGATCGAAAGTCATCCAAGTTGGTAGATATCCCATAATCTAATACCAATTTTACCATGGGAAAGGTGGAAAGTGTTAGTGCTTGGACACCAATGACTGAGAAAGTCAGGAAGAATCTAAGATGTTGGGTAAACAGAAAAATGGGAATCACACACTACGGAGTACAAATTGACCGCTTCAGTGACTCGGGAAATTCATGGCAATGATAATGGACCCAGAAGGCCTAGGCCCAGTCATTTAAGAAAATCCCACCAGACCAAAGATCATACCTGGAAATCCATCCTGCATTAGGACCCACTATGGGATGGATGATCATAGAGGGGTAATTCTTGAGGATAGTTTCTTGGGAGAATTCCCGAGTGTACCAATCACTTTGAGTCCAAATGGATCCTCTCAAAATAAAAGCGTATTTTGGGTCGGAATCAAAAATCGTCTCCTCTCACTGGGAAAAGTTCTCCTGAGTGAACATAGGGAACAATTCCAAGAAAGGGGACGGATGACCTGAAAAAATAGGGGGGATAGGGACGTCATATTGAAGGATGAAAGCTTAATGTGGAAGACGATTCGATGGCGGATAGCCTAGAAGTCTGAGGGAGGGTAAGTCCTTTAAAACACCATCGTCAGGAATGATTGGATTGCTATGGCCCTCTTTAATTCACTCAGCTCTATGAATCGTAGAAAGACGTCTCTCTGGACCAATTGGAAGAGGCTCGGAAACAGGCCTGGGTGCAGGTCAAGGAGGAACCATATTTTCTCCACGCATTATAAAAAACATGATAATGGTTAGTCGAGAATAATAAAAACTGGACAAAAAAACCATGTATATGGCAAAGGACTCTGTCAAGGAGCATTCATGACAAGGACTGCAAGCAGCCCTCAAAATGTGGTTCGCAATGGAAGCATCCTGCCAACTAACCCTATATGGAAGAAGTCCTGGCCCACAGAGCATTGGCCAGAAAACCGCGAACTATGATGCTCTGCGGAATCTCAATCATGGATTTCAAAGTTTATGTTCGGAAGACTTAAAAAAATTTCAATGTCTGGAAGATTTTAGTTCTCAAATCATCAAAACGGTGTAGCGAGTTCATACAAGGCCCGTTGTAACTTAATTTTTAATTTATTGAAAGTGTTAGTTCGCGGCTGGGAGGTTGGTACAAGGGTGAAGGTAGGAACGAACGAGGAATGGTTCGCAGAAATGGAAGCTGGTTCACAGATGAGGTGTTTCGTGAAGGAGCAATCATGCGGAGACGAAAAGCAAAATCTCCATGTTTTTGAGGGATCCATTATAAGACAATGGATAGGGGCCTCAGTATTTATAGTCGTAGTCCCCTACCGGATCCACCCCTCTACCACAAACTATCCACATTTTAGGACCACTCTACATCCGAATAGTCTCCTCTTCATTCCGATCGGACCCCATTCCGATGGGGGTCATTTGTAGGGTCCTGAAAAAAATCTGCAATGGAGATTGAGAATCCCCTTAATTAACGAGAGGATTCTACCTAATGTGCTTTGAGCAATTGGGAAAAAAATATGGAGAATACTCAAAGGTTGGGAAAAGACAAACCGGTCCACATACCATTCCAATGTTGATGGTACGCGGCCAGTTCAGAAAGTTGACCTCCCTCCGCGGACCGCTGTCGTTCACGGAACAGAGGCGGGGACACATTGCGGGTGCGAAGTAGGACTGGCACCAGGTCGGTCCACCGACACAAACTGCCATAGCCGCGAACCACTTCAACTGGCCTGGACCGCATATGCCATCATTCGCGGAATAGAAACGGGGCTCTGCGCGGCTGCGAATCACTCCCCGAAGTAGTTTGTTTCACAAGGAAGGTGCGTTCAATTCCCACTATGAGTTTCAGATTGACCAAGTCATCCATAAACTGGGTTTCTGGTCATGGGCCTCTACAAAAGGTGCTGAATAACCAAAGATACATCTCTTTCCACACTGTATAAAAGGAGATCGAGTGGGAGAAGAGAGCGATCGACCATAGACGGGTGGATGGATTTCATAGGAAGGAGCTTAGGATTTCACAAACAATGAAGTTCCAATTCGCGAACCAGAATAGATAATAAGCTGGAAACGAATTAATAAGGAACCAAAAAATCATAAAAATTTGGTGAACCACGAACATAAAACTAGAAAAAAAAATATCGTGAACCATGGCCCCTCCACGGATGCACTTCTCACGGACCAGGGAGTTTATGCCCCAATTTCGATACGATGTACCGTGTAGAACCCTCCTACATGGGAGAATCATTGACCGACGAACGCCCGAATAGCGTCACCCTTGGCAGCTGCTGCTCACGGGGACTCCCTCGTGGACCAACCTAGTATGCAGGCTGAACCCAAAGTTGTGTACAGCCCTCGTACGTGGGGTGCCTATTAGTCCTCGTACCACCCCGGTATGCAGACGACCTCTCCAACCGCATAGAACCTGCAACGCGAAGGACTCCACTTCCCATACACACATGTGGCCCACCAAATCCTTCGGTGTTCCCATTCCCTGAGTTAGATTAAATTCTTCTAATCCAGACCGATCCTTCACAACCCCCTCATTTTCCCATTCATCGGCCCCGAACCAAGGCCTCCACTGCAGCCACCGGAACCCTATGGTGCAACCTTCAGGTGCATCAGCGCGCCTCCTTGAGTTCACAAACCCATGGTAAGCGAGGGAAAGGGGGTTTCTCTGGCCCTTGAATGGATTCCTGAAGCGTACCTGGGTTAACATTCCCACAGTAATGCAGGGTCCGAGCCCGGAGTCCCCTTTCTGCCTCTCCACTTGCCAGATTAGGGGACCCCGCTTCTATTTCCCGTAAACTCCGGAGGTGAGCACTTCTCCCCTCTTCTCGGAGTGAACGAGTAGCCTCCTTGGTGTAAGCCCCTAGCCTTTCTTGTGGAAGGTGCCACCCATAAACCTTTGTACTTCCTCAGTGCCAAGAACCAAGAGGGGAGATGGAAATGAGGGCACCCTTTCCCTCTACCTTTGGGCTTTGTCTCCATCGGGCCTTTATTATGGAGTAAACCCCAACTTCTCGGGCCTCTCCATGCGTAAGCCCCACTCCACATCCCACTGACACTCATTTTGCGACCTGATCATCAGGTTTCTACTTCCCCTTGTTTATCACACCGAGCATGACTCAGGTGGGCAAAGAGTAAGCACCTACCCTAAGCCCATCCTTAGGTGAACAATGAGGACTTTGATCCATGTCAAGGAATGATACGTAGGAATCCTCCACAAGGTTCAAGACCACCACCCAGCCATTCCGACCCCATCATGTCGGTTCATCCTTCACCCCGCATGACGTTAAACTATACTACCGAACTACATGGAATTTGATCCCTGTCTCCTAGGCCTGGTACGTAGGAAGCCTCTTCGAGGTTCAATCCAAAAAATAATCCATTCCGACCCCCTTCACATTGATTCATTCTTCATCCTATATGATGTTAAACTGTACTCCCGAACTACGTGGACTTTGATCCCTGTCTCCTAGGTGGGGTATGTAGGAATCCTCCCTGAGCTTCAAGCCCAAAAATTGGTCATTCTGAACCTTTTTACATCAGTTTACCCTCATCTTGGGCCGCCTCAAAGTGTAACCCCATCCCAAACTAAACCACAAGGATTATAACGACCCATACTTTACATACATTGTTAATACTTTTTACTACAAATGACAAAACCACAAAGGGCCGTATAGGTATAGTGTCTTTAGAAACTAAGAAACATAAACAACTGGTTCATAAATCTTCTACAGTGTATCCTGTTTATTTCATCATATCTAGGGTCCATTTTAGCATATTCTACTTAATATCTATCTTCTTGACCTGGGGAAAAGAAAACATACAAAAAAGGGTGAGCTCAAATGCTCAGCAAGGGCAAATAAAGGAAATAAAAATCATATCATATCTTTTTGAAAATCATAACCTGCAAAAGAGATCATAATATCTTAACATGGAATAAATCATAGAAGTGAAAATGAGATCCCCATAATCATAACATAAAACTTGAAACTTTGTGGCATGTACACATAATCATGGAAAATCATTTCTTGTTAGTCATGACTCATTGCCAAGACTATCTTAGCGGAAAAAGTCCATTTCTGAACCGAGTTCACTCCTCGTTTCAGTCCTGTATCACTGAACCGAAATAACCTTCTGTTCCATCCATGTCTATCTCATGAGATATAAATCTTTACCCAATGCATTGGAGGGAGATATAGGTCCCACCCATCTTATAATGAATCCTTTCTTATGTGTGCCACATAATCAGAAATCATACATCATCGCATAACACATGTAACAAAAATGGGATTCTTGAAACATCATGACATCATAAAACAAATCATATAAGGTAAATGACTTCATAAAAATAACTCCCTCATAATCAAATCAATGTAATAATAGGGATAAAAATAGAATCCTTTATTATCTTAGATGGAAAATAATTTTGATAAAACACTTGAACTTCATTCTTGAGGAAAATATCCTTTATACTTCAAAAACACTTTTCCTTTCTTAACATGTCGTAAAATTATAAAATAAAAGAATTTGATTAAAAATAAACTTGAAAACTTGTAAAGTAAACTTCTTGGAAATAATGTTTTAAAAATCCATTCATTCCGTATTAGTTAAAAAAAACATTCTTCGTACTTTTGTCGGAAAAGTCAAAAAGTACCTCGTACGAAAAACGAAAAAGGATTCCTTTCATATTCATTACTAAAAACTCACCGAAGGGTAAAATTGGATTTAAACATTTTTAGGTGGATGGAAATAATATTACATATTCAGGAAACATGGATGTGGATGATAAAATACATCCCAGTAAATACTAAAGTATAAACAATCTCGGATAAAAATGAGATTGTGATATTTCCCTTACCTTAGGTCCGATTTGCTTTGTACGTGTCCGAAGATCCTTTATAATGGTTTAAATAATGTTATTTACTTATTCCAGAATCATACATACTGATATGATATCATATATGGTCATATTCTTAGCTTCTTATTAGTAATATTTCATTGTTACTTGTTACTCGGGTCTTTATTGCCTTTTGTTCTTATGCGTGTCTTGACGAATAAATTCTTATTATTATTTTAAGGTTATAGATACCTTATATCCAGAATGGTATTAGGGTAACATATAGCATATTTATTCATTCAATTCATTTATATAATTACTATGTAATGATGATCATGTAGAACGAGTCGCATCACATCGTGGAGACGGTATTCCGTACGTATGCACGAGTGATGATATCATTTTTATGATCGTGGAATTGTATTGGAGTATATGAATACTATTTCAGTATCAATATCACTTTATAATAATCATATATAGTTACTCATTACACCATTATACCCACCCTTCTAATGTGATGGTGGAAAATAGATTACACCACGGCATGGAGACGGTATTCCGTACGTACGCACGCGCGGTGATTTCATTTTTCCGTAGGATGGATAGAAGGTGAATTAGGGTTGTTTAATATTTATAATAAAATATCAGTATGTAAGTAATACTTATGTTATTACTTTATCATGAAACAACTAAATAAGAAGAAGTTGAAGAAAAAAGAAATTGAAAAGATCGGTAATGGATATTACCTCTTCATTGAAACGCCTCTTTGAATCCTCCACTTAGGGAACTAAGATTGGTCTTTGAAGAAGGCCAGGACCTCTAGTATTATTCTAGGGAAGTGGAGAAGGGATTTTGGCAGGGGTTGGCCGAGCTTGAGTGCTCAAATTGGTGTGAGGAGGAGGGGGAGGAGGTGCCCTTTTATAAGGGAGGAGAGGGGCACCTTAGGAATATCTCAAAATATTATTTTATATTAAAGTCAAAATCGGTTTATAATGGTTCCAAAGGGTCTTATTTAGAAGGTAATGTGGGTATGGGTCGAAATCCTATCAAAAAATTGGATTTATACAAGTTTAGGTTATTATTTTAACCTTATCAATTAGATTTAACTCTAAGTTAAATAATTTAACTTTTACCATGACTTTTTGTTTTCTTACACTATATGGTTAATACACTTACTATAACATGCCAAACGAACCCCAAGTTGTTTATTATTAATATATATATCCTTATCTAAGTCATTTTTCCGAACCTTATATTTTTAGGAATACAATAACAATTAATAATATAATATTTGATTTAAAAACTATTTTGTGTCAATTTTGACACTATTTGATATATGATTTTTGTGAAAGTCATAATAGAATTATATGTTCGAACCAAGTTTATTAAATCAACACTAATATATCATAGTAACCTAGAAAATTAGTGTAATTCATAAAAAGTCTCAAATTACATTTATTTGAGCATTTATAACATCAATTATGTTAACATTTCCTTAAATGGGTAATTACTGCATCATCGTTGTGTCATAAATAAATTAATTTATTTAAAGTCTAAAAATTATAAATAAAATATTATTACGTAGGAAATATTTTTATCTTTCTAATGAATATTTATAGTCGAATATATCATATGTATATCCCCATATTAAAAATGTTTTATTTATTAAACTCTGATTTTAACTATTTAACTATTCATTAAATAAAATAATATTAAATGTCATAATCTAATCCATGTGGACCTAAATGGTCATATTATATTCATAAGGTTGTTTTTGGTCGAATTACACTTATACAATAGAATTAGAACATGTGTTAGGGTAATAGTAATATCATATTTACCCTTAGTTACCCTATTTACTATTAACCGCGGTAAAAAAAGTAAAAAGTTACTATTCACCAAAAAATTATTTTTATCACATTGAACCACATTTTACTTACTGATATCAATCGTGTCTGTCGGATTTTCAAAATTCCATTCACAGAAGCGGTAAAATTAAGTTTTATGCAAAATTCGGTTTTTAACCTACCACTTAGTGGTTTCACTATTCATCAAAAATTGAAAGTTTTCAGAAAAATACCAAAATTTCACCCTAGGCTAATTTCGGTATTCCGAATCCAAAAATGAAGTCCATTTTGAAAGATAAAATTTATAAAATTTCAAAAAGTGGTTATTACTATTCATAACGGCTAGTTTTAATAATATTTTAATAGCATATCGTTGTTTAGTGAAACTCGGTATTGCGTACAACGCAAGCTATCGAGGAAGGTTGCGATTTCGTGTAAAGTAAGTCAAGCTATTGTGTAGTGAAATATTCCTTTGATGATATATATATAACATAAAAACAAAATATTACTCATAAAAATCTCGGGTGTTACATTCTACCCCCCTTAAAAAGAATTTCGCCTTCGAAATTCATCACTTTGTAACAAACAGATGAGGATACTTCTCCCTAATCATATCCTCAAGCTCCCATGTATCTTATTCAAGTTGTTGGTTCCTCCATAAAACATTCACAAATCGAGTGGTCTTGTTTCGTAGGACTTTTTCACTACGATCCAGAATCACTATCGGTTGTTCTTCATAAGAAAGATCTTGCTCCAGCGGTACAACATCTGAGCTGGGTACATGTGAAGGATCAGGTACGTCCTTTCTCTGGAGAGATACATGGAACACATCGTGAACTTGAGAGAGATTTGGTGGAAGCGCCAATCGGAAAGCTACCTTTCCAACACGATCCAGTATTTCGAAAGGACCGATATATCTAGGGCTCAACTTCCCCTTCTTTCCAAATCTCATAACCCCCTTCCAGGGAGATATTCGTAAGAACACTTTATCACCCACTTCAAACTCTAGGTCTTTTCTTCGGTTGTCGGCATAACTTTTCTATCAACTCTAAGCTGCTCTTATGTGTTGTTGAATAGATCTTACATTTTCTGCCATTTCATCAAAGAGATCAGGTCCTAATATCTTTCTTTCCCCAACTTCATCCCAGCAAGTTGGAGTCTTGTATTTCTTTCCATAGAGAGCTTCATAAGGAGCCATCTGAATACTGGAGTGAAGGCTATTATTATAAGAATATTCCACCAAAGTTAGGTGTTGATCCCAACCTCCTTTGAAATCCATAGAGCATGATCTCAACATATCTTCTAGGGTTTGAATTGTTCTCTCATATTGATCGTCTGTCTGAGGATGATAAGCAGTGCTGAAACTCAACTCTGTCTCCAGAGTATACTGAAGACTTCACCAGAACTTCGAGGAAAATCTCGGATCCTGATCAGATATAATAGAAAGTGGTACTCCATGCAATCTTACCACTTCCTTTACATATATCCTGGCAAGCTGATCTAGAGAGAAATCCTCTCTAATAACAATGAAGTGTGCAGACTTTGTAAGACGATCAACTATGACCCAGATAGCATTATTGCCTTTGGATGTTTTAGGAAGCCCTGTGACAAAGTCCATAGTGATGTTTTCCCATTTCCATTCGGGTATGGGTAATGGTTGTAACATCCCCTTAGACTTCTGTCTCTCAGCTTTAACTTGTTGACAAACCAAGCATCGAGAGACATATTCAACAACATCTCTTTTCATGCCATCCCACTAGAAGTACTCTCCCAGGTCCCTATACATCTTCGTTCTTCCAAGATGAATAGAGAATGAAGAACTATGAGCCTCATCCAGCAGCTCCTTCTTTAATTCGGGGATGGGAGGAACACAAACCTGATTCCTGAACTTTATTATCCCATCACAATCAAGGTTGAATTCAGGAACATTTCTCACCTTCTTTTGTAACATGACATCTTCTTTCTGTGCCTATTTAATCTTCATATGTATAGATGGTTGAACATTCATTTGAGAAAGATAAGATTTTTCCCCTTCCATTATAATTCCAAGATCCATCCTTTGTAAATCCATAAATATTGGATCTTTTGTGATCCTCATCATGGATAAACTAGCATGGTCTTTTCGACTTAATGCATCTGCCACCTTGTTTGCTTTCCCAGGGTGGTAATGGATTGATCAGTCATAATCCTTAATCAGCTCCAACCATCTTCTTTGACGCATATTCAGCTCCTTTTGTGTGAAAATATACTTTAAACTTTTTTGATCAGTATAAATATCACACCTTTCACCATAAAGGTAATGCCTCAAAATCTTTAATGCAAAGATTACCGCAGCTAACTCCAAATCACGTGTTGGGTAATTTTGCTCATGGATTTTCAACTGTCGTGAGGCATAAGCTATTACCATATCATTTTGCATAAGAACACACCCCAATCCCTTCTTGGATGCATCACTGTAGATCACAAACCTTTCCCCACTACAAGGTAGTGTGAGCACAGGTGCACTGGATAACCTTCCTTTCAACTCCTTGAAATTCTCTTCACATTCCTCTGTCCAAACAAACTTAACTCCTTTCCGAGTCAACTTGGTGAGGGCGTTAGATAATCGTGAAAAATCTTTTACAAAACGTCGATAATATCCAGCCAAACCAAGAAAACATCGAATCTCAATTACTATTGTTGGTCTCGACCATCTTTCGATAACCTCTGTTTTTACTGGATCCACAGATATCCCCTCTTTTGAGATTATGTGACCCAAAAATGCAACTTTTTGAATCCAAAATTCACACTTGGTAAATTTGGCATAAAGCTTCTCCTCTCTCAGGGTCTTCAATATAATTCTCAAGTGATCTTCATTCTCTTCCTTGATCTTTGAATAGACAAGAACATCGTCTATAAAGACTACCACAAATTGATCAAGATATTCTCTAAAGACTCTATTCATTAGATCCATGAAGATAGCAGGGGAATTAGTAAGACCAAATGGCATCACTATAAATTCATAGTGTCCATACCTTGTATGGAATGCCGTCTTTGGTATATCCTCCCGTTTGACCCTTAATTGATGATACCCTGAACGAAGATCAATCTTGGAAAATTATTGAGCTCCGTGTAGTTGTTCAAATAGGTCATCAATGCGCGGGAGAGGATATTTGTTCTTGATAGTGATCTTGTTAATTTCTCGATAATCAATGTAGAGTCTCATTGATCGATATTTCTTCTTAACAAATAGAACATGTGCTCCCCAAGGTGACACACTAGGGCGTATGAATCCTTTATCAAGATTCTCTTGGAGTTGCTTCTTCAATTCCTGCAACTCAATTGGGGCCATTCTATAAGGTGTCTTTGAAATAGGCAAAGCACCCGGTACGAGTTCTATTGAAAACTCAACTTCACGATTTGGTGGAAGACCCGGTAATTCCTCCAGAAATACATCATCAAACTCCCGTACGATGGGCATATTCTTAATCACGTGTTTCTCACCAACCATTTGAGATAAATAACCTTCATTTAGTGGAATCAATACCCATAAAATGGAAGAAATTTCTACTGGAAGGTTATGTTCATCCTTGCATTGATATACGATCATAGATTGATCTGGAATATGAAATGTGACTTCCCTTCTTTGGAAATTGATATGAGCTCCATATAAAGAAAGAAAATCCATGCCAAGAATCACATCGAAGTCCACTAAAGGAAGGATCACCAGATTTGCAGGAACCACTTTCCCACAAACTTCGATTGGAGAAGAATTATAAACTTTTGATGCGATTGATGTGCCATTAGGTGTTGTCACAGCTAACTCAACATCTAATTGTTGAGGTAATACAGTGATACCCTTAGAAAATTCTTCAGAAATAAAAGAGTGGGTGGATCCAGAATCAAATAAAACATTTTCTACTTTAGAGTGAATGGTAAGTGTACCTTTCACCACTTCGTTATCGTACTCCACATCGCTGATAGAAATTGCATGTGACTTTCCTTTGTCTTTAGCGTTAAGAGTTTGTTGACATCGACCATCATCATCAACCCTTGGATTTGGGCATTGATTGGCATAATTCCCCATCTCCTTGAACTTGAATCATTGAAGTGTAGTAGGTTCATTCTGTGTATCCCTTCATTTGTTTGCATCATTAGACATCTTCTTCCCATTATCGCGGCATTCAAATGCCCGATGACCTTCCTTTCCACATTTGAAACATGTACTTGTCCCTTTAAGACAACTCCCTCCATGTTTCTTTCCACACATTGAGCATAAGGGAAAGCTCATCTTCTTTTCAGTGTGCTCTTTAGATTTTCCTTTGAATTCCATTTTCCTCTTCTTATCAACCCCATATGACTGATGGGTTACTCAAATATTTATCTCGACATTGAGAGCACATTGAACGATTTACTCGTAGCTATTGAAGTCCCTTATGGCTAATGCCCTTCGAAGACTTGGTTTTAAGCAACTATAGAATCGATCGATCTTACTCTCAGGTTGGATAATAATACCAGAAGCATACCTTGCAAGTCTTGTAAAATTTGCTTCATAGGTACCAACAGATTCATCATCCCTTTGCTTCAGTTCAAGAAACTCTTTCTCCATCTTTGTTCAGAGAATACGAGGGAAGTACTTATTGAAAAATAAGTTCTTGAACTCATCCCATTCCATGGACTCAATTTCATCCCTTTGCATCATATTCTTAATAAGATTCCACCATTGATCAGCATCTCCTTCCAAACGATACACTGCTAGGATGACTTTATCATGTTCAGAACATTGAAGAACTGAAAATATATTTTCAGTAGTACTAATCCATTGTTCAGAAACTAATGGATCAATAGACCCGCTGAAATAAGGTGGACGCTACCTCATGAAGGATTCAACAGAATGTTGCACCTTCCTTTTCTCATTTGGAAGTCCTGCATGATTCATAGCTTGAGAAAGTTGTGTGATCATGGATACAAGATTTTGCATTCCAGCTCCAATATCGTTTGGTTGCTCAGGGGGACAATCATTGCATTTCCCATCGCATTCCGCATTAACACGGTTCCTTCGAGTTCCAGCCATTGACTAAAACCAAGAAGAATAGTGTGAGCAACACTAATTATAATAGGAAAACCACATAATTCAAGAATAAAATTTTCACGCTTAAGGTCTTATCCTAGGTTATTCATGGCCATTTCTAAAACACTAAGATTGTGTTATATGCTTAGACTTATCCTTAGGGTTCTTACTAAGGCTTTCACATCCTAGTTTCCAAAGGTTGACTATACCTTTCCTCTGATACCAACTATAACGACCCATACTTTACATACATTGTTAATACTTTTTACTACATACGACAAAACCACAAAGGACCGTATAGGTATAGTGTCTTTAGAAACTGGGAAACATAAACAACTGGTTCATAAATCTTCAACAGTGTCTCCCATTTATTTCATCATATCTAGGGTCCCTTTTATCATATTCTACTTAATATCCATCTTCCTGACCTGGGGAAAAGAAAACATACAAAAAAGGGTGAGCTCAAATGCTCAGCAAGGGAAAATAAAGGAAATAAAAACCATATCATATCTTTTTTAAAATCATAACCTGCAAAAGAGATCATAATATCTTAACATGGAATAAATCATAGAAGTGAAAATGAGATCCCCATAATCATAACATAAAACTTGAAACTTTGTGGCATGCACACATAATAATGGAAAATCATTTCTTGTTAGTCATGACTCATTGCCAAGACTATCTTAGCGGACAAAGTCCATTTCTGAACCGAGTTCACTCCTCGTTTTAGTCCTGTATCACCGAACCGAAATAACCTTCCGTTCAAGCCATGTCTATCTCGTGAGATATAAATCTTTACCCAATTCAGTGGAGGGAGATATAGGTCCCACCCATCTTATAATGAATCCTTTCTTATGTGTGCCACATAATCATAAATCATACATCATCTCATAACACATGTAACAAAAATGGGATTCTTGAAACATCATGACATCCTAAAACAAATCATATAAGGTAAAAGACTTCATAAAAATAACTCCCTCATAATCAAATCAATGTAATAATAGGGATAAAAACAGAACCCTTTATTATCTTAGATGGAAAATAATTTTGATAAAACACTTGAACTTCATTCTTGAGGAAAATATCCTTTCTACTTCAAAAACACTTTTCCTTTCTTAACATTTCGTAAAATTATAAAATAAAAGAAGTTGATTAAAAATAAACTTGAAAACCTATAAAGGAAACTTCTTGGAAATAATGTTTTAAAAATCCATTCATGTCGTATAAGTTAAAAAACATTCTTTGTACTTTTGTCGGAAAAGTCAAAAAGTACCTCGTACAAAAAAACGACAAAGGATTCCTTTCATATTCTTTACTAAAAACTCACCGAAGGGTAAAATTGGATTTAAACATTTTTAGGTGGATGTAAATAATATTAAATATTCAGGAAACATGGATGTGGATGATAAAATACACACCAGTAAATACTAAAGTATAAACAATCTCGGATAAAAATGAGATTGTGATATTTCCCATACCTTAGGTCCGATTTTCTTTGTACATGTCCGAAGCTCCTGTATAATGGTTTAAATAATTTTATTTACTTATTCCATAATCATAAATATTGACATGATATCATATATGGTCTTATTCTTAGCTTTTTATTAGTAATATTTCATTGTTACTTGTTACTCTGGTCTTTATTGCCTTTTGTTCTTATGCGTGTTTTGAAGAATAAATTCTTATTATTATTTTAAGTTTATAGATACCTTATATCCATAATTCTATTAGTGTAACATATATCATATTTATTCATTCAATTCATTTATATAATAACTATGTAATGATGATCATGTAGAACGAGTCGCATCACATCGTGGAGACGGTATTCCCTACGTATGCACGAGTGATGATATCGTTCCTATGATCGTGGAATTGTATTGGAGTATATTAATACTATTTCAGTATAAATATAACTTTATAATAATCATATATATTTACTCATTACACCATTATACCCATCCTTGTATGGTGATGGTGGAAAATAGATTACACCACGGCGTGGAGACGGTATTCCGTACGTACGCACGCGCGGTGATTTCATTTTTCCGTAGGATGGATAGAAGGTGAATTAGGGTTGTTTCATATTTATAATGACATATAAGTATGTAAGTAATACTGATGTTATTACTTTATTATGAATCAACTAATGAAGAAGAAGTTGAAGAATAAAGAAATTGAAAAGATCGGTAATGGATATTACCTCTTCTTTGAAACGCCTCTGTGAATCCTCCACTTAGGGAACTAAGATTGGTCTTTGAAGAAGACCAGAACCTCTAGGATTATTCTAGGGAAGTGGAGAAGGTATTTTGGCAGGGTTTGGCCGAGCTTGAGTGCTAAAATTGGTGTGAGGAGGAGGGGGAGGAGGTGCCCTTTTATAAGGGAGGAGAGGGGCACCTTAGGAATATCTCAAAATATTATTTTATATTAAAGTCAAAATCGGTTTATAATGGTTCCAAAGGGTCTTATTTCGAAGGTAAAGTGGGGATGGGTCGAACGCCTATCAACCAATAGGATTTAGACAAGTTTAGGTTATTATTTCAACCTTATCAATTAGATTTAACTCTAAGCTAAATAATTTAACTTTTACGTGACTTTTTGTTTTCTTACACTATATGGTTAATACACTTACTATAACATGGAAAACGAACCCCAAGTTGTTTATTATTAATATATATATCCTTATCTAAGTCATTTTTCCGAACCTTATATTTTTAGGAATAAAATAACAATTAATAATATAATATTTTATTTAAAAACTATTTTGTGTCAATTTTGACACTATTTGATATATGATTTTTGTTAAAGTCATAACAGAAATATATGTTCGAACCAAGTTGATTAAATCAACACTAATATATCATAGTAACCTAGAAAATTAGTGTAATTCATAAAAAGTCTCAAATTACATTTATTAGAGCATTTATAACATCAATTATGTTAACATTTCCTTAAAAGGGTAATTACTGCATCATCGTTGTGTCATAAATAAATTAATTTATTTAAAGTATAAAAATTATAAATAAAATATCATTATGTAGGAAATCTATTTATGTTTTTAATGAATATTTATAGTCGAATTTATCTTATGTATAAACCCATATTAAAAATGTTTTAGTTATAAAACATTGATTTTAACTATTTTAACTATTCATTAAATAAAATAATATTAAATGTCATAATCTAATCCAAGTGGACCTAAATGGTCATATTATATTGATAAGGTTGTTTTTGGTCGAATTACACTTATCCAATAGAATTATAACATGTGTTAGGGTAATAGTAATATCATATTTACCCTTAGTTACCCTATTTACTATTAACCGCGGTAAAAAAAGTAAAAAGTTACTATTCACCAAAAAATTATTTTTATCACATTGAACCAAATTTTACTTACTGATATAAATCGTGTCTGTTGGATTTTCAAAATTCCATTCACAGAAGCGGTAAAATTAAGTTTTATGCAAAATTCAGTTTTTAACCTACCACTTAGTGGTTTCACTATTCATCAAAAATTGAAAGTTTTCAGAAAAATACCAAAATTTCACCCTAGGCTAATTTCGGTATTCCGAATCCAAAAATGAAGTCCATTTTGAAAAATAAAATTTATAAAATTTCAAAAAGTGGTTATTACTTTTCATAATGGCTAGTTTTATTAATATTTTAATAGCATATCGTTGTTTAGTGAAACTCGGTATTGCGTACAACGCAAGCTATCGAGGAAGGTCATGATTGCGTGTAAAGTATGTCAAGCTAGTGTGTAGTGAAAGATTACTTTTATGATATATATATAACATAAAAACAAAATATTACTCATAAAAATCTCGGGTGTTACAAGGATTCTGATTCCTCTCTCAAGGATACGTAGAAAGCACATATAACGGGTTTGATCCAAATGCTCAAGTCATTATCTGTCCCCCATGGACGACATTAAACTTTAGAGTGCCCTGTTACGGGGCTTTAAACTAGTGTCATCTCAATGAGTCCAGACTCCTTGGGGTCATTAATTCCACAAGGAATGGTAATCCTCAGCCCTAAATGATTCTGAACCCATGCGTTCAGCTGGCCATTGACAACCAGGAGTAATCTGTGGATACTATTCTTGGGTATAAACCAGAGATTCACGAAAATATGAATACATCTTATATCTATAAGATAGTACAAGAATAGTAAATAATTCCCCCAAAAGGGTGAGATGAGCCTAACTTCCCATCCTCTCGACCAATGTGAGTTCTTAAGCATCGCTGGCCAAATCGCCCAGCAAACCCCTGCCTTTGGAATGAAGGTCCACGTATCGCTGGATATGGAACCATGGGGTGTTTCATGATGAATGTGGTGTACCTGATATGAGGGATTAAGTAGAATCTAACCGTCTCTAATCAACCATCGGGTAGCGCACGTTTTCCCCATGATTCGTCGTCGTCACGAACCAAAGTGTTTTCTGGCTGAACACCATATATGATATATTGAACTAGTATCTTATCACTGAACGAAACCTAATAGAATCATATAGTGTAAGCCAAGGCAATTCAGAACCCATAAATGGAAGTGATTCAACCAATGTCCTGAAGTGAAATTTTGAGATTGTGTGTGTGATTAGTGGTAGCCAGTTGACACTCATAGATAACTACGTGGTATTTTACTAATGTGGGAATAATGATCACAATAATCCCTAGTGTCCTAGTGTCCGCATCGATTGTTGAGGCTATGGAATAATGGGTAATCTATAGTGATTCTACAATCCCTTCCTATATCTTTCAAGTAGGAGAGGATTTGTGCCAACTCCATATTTAGGAGCAGTTTAAATAGTACCTCTGAGTGAAGGTATCTTTATTACTAATAGTCTTATATGTAGATTATGATTTCATGAACACGGTATCCCAACATTATATTTATAGTTCCATTAGAGCATACCCGCTCTAGGTAATCGGGTTTTAGTATAGGATCATGGATCATTGCATATCTATTATGTGTGGCCTATTCTAGAGGAGCAGGATGACGGGGAATCTATAGTTATAGGTATATTTATAGTATTCTATACAATCATTTCATCCTTATTCAATATAGGTTAATTACATTCCTTCATATCTGTGACTATTTTGGAGATCCTCAGACATTATTTTTAGTGCTCATGTGGTGTTATAATTCTTGATGCACCTTTGGGTATACATTTTGAGAGTATAATCTACTGCAAGGACTTTCATCTTGAAGTAAAAATCCATATCTTCTCATGGTAAATCTTCTCCCTAGAGATGAACACCTTTGATTTCAGTATTAGGATTGAGGAGTTAGCCCCATATCATGCTTATGTGTATTGTTTTTGTTTTAGGGTGACTTTTACACAACTAGAGGGAAGCAATTATATTCACAAGGGTGAGTGGGATGTCCAGACCAGTAGAGATAGACTATAGAATCATCGTCTAGGTGGAGTGACCGATTATATTTCCATCCTTTTTTATGAATAAAAATGGAATAAATTAGATGGCGATCCCCACAATGGTCAACTTATTTAGGGATTTCTTCCCAGATGAATTTTCAGAACTACATCCTAAGAGAGAGGTAGAGTTTATGATTGATTCGGTTCTAGGGGTTTTACCTATATCCATTAATCATTATAGGATAGATTCTACTAAGGTGTAGGATTTAAATAAGAAGCTACATGATTTATATGTTAATGGTTTTATATGGACTAGTACTTATTCTAGGGGTTCATCAGTTTTTTTCTCCAAGAAGGTGTATGAAAACCTCAAGGTTTTCAAGGATTGATGGAAGACAAATCATCTTATAGTGAAAAAATGTTATCTCCATCCTCTCATATATGATCTTATTGACCAACATATAGGAGAGATGGTAATCTTGATGATCATTATGAGATCAAGATATTATTAGGTTCGGGTCAGGCTTTTAGATATTCCATGTATGGATTTCCATAGTCATTACAAATTAGATAAGTGTCTCATGATACCATTCAGTCTTATTAACACACATTCCATTTTCATGTATTTGAATAATATGGTTTTCCAACCCTATCTAGACTCCTTTATCGTGATATTTATAATTGAAATCTTGGGGTATTATCATACTCAATGCAAACATCACAATAATCATGATATCATTTTGAATAAAATGAGAGAGCACCAGATGTATTCATAGATTATTAAATTTAATTTCTAGATCGACTAGGTAAAATTCATCATTAATATTATATCATAGGAAAGAGTTATAGTTGACATAGAGAAGGTGAGAGTTTTGGATACCTGGGAGCATTCCAAGAGTGTATTTCACATATGATGTTTGATGGCGATATCTGGTTACTACATGAGTTTTATATAGGGCTTCTCAGGCGTAGAATAACCTCATAAAATATTTAATAATAAGGATGTGATGTTTATACTATCTAAATCATATGAGAATTGCTTTAAGAAAGTGATATTGATATTTACTTTAGTGAAAATCATGATTCGTCTATATCATGGAAGAAGAATTAAAGTCTACTATGATTTATCATGTATCGAGCTTGTGGAAGATATGATATAAGAGGATACAATTGTTTTGTATGGGTTATGGTAGTTTCGGGATCATGAGTTAAATTAAAAAACATACATTGTCGATTTAGTATTTTTTTCTATATGACTTGTTGTTTTGTTGTTCCCTGAAACATGTATTCTAGTTTTAAGAATCATTATTTCCCGGAAATTTCCATTGGATTTATTTATGGAACCGAAAACATCCAACAGTTCTTTATCCAAAAGGAGACATGCTTTCCAAAGGCAGTTGTTAGTTATGTTTGAACTTTAGGATACATCAAAATGTGCATTGGTCAAGAGGATGGTAGGTCAGACTCAGTATACCATTTTGGGGGGAGTTATTGTCTATTTTGGGACTCTCTATAAATTTCATATATTTTCATGAATCCTTATTAATTTACCATGTATTACATAATTTTCCCTTCTAACTTGCAATAACTTATTAACACGTGTAAAATTTAGAATCATCAGTATGTATTCAAGGTTCTTCATCAATAGAGATATTTGTATATATTCAAGGTTCTCCATCAATGGTATCCTCTAATATACTATTTCAAGATTCTTTTAATCATCATTATGATTATACTAGTTTCTAATCCACTCAGCGGGGAACTCTAGAATTTATTGTCATCCAAGTAGATGAAGGTTTGGTTTGACCTTCGGATTGTTCCCATAAAATTGGATACCTACGTATCCTTGTAAAAGGAATCAGAACCCTCGTAGTTCGGTTCCACTGAATGGTACACATAATACCTTTTAAAGTCATGTGATAAGGTCCTAGCCATATAGTTTAATGTCATTTGGTATGGATATCTAAGTGGAAGATTCTTAGCCAATGTTTCGTGTGGGACTTATGTTGAAGCAGCCCGAGGAACATGGAAAGGATATGGGTTTCCAAGTAAGATTAGAACTTGTTATAAATATGGCCCAAGGAGAACAGGGTTGATTTGGAGTGTTGGGGTTGATATTTAAGTAGGATTCTTACATATCTCTTGTGGATGAGAATCAAATCCCATGTAGTTCGATAAGTCTCATAGGAGAGTATGTTCCTTTGAGAGAAATAAGTTTTGTCTTACTTCTTAAAAAGGATTCCTCAGAGATTTGGGGGGATTAATTTAGGGCTTATTCCTTAGGAGGATTCCCAGATTAAGGTAATTATGGTTGGATTCCTAAAGAGGATATCCAGTGATCTCAGGACCTAAAATGGATTCTTACTTATCCTGGTTTTAACATGAATCAGAGTTCTCGTAGTTCCTTCAATTGAGTGTTTCTGTACATGTTGTAATCATAAAAAATTTCTAATCCCACGTGAGTCATTCTCATTGTGAGAAAAAAGATGATGTGAATGATTCGACAATGACACTTTCACTGTAAAATCATTCCTCCTACGCTGGTGGAAGAGGCAAAGCCTATGATGGCGATAGTGGATGAGGGAAAGGAGACCTGGGAAGAGGGTGATGCGACAAGCCATCCCTCTGTTCTTTTAACATAGAACAATTGTCCAATGGGAGAAATAATGGATGAATATTAGGGTCTTACACCATGATGGCTACCCATGGTGATAATTCCCAATGAGATAGGTAAAGGGTAACAGGAGTCCATGTGCCCATATCCCCTCTAGTGTTTGGCACCGAAGAAAAGAGGAGGAGAAATTATGCTACCTCCAGCCAAAAAAAATATAGGGGCTTATTCCATGATAGTTTCACTAAAATTTTCCCTGGTAGAGGAGGAACACATATCCTTTATTTTTTTTAAGGGAAAAATAGTTATGAACCATACCTTACCTACAAGAGACCTAAGGTTCTGGGTCATCTTTTTGAGAAGGGAGAGGCCAGTACCCATCACACCTCCAAACTGGGAACTTCCCAACACTGTTTCTGGGATAAATGTCTATGTTATTGTGGATATAAAAACCCAAAAACACTCCATGAATCCTAACCCCATTTTGAAACAAATGTGGGAAACCTCTGACTATAGAAATACAATACCAAAATAGGATACACACTGATGTTTCTTTCCCATAGGTTTGATAATTCAGAAGGTTTTGGTGGAGGCTTAAACATAGTACCTTTCAGATAAGAGAACCAAGGATGGAGATATCCTACTATGAATGGATTTTAATGAGGGAACTTGAGTTGGTACGTAGGCTTTATACCCAGCTCTGCTGCATAGGTACCTCACGTAGGTTTGTTGTGTAGGTACACCACATTGATGTACCGCATAGGTATATCACACAGGTATCCCACGTAGAAATGTCATACAGGTATGAATGATGACTAAATAATAAATATCACATAAGAGAAGCAAACCTATGTACAAATGTAAAAGAATTTTAAAAAATATTTATCTCATTTAATTATCTCATTTGTCGTGTTTTTGAGAGCTACAATAGACAATTTGAGGGATCTCAGTGAAAGGGCTGCGCAATGGGATCTTCAGATAGTCTTTAAACTTTTTCAGTTCTCCAAATGCTGAACACAAGGGATCTATTTATAGTCATGGATGTGTCTAGTTGAAGGAATTTTTATCTATGTAGGTTCTCCACCCAACTCCTCCATGCATGTTCTCTGCAGAGGGGTATAGAAATTATTCTGGTGCATAGCTCCACCGCACAGGTCTGTCACACAGGTCAGTCGCGCAGTTATGTCACGCAGGTATTTTGGATTATTTGACTTTCCCATTGTTTTCATCGAACCTTGCCTTGGGATTTTGAAATATCCAGGTCTCTCTTCATAGTCATTTTGTTTTCTTAAGTGGTATCAACAAAATCCCCCCCTCAGGATTGGATTCGAAAAATAGAAAGAGGGTTGATTCCATAGGTGAACTTGTGGGGAAAAGAATTTGGATCGATTTCTTAATAGCGTGGGTTTGTCATACTGGTACTTCGTGTAGCTATATCGTGGGGATGTTGCACATATTATGGGTGCGCATGTCTTCAATTTTCTATAAATAGGTCTCATCCTACGGGATTTTCTTCACTTTTTCTAATCAAAATCTTATGGCTCTCATTATGTAGATCATTCGCACAACCCCATTATATTGTGCTCTCGCATAATTCTATTGAAATTTCTTCAAGGTAAAATTAGTTATGAGATTGAGATATGCCAAAGGACTTCATTGAATGAGTTATTCTAGGATCCTTGTCAAAGGACCAACACAACAGACCTTATTGAAGGACCTACGCAACATACCTCATCGAAGGACCCTCGCTAATAGTGTCCTTTGCCGAATTTGTTATTTTACTCTTTAGAATTAGAAACTAATGGAGAAAATTTTGTAATTCTATTATAGGAAAAAAGGACTCATTTGATGAACCATACTGAAGAATCTAAGGCTCTTCAAAATGAAATGATGAAGATCATTATAACAGACTATTATGATGTTGTTGAAAGTACTCTTCCTCAGCTATGGAAGCATTTAATTTTGTACCAGCATGATTACCCACAAAGTCCTTACTTACCCCTATATGGGCATGGGATTTTGCAAGATACCCATTTTCCATCTGTTTAGAAGTACTTTCCAAATAATTGTTTTATTCAATACTGAAACTATAACTTCATGAATATTATTTTATGGGTGTTCTAGTAAAAGAAGGTACAGTCCCTATTAGTTGCATCCTTCATCATAGTGGTTTCACTATTGATATAAAGTATGACGTTGTAGAGACATGACCACATTTCTTTGATTCTAATTTTATGGATTCTCAAACAGATCAATCTATTGGTTGTAAAGAAGATTTGGATCTTCGTTCTGGAGGTGGGGTCAAACCTGAGTGAATGTGGGCATTCTGGGTATGTCAGACTTGTGTAGAATTCAGGAAATAGATATCATGTGTTCATATCTACGAATCTGTCTAGATGGGAAAAATTATGTTTATAAAAACTATTTTCTTCTTGAATTACTATGGCGATGGAGTTCGCAAATGAATTCCTTCAATTTGACGCATGGTGAAGTTTTCATTATTCTCTGGGATATTTTCCAAATACTCGGAATTCCCATTCTTGGGGAAATCTATGATGAATTCATTCCACCTACTGAAACAAGGGGTGATTCTACTAGAACACCACCACTAGCCCATGAATTATTTAAAATAGCAATGAATTTACCGAAAGATAAGAAATATATTCATGCCAGAGTGTGGATGGAAGCATTCGTAGTACCAAAAACAGAAAAAATTTCCATCTTGTGGATGTCCTACTGTTTTCCCTTATGTAGATAACTGGGGAAGTTTAGGAATATATTGTCCTACACTAGAAAGTGGTGACTATAAGCAATAGGTCTATAAAGTAAAACCCAATATAGATGCAAAGGTTTTATTAGTTTCCTTCCTTGCTATGTGGCTAAGAATTTATTTACTTCCTGTCCATGAATCTGTGGGTGGTGTAAGATCATGAATTTTGTTTTGCAGCTAAATTGGTAGAACAAAAGTATATTGAATTTCCAACCCCTGTATTGGAAATAATTTACCATCTCCTTCCCTATTTATACAATCAGATGGCTCCATTTAGAATTGTAGTCCATTCCAAGTGTTGTGGGGATGGATTTCATCACATTTTTCTTCATACTCGGTGTTGAATTCAGTTGGAGATTCCAATATTAGATTCATCCATTTATACTGAAAGTTTCTGTTATTCATCCTCAAAAACTGAGACATGATGTGGTGCTAAAGTCATTGAATGTCTCTAGAGAATTCAACTTCTTTCCTTTTGGTAACCCACAATTTTGAACATTTATTGATGATGGTAATGAAAATAATTATGAGTTGAGATCCTATATGATTTGATTCAGTGTTGGTGTATTGTCGAACAAGATTGATGGTGAAATTATCTTCATGGCTTACATCCCTTATAGGTTTTCTCGTTAGTTCAGATGTCCTCAACAATAAAACACCAATACACCCATGTATGTAAGACATGAGAAATGCCCAATGGTAGCAAGAAAATTATGGATTCTAACAGCCTTAAAAGTATCCAAATATTCAATTAAGTTACCTCCATGAGACACATCGATATGATTGGAAGCTGGGTATGCCAAAGCATGGGAATCTTCATATCCTCATGGTGCTTTGACAAAAAGAATATATCGAGTGGTAGCTACATCAACTGTTGCATGTAGAAATCATGGTAGGATGTCTAAGGCCAGAGATGATATAGAGGTTTCAGAGGTTTTAGAGCCCTCAAAATTTCTTCACAGGAGGTATACCAGGAAGACCAGGCCTAGAGAAGCAGTTCCTCCAATGCCAAGGTGATCTAGTCACTGCCATCAAATGGAGGTTCCAATTTAATCCATTGAACTTTCTGAAGAATAAAGGAGTCCTGAAGAGGCTCACCATTTAGAAGGTGTTGAATCTCCACCACCATCAACCATACCAAGATTGAATTATGTGCGACCTTCATCCATTAATAATTGGAAGTTTGTGACCCGTGATCTTAGGGATGCATGGGAACTCCTCCAGCATGGAATTCAAATACCAGATATTGGTGAAATCAAGGAACCTTCTGATTGCAATCCAGATAATGACCTAGCTTATGTATAGAAGTATATTTTGAATCTGGAGGATTTTACATGTGCAACTAATGACAAATCTCAGCCACTAAATGAGTGTCTCATATAATGGGCTTAAGAGTACACGGAGGGGTAATTATTGACTCTGAAGAGGAGTGGGATATTTATGTTAATACTGAGAATTTATATTCCTTTTTATTTTTTATCAACTCTTATTTACCATTTATCATCATTAATCTTAATGAAAATGTATTTGTGCAGCTTGAAAGTAAAGAAGGAATATCCAAACAAATTCTCGAATCCCCTAAGTATGGTCCTACAAGATCTCTCATTGATGAAACGAATGACCTTCCCTTGTCTCCAGAACATTCGCCACGAGTGAGAATTATTACTGGGGTAACGGAAATAGATAATCCTCAACCATTACATCAAGTTTCTCATGCAAGGTGGAGTGTTTCAATTTCTCCCCAACCTTTTTAAAAGAAATGAAAGAGGGAAATGAGATCAATCTGAAGTGTTTTCTAAAGGAGTATATATTTATACTATCCTTAGGGAATGTAATTTTATCAATACACCCTAGTAACCACGTTTTATCCTCTTTCAGGATCTATGTCTCTCTTATCATTTAAGGGATTAAGAGATGATTCTTCAGAACCAGAAAATGAAACCTAAGGGGAAACCTCGGTTCATGTTGACGAATCAAAAATTTTGGTAGATAAATCATCAAAAGATTTAGCTATACCCACTCTTGGATCAACTAAGAGAGAGGAAAGCCATATTAATATTAAATTAAATCCTCGATTGCTTTCATCAGCAGATCCTAAAATAATCTATACTGATATTCCTATTTCTCTAGATGAAAGGAATCAGGACCTTGGGAAATCTGACATAAATACAAATGTTGGCTGAAACATGAAAAGTCATGATGCTACTGTACCAATTAAAGATCCAACAAAATAGAATGTTATCGAAGTCAATTTTGGCATCGACCAACGTTTGTTGGATACCTTAAATGGTGAGAATTCTATATCATTCTAGGTCGTATACACTGAAATGATTGAGACCCTTATTTCAAATATTGATATTCTAGGTTCCATTAAGGAGTTTGGGGATTTTCATGACGAATTGTAAGTATGTAAGTCCTTATTATTGAATTTTCCATACAAAATGTTTCTTCTTTACTTGATTCCTTATATATAAGTTCTCCTTATACAACTTTATCTGCAGAAAATATCACAATTCCTCTTCAAGAATGGGGTATTCCACTTTATCCTTCTGTTGGACCTAGAGAAATAACTACAGAGGATACTCTATCAAGAGATGCTCCAGAGCCTTCAAATATGATAAATTATAAAACTCGTGGGAGTTCCCCTTCTCAAGAAACATCTTCTCAAATCATTGAAGCTGATAATACAAGGGATGAATCCAATCAAGTAGATGAAATAATATTTTGTAAATATAATCAGTTATCTAAATCATATCTATAACTTCCATTTGAAACTAGAAATGACCTTGATTTTTCATTTAGGTTTATCAGCTCCCAGATCAAAAGGTTAAGCATCAACTATTTTGAGAGAAGTAGAACGAGGAAGCTCTTTAAGTGATCTGTTTCTAGATTACATTTTAGATCATAGTAGTGACTTGTAATCAGACATAGAGATGCAATATGCTCTCAGTAGGAAACGTAAGAAGACATAGCGGCATATCTGGAGCATAATTTCTGAGAATCCTTTAGATGAACTATTATCTCATTTTTTTCAAACTCCCGGCATTATTCTTCATATTGGGATTTAGAGGATTTAATTATCGACCAATCCATGATCCTATTAAATAGACCATTTGATGACAGGAGAAGGATCATAAGCTGCAACCATATTTCGAATAGGCTAAACGACTTATCAATATTGAGGGCATTCAAGTAGCATTAGTTGAGGAAGATGTAGAACATAAATAAAAATCGATTGAAATTATCCAACATATCAAATAATACATAATGACATTGTTATATCTTCAACAGCAACAAGATGTTGTTCATAAACAACATGACCAATTGAACCAAACATTGGGAGAAACCCAATTAGAGGAGATAACTATCATTTCAACTACTATGGAAGCACTTCATCAGGTCGAGGAGGTCGGATTTTCCCAGTTATATCAATATTAAAAAGCAGCTGATATGGCTTATGAAGCTGTTCAACAAAAGTAAAGTCATGGTAAGATCATATTTTAAAACATGATAGAGAGGCTCTATTTTTTGGATGGCCCTCTAATTTCAAATAAATGAAAGAAATTTTATCTTCAACCATATATGTCTTCATTCCTATTTTCCATGATTTCAATATTAAAGGTAATGATGATAATGAATCCTTTTTTTAAATCGTTAAACCATCATGTTAGAAAATCATTATTACAATGACAATAATGAAGTACTCAAAATTTTCTTATTATGATAATGGACCTAATTAGAGTAATTTGATTGTTTCTTGGTTTATATGGACTACCCAAAAAATTTCATATATTTTGACATTTTACTACTCAATATTACCTAAATCATACAAAAATTGTACGTTTAGTGAACTAATACTCGACTTTTGTTCAGAGTTCCCTTTTCGGGTTCTCAACCAAGTGAGTATCATGTCCCTTGTTTTTGGTAGTTTAGATTTATTCATATTGGACTATAAAGGGCAAGTATTTAATTTCGAATAGCATTGACCATAAACATTCAAATTAGATCCAAAAACAAGACTCTATGGTTAAAAATAGATTTAATATTCTTTAAATATTTCCAAGGTGAATATTCAATCATGATTTTTTTCACCAAATCTAAAACTTGTATCAACATAAGGGGAATCCTCTCCAAGAACTAAATTACAATTATTTTGACAAAAACCATTATGGGGGTTGTATTATGCAGGGCCAACTAGGTCATATGCAGCATATCCAAATAGTGGAATCTTTTGGCTGACAGTCCTATAGTGTAGGTAACTTATGCAAGGCCACCTAAGGGCATATACTTCATAGTCAGGCAAAAGAGTTCTTTAAGAATTTAACATTTTTCTGTAGATAAATAGGGGAAAATAATATTTGGGTTACTTAAGACCAATGTGGGTGGTTTTTCCAAGGAAAACAATTTTAATAATAAAAGAGAAATTTTATACTGACATATGTCATGAATATGAAAACAATCTTTGTACAAATTTGGTGTATCAATACTATGCAGTTTTAAGTCATTCAGTGAGGAAATAAGTACTATATAGTTTTACGTCATGCAGTGAGGACATAAGTATTATGCAGTTTTAAGTCATGCAGTGAGGACATAAGTACTATGAAGTTTTAAGTCATGAAGTGAGGAAATTGTGTGGATTTAATTTAAGGTCTTTAGCTCTGACTAAAGGTATGAGACTCTTCCTATTTCATGGTAATTTTTTTAGAAACATACTACCATATTTATGTATGGAAGGTGAAATTGTAAAATGTGATTTGGGAATTTCTATATCTGAAGAATGATATGAAAAAAGGTCTTAAAGAATTAGAAGATATATTTTCCAAGAACAATGTTACCATTAGTTGACAAACTCGTTATTGGGTTGTGTTATGTAGGGCCAACTAGGGAATATGCAGCATATCCAAATAGTGGACTCTTTTGACTGGTTGGCCTGTTATATTGAAATCTTATGCAAGGACACCTAAGGTATCATGATACATTGTCAAGAAAAGTATCTATTAATAATGTTGACATTCTATTACTAAAAGATGAAGAATGTTTATAGAGATTTGAATTTTCTGAAGCACGGAGTTTGGATTATGAAGAAATATATCTGAATATAGAAATGGTATTTTAAAAGTAGATTTCAGAATAATTGGAGGAATATGACTTTTACAATGTTCTGACCCAGATGTAAGAGTTATGGTGTATGTAGTTTCAGGCCATAAAACTAGGACTAGAAATGGAAATAGTATATGATATGTGGTCAAGTGATTCTAAGGTTATTTCATATTGCATTGAACACATGGTAACGGAAATTTGTAAACTATGGTCATGAAAACAATCGTATTGGGATAAAGATAATTGGACAAGTATACTTGAATGACTGTTTTAAAATACAGATTATTATATACTGTCATAAAATTTTGAAGGGTGCAAAAATACTATAACCAAGAATGAAGTTATTATTATTTGAAAAACCCGTTATGGGGTATGTATTATGGAGGACCTACTATGGCATATGATTCATAACAAAATATTAGAATCTTTTGACTGATGATCCCATTATGTAGGAAACATATAAAAGGCCACCTAAGGGCATGTACTTCATAGTCAGGAAAAAAAGTTCTCAAGTATTAGAAACTCTATCACCAGAAACCGTAAGAAAGGTTATGAAGATTTGTAAAAAATTAAGATTAAGAGTGTGACATAAGGAAGTGGTTTATGCCCAATGTGTATGAGGAATATTTTAACCAATATTGGCCATGAGTGTTATGTCATTTTACATAGATCTGACTCATATGTAAAATGGAGACTTTATTAGTTTCCTCTGAATTAATATTATGATGTGTAGTTTAATGTCATGAAATAGGGACATTTTCACCCCCATAAGGAATTTAAACACTTCATTTATATAATTATTCCATTTACCCCATTCCTAAGACCACTTGAGTTATTCTCATTGTGAGAAACAATGACTAATAAAGGTTTCCTCTATAATACAAAGGTGACACAGATGAAGAATGTTGGTGTTAGATTTCCATGCAATTTAATGTGATGCAGTAAGGATTATATGAACCGATGTGAAAATAAAGACATATTGTAACTAGATTAAGGGATAAAATCCAAGTGTCACTATATGTCTTACTGAGATGAAGAATCAAGCCACACGTAGCTCTTAAAAAATTCCTTATGCATGTTTGATTCTTATACAAGGAATAACAGTTTTTTTATCATGGGTGGGACCAAGATTGGTGGTCTAGGTGTCTCGAAGTATCTCATTGAAAATGATAATCATGCCATACATAGTTATTGAAACAATCATTTATCATGTCAGTAGAGTTTGACATTATGAATGGGGGATTTCGATATGTTCTGAGAGAATATTATTTCTTAAGACATAATATCGTATAAGGAAAAAATAATATTTCTTAAGTAGAAACTCTATATAGATCAGATTCATATACAGGAGGAGAAAAGAAAATTTGAAGATTTTGTGATTGTGGTTGGGACAAAAATTGGAGATATAGGCATATCTATGTATCTCATTGAAAATGATAATCAAGCCAACTGTATTTCCTGAAATAAGGTCTCTATGAAGATGTGATTCAGTCATTGGAAAGATAAGGACTCATTTACTACTAAGGAGTAGTGATGATCTCAATGATGTTTTCTTATGGGGGATTCTGATGTAAAATAGAGAAAACGTTAGTTATCCAGATGATTTAATTTAGTTTAATGTCATGAGACAAGGATGAAGATGTTATGAATTTTACTGTCATGCAGCAAGGATACATGTGGTTGTTATAAAGTTTAATGACTTGCAACTAGGACATGGGGGTTGTGATGTTTTTAGTCTTTCAGTAAGGACCTTGTTCTATGCAGTTTTATGTCTTGTAGTGAGGATGTTGTACTATACAGTTTTATGTTTTACGGTGCGAACGATATGTATAATTACATAAAGTATATATTTAAGAACCTTTCATTGGTTGGATTTGTAATAACCTCTCTATATATTGAGATTAATGAATAAGTTCCATTTGAATAGACCTTATGCATATAATAAGGTCCTTCCCACTTTCTCTATAGCCTTTCAAGTTTCTTCCCTAGTATCATTGGATTACTAAGGACCAATATCAATTCTCCTTGAACAAAATGAACAGAGCCAAACTTTCTTATTAAAAGCTCATGCTATTATTCTCTCATAGCCATCCAAGTGATGCAAAGTATGCAATATTTTTTTCTCTAATAGATCGAACTCATTGAATACTTCCTTCAGACCTCTCATCTATGGACAAATGATCATTGATTGCAACTTTGAGTGAAGTTAATTTCATATCAATTGGAGAAATTACTTTTGTTCAATATACCAATCAATAAGGGGTTTCTTGGGTGGTCGTATGTTTAGTGGTCTCATAAGCCCATAAAGCATTAAAAAGATTATTATGCCATGATTTCTTATCTTTATCCACCATTTTATAGAGTAAATTTGATGTGGTCTTGTTGAAATCCTATATCTATCCATTGGCTGCCACATGATAGTGAGATGAATGGTTGGATTTATTATTATGTTCCTGATAAAACTTTTTTACCTCAATAGAAGAAAAATTGGTGCCATTGTCCATCAAAATAGTATATGGGACACCAAATCTAGTGATGATATTATTTTTGAAAAAACTAACAGTGATTTTGGCTCAAACTTCTTTGAGAGGTATTTCCTCATCCCTTTTAGAGAAAAAGTCAGTATCAGTAAGGATATATTTTAATTACTTAGTCGTGGCTGTAGAACAAATTCCTACTACATCAATTCCATGTGTGGAATGTGGATAGGAATATTTAGATATATGTAGCAACTCTGGGGTTTGATGAATGTTGTTTTCTTGCACTTGTCAGTGATGAAATTTTTTAGTTAAATCTGTACAATCTTGTGTCATTGAAGGCCAAAAATATCCAAGTCTTCCGTTCTGGTCAGAGAGTCTGTGCCCAGACTGGTGAGCACCACAAGCTCCTGAATGTACTTATTTCAAGACATTTGTAGTCTCTTCTCCATTAATACATCTGAAGAGTATTCCATCAAATAATCGCTTGTAAATGATCTTTTGGTGTTTGGACTATCATAAAGGGTAAAATTGGATTCTAGTCATTGGATCTGTACTTTTTCATCCCTATTCAGTTGAATTGCCCCATTTTGAAGATATTTCATAATAGAAGTTCTCCATCTTGTGGTAAGACCATATGGTTCTAAAATAGGGCTAATCTCCTTAATTTCCACTATTCTGGTTTGAAAAAAAGGTGACACCACATAGTGATGGGCTATTTTAATGACTGTATTATCCCGATTTGGATCTACTAAAGTTGTAGATACATTAACCAATGCATCTACTTGAAAATTTTGTGACCATGGAACATAATACAATTTCATCTCTATGAAAAATTATTCCATTATCCCTATGACGTAATCACACAAATGGATTAACTCTTATTTTCTAATAGAATATTCCCCATTGATTTTCTTGGTTACTAATTCGGAATAACATTTTCCCTTTAGGTGATTCATTTGAACTTGAAATGATAATTCCTAACCTCTGATGAGAGCCAGATATTCTGCCTCATTGTTGGTAGCACCATCCGATAATAGGAAGAAATAAGGCAATACATACTATTCTTGGGAAATATAGGTAATTCCTAACACAACATTGTTGGGTTTAAGGTTTTCCATTATCTTCCCTGTTGGACTTATGGAAGCACCGAAAATGTAAATTTACTATGTTTGGGAATTATCCTGAATAGAGAGGACCTCTTCATCAGGAAATTCAGTATTTAATTATGTATATTCTGCAGATAGATGCCCAGCAAGGAAGTTGTCAAGAGCATGGCCTTTGATTTCATTTTGAGGTAGAAAATGGATATCAAACTATTATAAAGTAACTTCCCACTATGCCAGACGCCCTGTTAGAATAAGATGACTGAGGATAAACATAAGTGTGTTATTGAGAGACATCAATTAGACCTCATGATGTTGTGGAAAGTGCCTCTATTTCTGATCTACAAATATTAATGTTAGGCAACACTTTTTAATACTTTAATACTGAGATTCTGCATCAAGCATAGTTCTACTAAGATAGTAAAGACTATTTTCATTCCCAACATCGTTCTTTTGTCCAAGTAAGGCCCTAATGGTCTCTCTAAAACTATCACATAGAGAATAAGTGGGTTTCCTTCAATAGGAAGCATTAATACCTGTGGAATCAAGAGATATTTCGTGAGAGTATCAAATTCTTCTTGACAGTATTTAGTCCATTGATAAGAGACTCTCTTCTTCATTAATCTGGTGAAGGGTAAACATTTCCCTACCAAATTGGAAATAAAGAACCAAATATAGGCCAAGTGCCCTTGGATCCCTCTTAATTATTTCAAATTTCTAGGAGTTTACATACCAAGGATTGATTTTCTTTTCTTAGGATCATCATTAATAACATGATGGCATACAATGAATCTATGAAACTTTCTTGAGGTTACCCAGAAAGCACATTTCAAGGGGTTCATCTTCAAACTGTGTTGTTGAAGATTATATAATATAGTCTCCAAATCGGCCAAGTGATTGGATCTTTGTCTGGATTTGACCAAAAAATCATCCACCTAACATTCAACATACATCCTTAATAAAGGTTTGAAGATATGATGTGTGTCATGTTGATATGTTGCACCTACATTCTTTAAGCCAAAGGGAATTACCCTATAGAAAAACACACCTTGAGGGGATCTGAAGTCTGTAGATTATTCATCTTTTTGGGAAATATGGATTTTATTATACCCTGAGTAGCCATCCATGAAGTAAAGAGCTTCATATCCAGACGTTGTATCAATTAAATGCTATGAAATCAGAACTAGAAAATCATCTTTAAGACAATGCCGGTTTGGATCTCTAAAATCAATGACAACTCTAATTTTCCAATTCTTCTGTTTCACTGGGACAATGATGGCCATCTATTTGGGATATTGACCTTCTCTAAAAATGGTAGCCTTTATATGCTTATCAACTTCAGCTTCAATTTTAGAGGCATGAGATCGGTGTAGTCTTCCTACTACCAGCTTGAATCCAAGATGTTCTTCTGGAAATCCAAAATGATGGGTGGCTACATCTAGATTATGACATGTCATTTCTATATAATTACAAGAAAATATAACTCGAAATTTCTTTATAAATGAATTATACTCCAATTTCTACTTAGATTTCTTGGATGCACTGATTAGAGTGGGGTATGGATCTTCTTTAGTACCCAAATTCGTTTCTCTGAGCTCTTCCACTATGGTAGATACACCATCCTCAAATGCTAGAGGAGCAAACCTGAGATCTTCCACTTCTTCTTTATTAAGTGTTACCTCTTCTGTTTCCACTTGCATAGTAGATGAAAAAGCAAGACTCCTAAAGTTATAGGAGGAGTTATTATTTGATCATCCTGAAGAAGAGGCCACAAAATATGACCCTGCTAATGATGAAGGGTCTTCCTGGGGTAACAAAGTGGAGATGGTGGATTGAGAATCGACATCATTGACTTTCTCTAGGATTGACACAGTTTCTTCTACTTTGATTGAAAAAGTAGAGGCTTATTTTTGTTCAGTGAATGAAATGAATACATATCAATTTATGCTTCCATCATTATATAGTGTATCTATAGTTTCTCCCATGTTATTATGCTAAGTTACCAAAACAGACATTATTGAAGTTATTTGAAAAAAAATCTTGGATTTAGTTTTACCATTTCAATTTGATTGATGGGTAGTACATAATCTGAAATCAAATGTATTAATGGATTTTTTGGGACCTTTTCCAATCCATTCAGAGCATTAACTCTAGTTATTTCCTTTGTCAGGGACTTCGTTACTTTTGTGTGATAAAACTCTACCTCGATGTATTGAGATTAAAATGTTTTAAATGGAGCCTTGTCACCATAAAATGTACCACATGGACCATTGAAATAGTACTTATGACATTGATGGTATGATGAAGGTATAGCTACAAGTTGATTCATCCATGGTCTTCCAAGAAGAATGTTGAAGACTATGTCCTAAAGAACAACCATGAAGTCTGAATTTGATATAAGAGCTCAAAACTATGTTCTGAGTATAATTTTAGGTATAGGTTCTAGTTCATTCTTATCAGAATCTTGCAACATCAATGTGGAAGCAGATATGTTAGATTCATTCAGGTCCAATGGAAGATGTGTATGAATGAGAACGAGGTTGATTCCAGAGCCATTATCAATGAAGGCTCACCGGATTTCAATGTCATTGCCTTTTCCAAATAAATACAAAGGTTTGATATGTCCATGTAAAACACCATTTTCATCCTCATCTGTAAAAGATATGACTGGATGATATTCCTTAGAATAATTCTCTATATGGTAAACCACAGCAGCAGAAACTTCGGTTACAAACTCTTTAGGACTTGAAAACGCCTCAACGAGTGCCTCTCGAAGATCTTTTGATAGATTTAAAGCATCCAGAATTGATAAGTTGGTAGGTAATTTGGCCAATTGTTTCAAGAAATCATACTTTTTCTCTAATGGTCTGTGTTTCCAAGAATGGAGATGTGGTTTTGTAGGTTCTTTAGAAATTGATGTTTCTGATTTTGACGCATTTTCTATCAGAGAAGAATCTTAAAATACTCCTGGCTTTGGTAGATTAGACCAACAAGGTCTATTCACTTTCTTAGAAGAATATGGTGTATCTTATAATCGTTCTTCCAATATAATTATGTTAGAACTGAACTTGTCATTCCGAAAATAAACTCATTGTTCTTGTTGAATCTGCAAAAGGTCTTTTCCATGAGTTTCAACCGCATATATGGTTCGGGCATGGGTAGAGTTAAAATGCTGATTTTTAGAATTCCCATGTCTTCTCATGTATCCTTGACCTAGGCCTCTTCCTCTAGATCCCCAATTATGTAAAATGAATTTTGGCTTGTTATAATCAGAATCACCATTGGCAAAAGGATTTTTTGAATGGATAAAATTAATAGAACTGAAGAACAATTCTTCATCCGATGAAGATTCTTCTAGACAGGTTAATTCTGGTTGTTCTGTTCAGTGGGGATGTGCCTGTGTTTTTGAAACAAATGGCATTAAATCTTCGAAGGTTAAGGAGAACATTGAATTTATCATGATCTCATCTTCTTCTGACTGTTTCTTATCTTTATAAACCCTTCTCTTCTTTGAGGAATGAATTTTTTATGAAGATGTTTTTTCTATGGAAAAAGTGGCAGAGGACACAATTGGTTGTTTGAACTATGTTCATAAAATGGCATGAGTATGGTTGATCATTTTCTTGATCATCCAATCAATATATTTCTTTACATTTTTTCTTTTGACTTCCTTTCATTCTCCCTCTTATTATGGATCGGTAGTAGTAAAACATACTACTTGAGCTGATGAAATTTTTAGTTTCATTGGTCTATATTATACCATCTTTTGTATGAGGTATTTGAAAACAAAACACTTCTGAATGGTATGTCCCAACTTCTAGTTAATGGTACAATAATTCATAAGATCTTCCTCTCCTTATTTATTTGGTTTCTTCGGCCTTGGAAACTGAACCGATTGTTTTCTAGGGCTGAGATGAAGTAACCAGGAACTTGCTCATTCCAGAAAAAATTAACATTATTCTTTGATTCCTAGAATTTTTTCTTCCTTTGACATCTTTGATCATCTTGATGAGACGGTCATTTCTGCTTATTCTTGGGAGGTGGATCCCTTCAGTATGATGAGGGTCTTGATGTATAAGCAGGTAATGGTGCCTACATGAGTGTAAATGTAGCATCTTCTTCCATTCCTATCCTCCTCCCATATATGATGGAATTACACAATTTTTAGCCTTTTTTTCTATAATATAGTCTTATATATATTGAGTGACTGATGTAAGGTATAGAAACCCTCCTATGTATTTAACATGGATCAATGGTGTGCGTAAATCATCACGCATATTTTCCACACAGATTGGCAGCAACTCTTCTCGAGGGAGTGCTATAATTAATGATTTTTTTAATCCATTCCATCATGCAATGAAATATGAAACTATTTCATTATTACTTTGTTTACAATTAATAAGATAAAAAACAGTCATCTTTGGTAGTGTTTAGATAAATTGTTGAATGAATTTATGAGGAGATCTTCCCATCCATTAATTGATTGGGATTGTAAACTTTTATACAAGATAAAACTCGGTCCCTATAATAACTGCACAAAACACCTAATCTTAACTACTTCTTGTTGTTGAGAATTTCCTTTCCTGGTATCACAAATAGAAACAAAATGTGTTAAGTGTTGTTCCGGATCTCCCGAACCATTGAATATTGGGAATTTTGTATTCAAAAAATTTGGTGGGGGAGGAATTACATCCACCCATTTAGGGTAAGCTCTCTTTTCTGGATGAACTGGTGCAAATTTTTCCTTTATAGCTTCCAATATAGTCATTAGTTCCTCAATTGTGTTCATAAGAATTTGGGGAACATCTGGATGAGCTGGAACCTATGTAGTTATAACTACTGGAGCATGAGATGGTGAAACTACTGGTAAAACCACTGATGGTGGTGCTGATATTTGACTAGGATAACCTACAAGAACAGGACTATCAGGATATATATGGTCCTTACTTTATAGTTTAACCAGTGGAAAATATTCATTATCTTTATCTGTAGTTACTACAAATACTCTTTGCTAAGGATCTCCTATAGGATTTTCATGTTGAGGACCTTCCTGGAGAGTATGTCTAGCAGAAATGCTTCTTCAAAATAACTATGTATTGAGTCTTTTAAACTCCTTCATTTCCTTTAATCGCTATTAAAATATCTCTTTAAGAGAATGAGATTGACCTAAACTAGTGGAAAAGTGAGATGAAATCTAGATTTTTCCTTTCCCCTTGTTTAATGTTTTCAAAGGGGTGGGAGTTGGTTATTTGAAGGAATACCAAGATTCCGAGTAAGCCTCTGATTTCAAGTACACACACATTCTTCATTTTCCTTACTGTGTACCATATTATGGACAAGAACTTCATCTTTTGATTCCCCTAAACTAGATTCATTTTCTGGAAGATCTTCTGCAGTGGTGTTAATGACATTCACTGACCCATAATGCATCGATGGTATTCGGTCAGTATTTTGGTAGTGTCATCTCCCTCTATATCTTCCATGAGACTTTTTTCTCCTATATGATGAATTCTTGAGAACTATTTGGTGGATATTAACATGAAGGGAATCCTTGGATAATTTATTTGTTTACTTTCTTTGTGACTTATTCCCTAATCGGGATAAAACTGAATTCTGTTTAAGAGGGGATTGCATATGTGAAAACTCCCCCAGTTCTGTAGGATGGGGCTATTTTTGTTCTTCTTCTTCAAATCTCTAAATAATATTTAATTAATTTGAAGGATGAATTAAATGAACCAACAACCTTGATGGCTGGGGTGATTCTTGAACTAATATGGATGAAATTCATGTAACTTATCTTCTGATTTTTTGAATTTGGGTTCGGACATTAGGTGGGTGAATTATCTGCAACCACTCAAATCATCTATTTCATAAGAATGCTTTGCTATTTCAGACAATTGCATTCTTTAACGCCTAAAATCCTTTAAGCAGGATGCCTGCTCAAGATTCTGAGATGTTTGCTTTAAAAGTAATTCAACAACTTCTTTTCTTTGTTCGTGACTCTGATGAGAGTTGGTTGAGTCGTGTTCTTGAGAATACATTTAATTACATAAAAAATCTATTGAATTTGTCCGACATTGAGCAATAACATTGCATAAGACAACTTTTGGTGGACTTTGATGATTTTAGTGTGTAGTGAAATTAAATGCTCCATGTTCACCCAATCCTCAAATACAAACTCTAGATGGGTAATCAGATATTAACTACTATAGGATCTTTAGAGCATTAAGGCATGAATGCTGAAGGATTATCTGCTATATTCAACATTTGGATGTTGGGAAACTGAGAGAGACATCAAGTCAATTTGTGTAACACCCCGATATTTTATGAAAAATATTCTTTTAATTTCATTGATGTCTTTTGTTGTAAGCTACAACAAGATTACCTTGCGCTATACGCAACACCGTATGAGCTTTCAGTATACACAACACTATTCTTGGATCATGTTACACACAATTTTGATAGTAGCTATTCTACGAAACATTGAGTGTATATATTTATATATATGTATATTCAATGTATAAATGAAATATGGTTGGATTCTGTTATACGAAACAATGGAGGAGTCTTGCACAACACGCAACCCTGACTTAGCTTGCAATCGAAACCTTCCTCAATAGCGTGTGTTGTATGCAATACCAAGTTTCACTAACCAATGATATATGGTTATAATATTATTATGAACTAACCGTTATGAATTTTATCAACTACATTTTGAATTTTATCACATTATTATTCATCTTACATATTTTCTAGAACATGTTATGAGAACAAAATCAATTTTTTGAGTAAAATAATTATTTTTCAAAAAATGTAGTTTTGCTGCCTTTTGATGGCGCACCCACTTTAAATCTTGTTTTTTACATGTCTATAAGTTCAATTTGACAAAATAAAATTCTTCTTTGGAATCAGTATATAAAAATTTACTTTGGATAAATTTTTCATATTATTCTCATAACTTTCATATTTTAATTAAAAACAACTTTTTTCATCGTAATAATTTATATAGTTAGATTATATTTTTAATTGGGTTTAAAGTGTAATTAGAATATATTTTTACCATTTAATAAAATGTTGGTCATTGGAATTAATTTCACTTTGAAATTGGAAATAAACAAGTATCAATCTTTTGATAGTTATTGTTTCTTAAAAAACACACTATTTGTTTTGATAACGGGAATTAATTTTAAAATTAATCAATTCCAATTCTATGATTTGAATTTGGAAAAATAGAAATCAATTATGAATTTGGAATATCAAATAATGATTAGGATGAAGTTTTGTTATTTTTCTGAAAAACTGCAATTTCCGATTAATAGTGAAACAACATAGTGGTAGTTAAAAAACGGACTTTTTCATTTAAATGAAATTTTACCACTTCTATGAATTGAATTTACAAAATTCTAGAGACACGGTTAATATCAAGGACTAAAATTTGGTTTAATGATACGAAAATAATTTTTGGTGTATAGTATCTTTTTACTTTTTTTTACCCCGGTTAAAAGTAAATAGGGTAATTAAGGGTAAAAATGATATTATTATTACCCTAACACATGTCTTAATTCTATTGGATAAGTTTAATTCGACCAAAAACAACCTTAGGAATAAAATATGACTATTTATCCCCACATGGATTAGATTAGGACATTTAATATTAATTTATTAAAAGAAGGGTCAAAATAGATAAAATCAAAGTTTAATAAGTAAATAATTTTTAATATAGGGTTATACATAAGATAAATTAGACTATAAATATTAATTAGAAATCAAAAAGTATTAACTACATTAAGGTTTTTTTATTTATAATTTTTAGACATTAAATAATTTAATTTATTTATGACACCAAGATGATACAGTAATTATCTTATATTTTAAATATTGACAAAATTGATGTTACAAATACCCAAATAAATGTAATCTGAGACTTTTATGGATTAAAATGATTTTATAGGTTAATATGACATGTTAGTATTTATTTAATAAACTTTTTTCGAACTAATCATTCTGTTATGATTTTCAAAAAAATAAATTACCAAATAGTGTCAAAATTGATATAAAATAGTTTTTTAAAAAATATTATATTATTAATTGTTATTTTATTACTAAAAATATAATTATCGGCTAGAAGAATTATATAAGGTTATATATCTTAATAATAAACAACTTGGGGTTCGTTTGGCTTGTTATAGTTTGTTTATTAACCTTATAGTGTAAGAAAACAAGAAGACTCAGTAAAAGTAAAATTATTTAACTTTAGGTTAAATCTAAATGATAAGGTTAAAATAGAAACCTAAACTTTTCTAAATTCAATTGGAAGAGAGTATTTCAACCCATACCCACATTAGATTCGAAATAAATCCATTTTGAGCTATTAAAAACCGAATACAACTTTATAATATTATAATATTTTTAGTTTTTCCAAAGGTGCCCCTCTCCTCCCTTATAAAAGTGAACCTCCTCCCTCTCTTCCTCACACCACGTTGAGCCTTCAATCTCATCCAACCCCAGACAAATTCTCTTCTCCACTTCCATTGAAACATAGTAGAGGTTCTTTTTTTCTTCAAAGACCCATTTTAGTGCCCTAAGAGGAGGTCTCAAAGACGCGCTTCAAAGAAGAGGTAATGTCCTTTACCGATTCTTTCAACTTTATTTCTTCTTCCACTTATTCTTCTTTACTTGTTTCATTAGGAAGTAATAAAATCAGTATAACTAATATACTGATATGTTATTATAAGTATGAAACAACCTTATTTAACCATTTATCCATCCTATGGAAAATGAAATCACCACGCGTGCGTACGTACGGAATACTGTCTCCACGCAGTGGTGAAATCTGTTTTTCCACCAACACCTTAAATGGATGGGTATAATGGTGTAAAGAATAACTATATATGGTTATTATAAAATCATACTAATTCTTATATATTATACCATCCACTCCAACTCTATTAAATAATTATGGGAACGATATCATCACTCGTGCGTACGTACAGACTACCATCTCCATGATGCGATGAGATTAATTCTCTGTGTTAACCATACATGAATGATCATAAAGTTTATATAATGAATAATAATGAAATATATGAAATAATAATTCCACCGGATTTATGTATATATATATATATTTATGTCATCTATTTAGTTTCATTCAATTCAATAAGGAAACGAAAACAACATTCATGCGTACGTACGGCCTACCGTCTCCATGAACAGTCTATTTCATTCCTTTTATCGATCTATAATATATATATGTATATGTTGAATATATATTATATATAAATCATGTTTTACATTATGTAATTATGTAAATCATGATATAAGTAATAATATCAATAATTAAAAGTTGAAACACATATGATAAATGATATGATTTTACCCAAAACGCTGCTCTAACATTGAATTTACAAAAGAACGTGTAATATAAAGTCATAAGTGAAACAAATATGATATCATAAAAATGAATATGATTTTGTAATAAGTCAATGAAATTATTTAAATCATTATACAAGAGGTTAGGAAACGTATGAAGCATATCAGACCTAAGGTAAGGGATAATTTTCCAAGTCTCATTTTTATCCGAGATTGCTTATTCGTAATTATTTACTAGGGTTATTGCTATCATCCATGTCCATTGTAATGGTCTGGACCTCTCCGGTCCATTACTTTGTGAAATGTTGGTGTTGGAGGTGTTCTGGGAGGTCAAGGGGACTTATCCCCAACACTTTGCCAATTTTTTCAGTTCTATGAACAGTGTTTCCAGTTTTATGAACAGTAACAGATCGGTCTCACCGATCGGTCTGACAGATCGGTCTCACAGATCGGTCTCACCGATCGGTCTGACAGATCGGTCTCACAGATCGGTTTCACAGATCGGTCTGACAGATCGGTTTCACAGATCGGTCTGACAGATCGGTTTCACAGATCGGTGTGACAGATCGGTTTCACAGATCGGTGTGACAGATCGGTTTCACAGATCGGTCTAACAGATCGTTTTCATAGATCGGTGTGACAGATCGGTTTCACAGATCGGTCTGACAGATCGGTTTCACAGATCAGTGTGACATATCAGTTTCACATATCGGTCTGACAGATTGGTTTCACAGATCAGTGTGACAGATCAGTTTCACAGATCGGTCTGACAGATCGGTTTCACAGATCGGTGTGACAGATCAGTTTCACAGATCGGTGTGACAGATCAGTTTTACAGATCGGTGTGACAGATCGGTTTCACATATCGGTCTGACAGATCGGTTTCACAGATCAGTGTGACATATCAGTTTCACAGATCGGTCTAACAGATCTGTTTCACAGATCGGTGTGACAGATCGGTTTCACAGATCGGTGTGACAGATCGGTTTCACAGATCGGTCTGACAGATCGGTTTCACAGATCGGTCTGACAGATCAGTTTTACAGATCGGTGTGACAAAGAGGTTTCACAGATCGGTTTCATAGATCGGTTTCACAGATCGGTTTCACAGATCAGTTTCACAGATCGGTTTCACCGATCAGTTTCACAGATCGGTTTCAAGTACAGTAACAGTGGGTGAATAGTGTTTCCAGACTCCTACATTTTTTCCCCTTTTGACATTTCCTTTGACGTAAAATACAATTAAAGCCATATTTTAAGGGCTCTTAAGGCCGTTTAAAATGCCATGAATTCTATATTAATTATTCATAAGGCTTGGAATGTTTTACTTGGTCAAACCACATGGGTTAATGCGATCCGTTTTTAATGGAGAATTAACCGGATCTTAAACTGTCGCCCCATTAAATCTTAAAAAGGGACGAGATATCATTCTACCATGTTCTTTCCCTTTGTTCTCAACTAGGAGGCACTAGAACCTTTCAATCCTTTCTGTAGGAGTTTCACAATCAATCTTTACTCCTAGGATTGGTTCCGCTTTGTTTTGGATGAAACTGAGCCATGTCGATCAATCTTCGATATAAGGTATGTTGTATCGTCGTTCTTTTGGGGTTCATCTTCTCCTATCCTCTTTTCCATAACTATACCATGTAATTTCCAAGATTCTAATGGGTTTTCTTGGGGTTGGATGATACTGTCGTACCGCAGCATCCTCCGGTGGATGTAGTTGTCGCGAGGGGAGGATCGTGACCTGTTGTGTGGATATAGAATGTGAGGAACTGTTTGAGGTAGGGGATTCATGGATTCTCTATTTGTATATGTGCAATTGTAGAATTAGCATGATTTATCCCTTTGTATCACAATGAAATTGACCTAATTAAATACATGAACCGGATTAAAAGAATTGGTTGATCGCATGTTGTTGCTTTATACCGTTATAACAGTTTCCCTGATGTTTTCTTAGATATAGTGATATCTATGTTTTCTTTGATTTGTTGTTCATTCATGATGGAAATTGATAAAGAACTTAAAGCCAGAATTATTTGTTAAATAATTGGCTAAAGATAAAGAGGCATGTTAATGAATCAGTTAATTCAAGACGGATTAAAGAACTATTAGTTCGATAATTTCAAAAGGGTTCTGAGTTACCCGCTTGCTTGTAAGGCTGAATGCCTTGTGGTTTGGATCTCTAAGTGCTCATTTTGTTTGAAGGCTGAATACCTTGTTAAAGGGCAGAGAGCCCATTTTGAGATCTTTGATTTCCTGCTGCTGGTGATTTGATGTGAGCCTGGATGGCTGTTGTGATATGTGGAGGCATGGAGTCCTTGTGGTTATGGCAGTAGATGACGCCTAGAGTGCCGAGATGCATCAGTTTATGCATGTGGGTGTCGGGGAGGACACCAGGGGTGATGGAATGGGATGGATGAGGTTTCTGGTTGCTTGTGGTTTTCTTGAATGTTAATCTGATTTTCTTTTCCCCACTGCTCAAGGCAGCTGGTCTTGCTTACCCTCTTTCTGAAGGAGTCGAAGACACGCGGGGTATGCCACGTGCTTTCCTTGTTTAGCCTCTTGATGGAGGATGGGTCTATGCTCTTTCTATAGGCGGAAAAGACTCGACGGGTAGTATATCTACTCACCGTGTTGAGCCTCCTTTGTGTTTAGAAGCGTAGGATGTTTTTCTAGAATTCATGGGAATGTGGAAAAGTAATTCTATAATGAATGTTTGATTAAATGGTGAAAATCCACGGGGATGGAGATGCTGGAGTTTAAAGGTGATGTGAATCCTAAAAAGGAGCAGTTTTTGAATGTGATGCCAATTCAGTTTAATGTGGAATATGTTCATTCTTAATTAATGTTTAAAGAATTAATTAATGTACATTGGAACTGATAAAATGATAATGGAGTAATCTAATAAATCTCTTCAAATGTTTGTGTGCTTATAGGATACCTAGTCTTAGAAGTAGCAGCCTGGAGTCTGAGAGACGTTAGCTGCAGTTGTATCTAAGACTAGGTAATGCCCATAGTGTGGATGTTAGTTACTTATATATTCTGTACTTTTTGTGTTTCTATACGCTACTCCACCCTTTCGGTAAGGGAAACTGACACCCTGGGGATTTTGAGCCCTGGGCGGGTGTTTTCCCCAACATTCTGATGGGAGGTCGAATGGCTGACTATCCCTTTTGGCCCCGCTCTCTTCTCTTGGTAGATACTTGTGCCATGAGGCACAGTGGTTAGTTACCCCATATATGTGTGTAGAGGGCTGTAATGGCTTGTGGTTATTCACACACATATATTCGGGATATAGTATCCTACGGACTACTATAGGTGTAACGTGTATATGCTATGATGGCTTGAGGATCCTTACTCGGAGTATGGGCTGTAATGGATTGAGGTATTATACCTGACGTATGATACACGTTATCCGAGCTGTGGTGGCTCCCAGAAAATACCTAGTTACCTTTGGTTGTGAGGACGGTGTGGTGCTTCGCCCAGGTGTCTGCGGGCAAGCCTATGTGGTGCACGAGGTGCAGATTGTGGAGCTTATCCCAGGTGTCTGCGGGCAAGCCTTTGGAGAGAGATGCACAGGACGTATGTCGTTGGGGAAAAGCCGCAAACCAGTGGGGAAGTAGTAGTGGGGTACCCTTGATATTCTTTACTATATGCTATATTCTTGTATGCGTTACATGGTGAGAGTAGCCATGGTGAGGTTGGGAACATAGTATACCTGTTTAGGTGACGAGTTAGTTTCACTTGTTGTTCACTGGGCTTTAGCATGCTTTCTTTACTTTTGCACGAGAGGCTTGGGGAGGATCCTACTGAGTATACTGTTATACTCACCTTATGTATATATAAACTATTTTTTCAGGTCACTTGGAGCAGGTTGGAGGTCATGCTGGTTACTTCTAGCTTGTGGTTGGAGGAGAAGCTGTTCGGGATTGTGTTCGCTGTCGTTTTACTTTCTTTTGGGTACTTTTAGTTTTCCCATCAGTTGTAGTACTTTTGCATGACATTTCATATATGTACTTGGTTTCCTTTTATATCTCAGTTCTAAGTTGGAGTTGATTGGAGTCTATTCTATATCTCTCTTCTGCATGTGTTCTCTTAGAGGGTAATGCCTCCCATTTGTATGTTATTATACCCTCGGTGCTAGTCGCCAACCCGGGGCCTACTGGAGGCGGGACTCGGGGGTCATTATCTCCCTTTTCACATTGCCGGCCCAGGAAGGGTACACTTTGTGGGGAGGGGGTTGTGACAGAGTGGTATCAGAGGTCTGGTTGAGGGATAGGATGGAGTTTGGAGTTAGGCATAGGTGAGGATGCATGGGATGGTAGGGCAACAGTGTCATTCATGTTTAGTAAGTGGGGTAAACACTGGAGACCGGCAGAGACATAGGCGTTCAGGCCCCCCTATGATCTGTTGCATGGACCGTTAAGTATACGATGGCTACTAAACAAAGTGATACTGGTTGCAGGGTAGAGACCTAGGAAATGATCATGCATCATTATTCTTTGCGCCTGTGTTTGAATGGGTAGACCTTGGGATAGGTAACCTAAAATTAATAAAACAAAACAATTAATTAATTAATGTTGAGTCTTCCATATTCCAGGCTTAGGAACTCTAACAGTTGTTATTTTACAGGTATGGCTCCAGGTCGACGTCCTCATCAGGTTTGCGCAGAAGATGCCCAACATGCTGTTCGAGAAGATCACTGCCGAGTAGAGGTTGACGACGATGACACTTGGAGGAAGACACTTCGAGAGTTTCAGCGCCAGAGTCTACAATAGTACGAAGGCTCCGTTTCAGATGCAGTCACAGAAGACTGGTTGGAGGAGATCGAGATAGGATTCAGTTCGATTCGTGCTCGGACGGAACACTGGGTGTCCTTGGTTGTGACGATGCTGTGTGGAGCAACGAGGCAGTGGTGGTTCTTGTTCCTCGGTGATCGTGAGGAGTCAGCGATCTCATGGGAGGAGTTTCGAGACATGTCTAGAGTGGAGTTTCTTTCATCGATTGCGAAGGTGTCCAGTCGCCAAGAGCTTCTCACCCTTCGGCAGGGGAGCTCCAGTGTTCGAGAGTTTGGAATCCATTTTAGGAACCTTTTACGATATGCTTCAGACCTGTTACCAGATGATGAGGCCAGGGCGAGGCATTTCGAGGAGGATTTGCATCCAGAGATCCAGCGCCAGGTCACCCCATTTATGCTGAAGACATATCTTGAGGTGCTGGCGAGGGAAGAGGTTGTTGAGAGGACTTTGGCCAGGACTGGATCGTCACGAGAGGGGAATCGTCATGATTCGTCACGAAGTAGAGCTGTGGTCCGGGGTTCCCGGTTTTCAGGACAGAAGAGTTTCTGTTCACCTGGGGGTAGGTCCCAACCCTTCCCATCTCGTTTCTCCGGAGGCAGAAACTCTCAGGCCTATGCCAAGGTATCAGGCGCTTGTTTTTCTTTTGGTGGTCGTGGTCATCAGCAGTGGGAGTTCCCGACTTTTCAGAGCAGTCATCGTGCACCGGGCGCACCACTCCAGGTTCCTCCATTGAGGCAGTTCCAGTTGAGGCAACAGCAGCAGGTTGCACCAGCTTCAGATCACCCGAGGGTAGATGGAGCAGGCAGAGGACAACCCCATGACGCTCCCCGTCCTCAGAGAGCAGAGCGCGGCCGTGGTGGTGGTCGTCATCAGGGTCAGAGAGGCCGTGGAGGAGGTCGTGGTCAGATTCATGCTCTAGCGTTGCCAGCCCCAGGTGAGCCAGATGTCGTTCGAGGTACCCTTTTCTTGTTTTATACCTTGGTGTATGCCTTGTTTGATTCAAGATCAACACACTCGTTTATATCCCCTGCCCTTTTCTACGCTTTGGGTCTTGAGGTAGAGAGGCTTCCAGTGCCCTTGGTGTTGACTACACCAGTTGGAGGTCAAACTGACTTGTTTGAAGTATGTAGAGACTGTGAGCTAGTGTTGGGGCAACACCGCTCGTGGAGAGATTACCTATGTTTACAAATACAACCATATGATGTCATACTCAGCATGGATTGGTTGAATTCAGTGCAGGCTATTGTGGATTGCTACAGGAAGAAGGTCATTTTCTTTGATGAAGATGGAGAGGAAGTGGTGTTTTTTGGTGAGAGAGATCCTCAAATGAGTCATAGACGAGTTCCTTCCTTATCATCCATGATGGCTGGGATGATGTTATGTCCTTCATAGGTTGAGCAGTTGGCGTTTCCTAGGGTTGTGGAGGAGTACCCTGATGTATTTCGTGAAGAGGTTGTAGCATTACCCCCTCGAAGAGAGATCGAGTTAGGGATCGAGCTATAGCCAGGAGCGTCTCCTATCACTATGTCTCCATATAAGATGGACCCTTCTGATTTACGAGAGCTAAGTATACAGCTCGATGGTCTGTTGCAGTGTGGTTTTGTTCGTCCAAGCGTGTCACCGTGGGGTGCACCAATTTTGTTTGTGAAAAAGGCTGACGGCAGTTTGCGGTTGTGTGTCGATTATCGTCGATTAAACAAAGTGACAATAAAGAATCGCTATCCTCTTCCACAGATTGATGACCTATTCGATCAACTGAAGGGTGAAAGTTGGTTTTCAAAGATCGACTTGCGGTCAGGATATCACCAAATGCGTGTAAAGGATGAGGATATCCCGAAGACTACTTTCCGTTGTCGTCATGGGCATTATGAGTTTGTTGTAATGCCATTAGGCGTGACGAATGCTCTAGCTATTTTCATGGGGTTGATGAATGCTGTGTTCCGTGAATTCCTGGACAAGTTTGTTTTTGGTTTTCATCGATGACATCCTTGTGTACTCCACATCTGAAGAAGAGCATGCCGAGCATCTACGAGCCGTTTTGGGAGTTCTTCACCAACATCAGTTGTTTGGTAAGTTGTCCAAGTGTGAGTTTTGGGCTCGAGAAGTTCGTTTCTTGGGGAATGTTCTGTCCCAACAGGGAGTAGCTGTGGATCCTTCGAAGATAGAAGCAGTGGTGTCATGGGCAGCCCCCAAGACCGTGTCAGAGGTGCGAAGTTTCCTTGGTCTCGCAGGCTATTATAGGAGGTTTGTAGCCAATTTCTCCCGAGATACGACTCCTCTGATAGCTTTGACCAAGAAGGATCAAGCGTTCATATGGACTGATCAGTGTCAGGCAGCTTTCGAATATCTAAAGGAGAAGTTGGTAAGTTCTCCAGTCCTTTTTCTTCCAACGAAGGGAGTCCAGTTTGATGTTTTCTGTGATGCTTCACATCTGGGGATAGGCTATGTTCTTATGCAACAAAGGTCAGTTGGTTCTTATGGGTCCCAACAATTGCGTCCCCATGAACGCAACTATGCCACCCATGATCTTGAGTTGGCAGTCATGGTGTTTGCGCTGAAGTTGTGGAGACATTACCTCATTGGCGAGTGATTTGTGGTTTCACCGATCATAAGAGTTTGAGGTATGTCTTCTCCCAGTGTAACTTGAACTTGAGGCAGCGTCGGTGGATGGAGTTCTTGCAGGAATACGACTTTGAAATATCGTATACACCTGGAAAAGGGAACGTTGAAGCTGATTCACTATGCTGAAAGTCCCGTAATGTTGTTTTGCGTGAATCTGGTGATTCTTGGAGAGTGATGGAAGAGCTAGCAGCTTTGCATCTTGATATGGGAGAAGTTGAGGGTAGAGGTTGTCTTTTCCAGATGACGGTGCAGTCATCCCTGATGTAGAAGGTGGAAGAGTCTCATTTGGGTGATCTAGAGGTGGAAGTTTGGAGAGACAGAGTTGTTTGTGGGGAGGCCCCTGATGGTTAGTCGGAGGATGAACAACACCGAGTGTTGTATCATGGCAGGATTTTTGTTCCCCTGGCGATGCATGAGACAGTTCTCCAAGAGTTCCATAGTTCACCCTTGGCAGTACATCATGGTGTGACGAAGATGTACCGATCCTTAAGGAGTCAGTTCTGGTGGCCTGGGCTGAAACGTATGGTTGCAGAGTGTGTGTCTCGATGTTTAGTCTGCCAGAAGGTGATGGTCGAACACCGTGTTCCTGGCGGTCTTCTCCAGTACATAGAGATTCCTTAGTGGAAGTTGGAGGATATCTCAATGGACTTTGTTACAGGTTTACCTCGAGCTCCGGGAGGACATGATGCTATATGGTTGGTAGTGGATCGTTTAACTAAATTGGCCAACTTCATAGAAATCAAGGAGTCGAGCTCAGTGGAGGTTTTGTCGAGGTAGTATCTGGAGGAGGTGGTGAGGCTTCACGGAGTTCCTAAGACGACCATTTCTGATCAAGATCCTCGTTTTACCTCTAGGGTGTAGAGAGGTCTCCAGCATGCCTTTGGTTCTCAATTATTCCTTATCACTGCTTTTCATCCTCAAACGGATGGTCAGACAGAGCGAACAATCCAGACTCTTGAAGACATGTTGCGCTCTTGTGTTCTTGATTTTGGAGGTTCATGGACAAAGCACTTACCCTTGGTAGAGTTCTCTTACAATAATAGTTTTCACTCTACCATCGGCATGGCGCCGTTTGAAACCTTGTATGGCCAGCCATGCCTTTCTCCGTTGTACTGGACTGGGGTCGGAGAGTCAGCAATTCTCAGACCAGAACTAGTGTAGAATACAACAGAGATGGTACAGGTGATTCGTGAGAGGATGAGGACAGCACGGGATCTTCAGAAATCATATGCTGATCAAAGAAGGAGACCGTTAGAGTTTAATGTTGGGGATCATGTGTTTCTAAAGGTGACTCCCCGTCGTGGGCAGCAAAGGTTTGGTCGTGGGAGTAAGCTTTCTCCCGGGTTTGTTGGGCCTTTCGAGGTGTTAGCTCGTGTTGGAGCTATGGCATATCGAGTAGCACTTCCCCCTCAAATGAGTCGGATACATGATTTTTTCCATGTATCGCAGCTCCATAGTTATCTTCATGATGAATCTCATGTTATCAATTGGGGAGAGATCGATATTGATAATGATGCAACCTTCGAGGAGTGACCTCTGGAGATCCATGAACACAAAAAGAAGGTGTTGTGTGGGCGTTCTATCCCCTTAGTTCGTGTCTTGTGGTGACACAGTGTCATAGAGGAGAGTACCTGGGAACGTGAGTCACAGATACGTGCTCAGTACCCAGAGTTGTTTAATGTTTAACTCTTTTTTTTTGTAATGATGTTTCCTTTACGGTTAGAGATTTCATGTTTTATTTATGTACCTTTGATGTGATGTTATGAATGAATTGTTTGGGTATGGATTTTGTGTTCCCCGATGTCGTAGTTTTGTTCCAGCTTTTGAATAACTCATGGTGGTTTTCCCCTGAGAGGTATCTTATGGGGTGGTTGTTCGGACCCCTCTTTTCTTCTGGGTTGGTTTTTAATTCTCGAGGACGAGAATGTTTTGAGAGGTATCTAATGTAATGGCCCGGACCTCTCCAATCCATTAATTTGTGAAATGTTGGTGTAGGAGGTGTTCTGGGAGGTCAAGGGGACTTATCCCCAACACTTTACCAATTTTTCTAGTTCTGTGAACAGTGTTTCCAGTTTTATGAACAGTAACAGATCGGTCTCACCGATCGGTCTGACAGATCGGTCTCACAGATTGGTCTCACCAATCGGTCTGACAGATCGGTCTCACAGATCGGTTTCACAGATCGGTCTGACAGATCGGTTTCACAGATCGGTCTGATAGATCGGTTTCACAGATCGGTGTGACAGATTGATTTCACAGATCGGTCTGACAGATCGGTTTCACAGATCGGTCTGACAGATCGGTTTCAAAGATCGGTGTGACAGATCGGTTTCACAGATCGGTCTGACAGATGGGTTTCACAGATCAGTGTGACAGATCAGTTTCACAGATCGGTCTGAAAGATCGGTTTCACAGATCAGTGTGACAGATCAGTTTCACAGATCGGTCTGACAGATCGGTTTCACAGATCGGTGTGGCAGATGAGTTTCACAGATCGGTGTGACAGATCGGTTTCACTAATCGGTCTGACAGATCGGTTCCCAGATCGGTGTGACAAATCAGTTTCACAGATCGGTGTGAGAGATCGGTTTCACAGATCGGTGTGAGAGATCGGTTTCACAGATCGGTGTGACAGATCGGTTTCACAGATCGATGTGACAGATCGGTTTCACAAATCGGTCTGACAGATCGGTTTCACAGATCGGTCTGACAGAGAAGTTTCACAGATCGGTGTGACAGATCGGTTTCACAGATCGGTTTCAGAGATCGGTTTCACAGATCGGTTTCACAGATCGGTTTCAGAGATTGGTTTCATAGATCGGTTTCACAGATCGGTTTCACCGATCAGTTTCACAGATCGGTTTCATGTACAGTAACATTGGGTGAACAGTGTTTCCAGACTCCTACAGTTTTTCCCCTTTTGACGTTTCCTTTAACGTAAAATACATTAAAAGCCTTATTTTAAGGGCTCTTAAGGCCGTTTAAAATGCCATAAATCCTATATTAATTATTCCTAAGGCTTGGAATGTTTTACTTGGTCAACCCGCGTGGGTTAATGCGATCCGTTTTTAATGGATAATTAACCGGATCTTAAACTGTCGCCCCATTAAATCTTAAAAAGGGACGAGATATCATTCTCCCTTGTTCTTTCCCTTTGTTCTCAACTAGGAGGCACTAGAACCTTTCAATCCTTTCAGTAGGAGTTGCACAATCAATCATTACTCCTATGATTGGTTCCGCTTTGTTTTGGATGCAACTGAGCAGTGTCGATCAATCTTCTATATAAGGTATGTTGTATCATCGTTCTTTTGGGGTCCATCTTCTCCTATCCTCTTTTCCATAATTATACCATGTAATTTCCAAGATTCTAATGGGTTTTCTTGGGGTTGGTTGGTATTGTCGTACCGAAGCATCCTCCGGTTGATGCAGTTGTCACGAGGGGAGGATCGTGACTTGTTGTGTGGATAAAGAACGTGAGGAACTGTTTGAGGTAGGCAATTCATTGCTTATCTAATTGTATATGTTCTATCGTAGAATTAGCATGATTTATCCCTTTGTATCACAATGAAATTGACCTAATTAAATACATGAACCGGATTAAAAGAATTGGTTGATCGCATGTTGTTGCTTTAGACCGTGATAACGGTTTGCCTGATGTTTTCCTAGATATAGTGATATCTATGTTTTCTTTGATTGGTTGTTCGTTCATGATGGAAATTGCTAACGAACGTAAAGCCGGAATTATTTGTTAAATAATTGGCTAAAGATAAAGAGGCATGTTAATGAATCTGTTAATTCAAGATGGATTAAAGAACTATTAGTTCGATAATTTCAAAAGGGTTCTGAGTTACCTGATTGCTTGTAAGGATGAATGCCTTGTGGTTTGGAGCTCTGAGTGCTCATTTTGTTTGAAGGATGAATGCCTTTTCAAAGGGCCGAGAGCCCATTTTGAGATGATTGATTTCCTGCTGCTGGTGATTTGATGTGAGCCTGGATGGCTGTTGTGATATGTGGAGGCATGGAGGCCTTGTGGTTATGGTAGCAGATGACGCCTAGAGTGGCGAGATGCATCAGTTTATGCATGTGGGTGTCAGGGAGGACACCAGGGGTGATGGAATGGGATGGATGTGGTTGCTGGTTGCTTGCGGTTTTCTTGAATGTTAATCTGCTTTGCTTTTCCCCACTGCTCAAGGCAGCTGGTCTTGCTTACCCTATTTACGAAGGAGGCAAAGACATGCGGGGAATGCCACATGCTTTCCGTGTTTAGCCTCTCGATGGAGGATGGGTCTATGCTCTTTCTATAGGCGGAAAAGACTCGACGGGTAGTATATGATGTTTTTCTAGAATGCCTGGGAATGTGGAAAGGTAATTCTGTAATGAATGTTTGATTAAATGGTGAAAATCCACGGGGATGGAGATGCTGGAATTTAAAGGTGATGTGAATCCTAAAAAAGAGCAGTTTTTGAATGCGATGCCAATTCAGTTTAATGTGGAATTGTTCATTCTTAATTAATGTTTAAAGAATTAATTAATGTATAGTGTAACTGATACAATGAGAATGGAGTAATCTAATAAATATCTTCAAATGTTTGTGTGCTTATAGGATACCTAGTCTTAGAAGTAGCAGCATAGAGTCTGAGAGCCATTAGCTGCAGTTGTATCTAAGACTAGATAATGCCCATAGTGTGGATGTGAGTTGCTTATATATTCTGTACTTTTTGTGTTTCTATATGCTACTCCACCCTTTCGGTAAGGGCAACTGACACCCCGGGGATTTTGAGCCCTGGGGGGTGTTTTCCCCAACATTCTGATGGGAGGTCGAATGGCTGACTACCCCCTTTGGCCCCGCTCTCTTCTCTTGGTAGATACTTGTGCCATGAGGCAAAGCGGTTAGTTACCCCATATATGTGTGTAGAGGGATGTAATGGCTTGTGGTTATTCACACACATATATTCTGGATATAGTATCCTACGGACTACTATAGGTGTAACGTGTATAGGCTATGAAGGCTTGAGGATCCTTACTCGGAGTATGGGTTGTAATGGCTTGAGGTATTATACCCGACGTATGATACACGTTATGCGAGATGTGGTGGCTCCCGGAAACTACCTGGTTACCTTTGGTTGTGAGGACGGTGTGGTGCTTCGCCCAGGTGTCTGCGGGCAAGCCTATGTGGTGCACGAGGTGCAGATTGTGGAGCTTAGCCCATGTGTCTGCGGGCAAGCCTTTGGAGAGAGATGCACATGATGTATGTCGTTGGGGAAAAGCGGTAAACCAGTGGGGAAGTAGTAGCGGGGTACCCTTGATATTCTTTACTATATGATATATTCTTGTATGCGTTACTCGGTGAGAGTAGCCATGGTGAGGTTGGGAACATAGTATACCTGTTTAGGTGATGAGTTAGTATCACATGTTGTTCACAGGGCTTTAGCATGCTTTCTTTACTTTTGCACGAGAGGCTTGGGGAGGATCCTACTGGGTATACTGTTATACTCACCCTATGTATATATAAACTTTTTTTCAGGTCACTTGGAGCAGGTTGGAGGTCACACTGATTACTTCTAGCTTGTGGTTGGAGGAGGAGTTGTTCGGGCTTGTGGTCGCTGTCGTTTTACTTTCTTTTGGGTACTTTTAGTTTTCCCTTCAGTTGTAGTACTTTTGCATGACATTTCATATATGTACTTGGTTTCCTTTTATATCTCAGTTATAAGTTGGAGTTATTGGAGTCTATTCTATCTCTTTCTTCTACATGTGTTCTCTTAGAGGGTAATGCCTCCCATTTGTATGTTATTATACCCTCGGTGCTAGTCGCCAACCCGGGGCCTACTGGAGGCGGGACTCGGGAGTCATTATCTCCCTTTTCACATTGCCGGCCCAGGAGGGGTACACTTTGTGGGGAGGGGGTCATGACATCCATGTTTTATATAAGTGTATTCATGTATGTTTAAAGTCCTTTTTACCGATTTTTGACTTTTACAACATGGTATATAAGGAATCTTTCTTTTGTTTACGTTACGAGGTACTTTTTGACTTTTCCGGAAAAAGTACAAGAAGAATGTTTTTATTAACTTATATGGCATGAAAGGATTTTTACGGTTTTATAAATCCTTATTTTCATGAAGCTTCCTCCAAAATATTTCATGACTAATTTCAAAAAAATCTATTTCTTTTAAAATTGCATGATGTTTTGTGAAAGGAAATTTGTTTTGAAGAGGATATGATATTTCCCTCAAGAATTAATTTTAAGTGTTTTATCAAAACCATATTTTCCATCTAAGATTAAATCATTTCATATGTGTATGTTTCAAATATAATTTCTCTATGATTTAAATGGTTTCACTTTTCTTATTATGAAATGATATCCATTTATTTTATATGGATTATGTGATGATGGGATGATGTTTTTGAAACCCATTTTATTCGTTGGGTTATTATGAATGATGTATGTTTATTTTGTGGCACAAGTAAGAATGATTTCATTATGAGATGGGTGGGACCTATATCTCCCTCCAATGCATTGGGTAACAATTTATATCTCATGAGATAGACATGGCTGGAATGGTATGTTAATCCGGTTCAGTGATATAGGACTGGAACGAGGAGTGAACTTGATTTCAAAAATGGACTTTGTCCACTAAGATGGTCTTGGCAGCAATGCCTTGGCTACTATGGAAATCATAACAAGTTCTGAATGGTTTCCACAATTACATGATTTATTCCCATGCTATTTTATCAATATTGATGTTCCTTTATGTTATATTACTTACGTACTTCCATGATTTATGTCCTTGATCAAGATTTTGATGTTTAGATTTTATTTTCAAGCTTTTTCATTCAAATGTTTATTGATTGTTTTATGTTCTCTATGCATACCCTTACTGAGAATTTGAGCTCACCATTTTTTTTTCTTTTCCCCATGAAATAAATAATGGTTTAAGGTAAGAAAAAAAATGGGAAGATCGTTATGGGAGATGTTTGAGATCTTTCACCATGATTAGAAGATTATATTCTGAGTTTCCAAATACACTAAACTATTACGGTCCTTGTGTGATTGTTTTTGTTATGTACTAAGTATTCCACAAAATTAATTTAATGTCCATATATGTCAGGATTTGGGTCTCTACAGTTGTTATCAGAGAAAAGGTTTAGTTATACTTTTGAAACTAGGATGTGAAAATGTTATTGATATCCCTAGAGATATTTCTAATGTATGTCTAGGGATGTCCCTAAGGATAAGTATATGTATAGGATATAGTCCTAGAACTACGGTAACGATCTTAGAATTTAACCTAAGATGTTAGATATTGAGGGTACTCCCCCTTTACTATGTTTTTTTCTCTAGCATGATTTTTTCCTCTCACAGAATTTTTTTTGGGTTTTAGAAAATGGCTGGAAACAGGAAGATTCACGATAATGGAGGATATGATGGACAATGGAATGATATTTTTCATGTGCAACCAAATGAAAGGCGATTTGGAAGTCCAAACATCGTTATTATGCTTAATCAGAAATCTCATAATATGATCAATAATCTCAACATTGGTAAGTATCCCGACTCAGCTAATAAGGGAAAGATAGAGTTTCATGATGACCATAGAGGAAAGAAAGTTCAATTCCCCTCATGTAAATCATGTGGGAAGAGACATCATGGAGAATGTTTCAAAGGAACTGGAAGATGCTTTGGGTGCAGAAAAGAAGGACACAAATCCAGTAAGTGCAAAGGAAAAGGTTCAGTTAACACCATGGAGAAGGATAATGGTATTCCTACGACATCAACATTGATTAGATGTTTTAAATGTGGAATGTACGGGCATTATGAAAACCAATTCCCTAAGGGAAAATCTCATAATGAGAATCAGCATGGTCATATGGGTAGTATTTATGTGGATGATTATGAGGAGACTACATATGATATATGAGATGAAAGAAGTGTTTAAGCTCATTCAGTTGTTTAATAAGGTAGTGGAATGATTGTATGTTTATCAATAGTTATGTTGTATAGTTAATGGAACTATGGAATAAAGAATCATATAAGGATTGTTACACTATTGTTTGTCCTAAAGTATTTGAAAGTATATGGTTAATGGTACCGGTAACCATGAAAGGTTATTCAGATATTTTTGTAATGTAGATGATATGTGCATAATGAAGGGATAAGAATATAATGAGATGTTTGATTGTATTCATGAGATCATGACTGATATAAGGACTACGTGATATTATGGTTTGAGTATACAGAATTTTTTTGATTTTGGTAGGTGGAAAGTGTTAAAATTTAACAACATTCATGTTTTCAATAAGGTTGAATGGGTATTCATTCTTCAAGAGAATACATTATTAAGGTATTCACATGTTTGTAATTTGACTAACAAGATATATCTTATGATATATGCGGGATAAATGATGGCATTCACGTGATTGTTATCTGACATTTCAAGTAATAATTTTCTTTATACTATGAGCTTGGACCGAAGTATTTTAGATAAGAATAAAGATTGGAATGGATTATATTGGACATAAGTTAGTATTTTTTAAGGATAGAACTTTTTTCGATATTATTTATGGGATGTTATAGTAATGTAGTGTTAGAAAAAGGAAAACCTAAAGGACGGGCGACAACCCATCGCGTCGGACAAGGCTGTGTGAATCGAACCCACAACGGAAGTGCGACTAGCCTTTATCTCCTACCACTGGCCTGCAGGAAGTCCCTGTTTAGTAGAAACTAGTTTTATTATATTAAGTAGTATGATATATGAAGTATAAGTCCATTTTAGGAACCATATAGGATTAACCTCACCATGGATGGACTTTTGTATATTTGATAACTTTTGCTAACCTATTGTTTGAAACAGATGGAATGACCCATCATTCTATCACATGATCTATTAACAGTTCACGAATAACAAATTCAACTTCATTTCTTTAAGATATGAAGTGGAAATTGTTCAAAGAACGAACAACAGTGATATTGTACCAAAATCAAGCAAGTATTTCTTCTAATTAAAAATTTTCAACTTTTGGGAAATGATATTGAAAACCAAAAATGTTGTCATAGTGCTCTTATATGCGATGAATTAGATGGTACCCTAGATCATCAAAAACTTATGGCTTTGTGATTGTTGGATTTTTCATAGTTATGTTCTCTACCACTCTCCATCAGAACTTGATGGTTCGATTTTTATTCCATATCCATATTTTCGACAATTTTCTCCTATATGGAAGCCCACTGATGAGTTACTTTGCATAATCGTTACATTTCATACTTTAATTTTTAAAATTATGTTTTTGTATTCCTTTTTAAAATGTGGGTTTCTATAAATAGTAAAAAAATTATAACCCTGGAGAATTTCGAGGGAGAAATTCATTTTAAGTGGGGTAGAATGTGACACCCTGAGATTTTATGAAAAATATTCTTTAATTTCATTGATGTCTTGTGTTGTAAGCTACAACAAGATTACCTTGCGTTATATGCAACACTGTATGAGCTTGCAGTATACACTACACTATTCCTGGATCATGTAACACACAATTCTGATAGTAGTTATTCTATGAAACATTGAGTATATATATATGTGTGTATATTCAATGTATAAATTAAATATGGTTGGGTTCTGTTATACAAAACAATGGAGGAGTCTTGCACAACACGCATCCCAGACTTGGCTTACAATCGCGACCTTTTCCGATAGCATGTGGTGTACGCAATACCAGGTTTCACTAAAAAAATATATATGGTTATAATATTATTATGAACTACCCGTTATGAATAGTATCAACTAAATTTTGAATTTTATAACATTATTATTCATCTTACACATTTTCTAGAACATGGTATGAGAACAAAATCAATTTTTCGAGTAAAATAAGTATTTTTCAAAAAATGTAGTTTTGTCGCCTTTTGATGGCGCACCCACTTTAAATATTGTTTTTGACATGTCTATAAGTTAAATTTGACAAAATAAAATTATTATTTGGAATCAAGATATAAAAATTTACTTTGGATAAATTTTTCATATTATTCTGATAACTTTCATATTTTAATGAATAGTAAAAACACGCTATATTTTAACTAAAAAAAACTTTTTTCATCGCATTAATTCATATGGTTAGATTATATTTTTAATTGGGTTTAAAGTGTAATTATAATATATTTTTACCATTTAATTCAATGTTGGTCATTGGAATTAATTTCACTTTGAAATTGGATATAAACAGGTATCAATCTTTTGATAGTTATTATTTCTTAAAAAACACGCTATTTATTTTGATAACGGGAATTAATTTTAAAATTAATTAATTCCACTTCTATGTTTTGAATTTGGAAAAATAGTCATCAATTTTCAATTCGGAATATCAAATAATGCTTAGGCTGAATTTTTGGTATTTTTTTGAAAAACTGCAATTTTCGATGAATAGTGAAACCACTAAATAGTAGTTAAGAAACTGACATTTTCATTTAAATGAAATTTTACCACTTCTGTGAATTTAATTTCAAAAATCCGAGAAACACGGTTAATATCATGGACTAAAATTTGGTTCAATGAGATGAAAATAATTTTTGGTGAATAGTAAATTTTTCCTTTTTTTACCATGGTTAAAAGTAAATAGGGTAATTAAGGGTAAAAATGATAGTATTATTACCCTAAAACATGGACTAATTCTATTGGAAAAGTTTAATTCAACCAAAAATAAACTTAGGAATAAAATATGACAATTTAGGCCCACTTGGATTAGATTAGGACATTTAATATTAATTTATTTAAAGAAGGGTTAAAATCGTTAAAATCAAAGTTTAATAAGTAAATAATTTTTAATATAGGGTTATACATAAGATAAATTCAACTATAAATATTCATTAGAAATCTAAACAGATATCCTACATGATGGTTTTTTATTTATAATTTTTAGACATTAAATAATTTACTTTATTTATGACACAAAGATGATGCAATAATTATCTTATTAATGAAATATTGACATAATTGATGTTATAAATACCCAAATAAATTTTATTTGAGACTTTTTATGAATTAAACTAATTTTCAATGTTAATATGTCATGTTATTATTTATTTAATTAACTTTTTTATAACTAAGCATTCTATTATAAATTTCACAAAAATAAATTACCAAATAGTGTCAAAATTGACATAAAATAGTTTTTAAAACAAATATTATATTATTAATTGTTATTTTATTCCTAAAAATATAAGGTTAGGAAAAATGACTTATATAATGTTATATATATTAATAATAAATAACTTGTGGTTATTTTGTCTTGTTATAGTAAGTTAATTAACCTTATAGTGTAAGAAGACAAGAAGACATGGTAAAAGTAAAATTATTTAACTTAAGGTTAAATCTAAATGATAAGGTTAAAATAGAAACCTTAACTTGTCTAAATTCTATTGGATGAGAGGATTGCGACCCATCCTCACATTAGATTCTAAATAAATCAATTTGGAGCTATTAAAAACCGAATATGACTTTATAATAAAATAATATTTTTAGTTTTTTCAAAGGTGCCCCTCTCCTCCGTTATAAAAGGGAACCTCCTCCCTCTCTTCCTCACACCACTTTGAGCCTTCATGCTCGGCCAAACCCTGAAAAATTATCTTCTCCACTTCCATAGAAACATCCTAGAGGTTCTGGTCTTCTTCAAAGACCAATTTTTGTTCCCTAAGTGGAGGTCTCAAATAGGCGCTTCAAAGAAGAGGTAATGTATGTTACCGATTCTTTCAACTTTATTTCTTCTTCCACTTATTCTTCTTTAGTTGTTTCATTATGAAGTAATAACATCATTATAACTCAAATACTGATATGTTATTATAAGTATGAAACAACCCTATTTCACCATCTATCCATCCTACGGAAAATGAAATCACAACGCGTGCGTGCGTACGGAATATCGTCTCAATGTCGTGGGGAAATCTGTTTTTCCACCAACACCTTACATGGATGGGTATAATGGTGTAAAGAATAACTATATATGATTATTATAACATCATACAGATTCTGATATATTATACCATCCACTCCAATTCTATTCAATAATTATGGGAACGATTTCATCTCTCGTGCGTACGTACGGACTACCGTCTCCACGACGCGATGAGATTCATTCTCCATGTTAACCATACATGAATGATCATAAAGTTTATATAAGGAATAATAATGAAATATATGAAATAATAATGCTACTGGATTTATGTATATATATATATATATATTTCATCTATTTAGTTTCATTCAATTCAATAAGGAAACGAAAACAGTGTCCATGCGTACGTACGGCCTACCGTCTTCATGAATGGTGTATTTCATTACTTTTATAAATCTATAATATATATATATGTATATGGTTAATATATATTATATATAAATCATGTTTTACATTATTTAATTATGAAAATCAGGATATAAGTAACAATATCATGAACGACAAGTCGAAACACATACGATAAATGAAATGATTTTACCCAGAAGGCTACTTTAACATGGAATTTACAAAAGAACGTGTAATATAAAATCATAAGTGAAACATATATGATATCATAAAAATTAATATGATTCTATAATAAGTCAATGTCAATATTTAAATCATTATATAGGAGGTTCGGAAATGTACGAATCATATCTGGCCTAAGGTAAGGGATAATTTTGGAAATCTCATTTTTATCCGAGATTGCTTATTCGTAAGTATTTACTGGGGTTTTTGCTATCATCCATGTCCATGTTTTATAAAAGTTTATTCATGTATTTTTAAAGTCCTTTTTACCCATTTATTACTTTTACAACATGGTATGTAAGGAATCTTTATTTTGTTTACGTTACGAGGTACTTTTTGACTTTTCTAGAAAAAGTATGAGAAAAATGTTTTTTTAACTTATACGGAAAGAAAGGATTTTTACGGTTTTGTAAATCCTTATTTTCATGAAGCTTCCTCCAAATGATTTCATGACTATCTTCAACAAAATCTCTTTGTTTTAAAATTTCATAATGTTTTGTGAAAAGAAATTGATTTTAAAGAAGAAAGGATATTTCCCTCAAGAATTCATTTCAAGTGTTTTATCAAAACCATTTTTTCCATATAAGATGAAATTATTTCATATGTGTATGTTTAAAGTATAATGTCTCTATTATTTACATGGTTTCACTTTTCTTATTATTAAATGATATCCATTTATTTTATATGGATTATGTGATGATGTGATGATGTTTTTGAAACCCATTTTATTCGTTGGGTTATTATGAATGATGCATGTTTATTTTGTGTAACAAGTAAGAATGATTTCATTATTAGATGGGTGAGACCTATATCTCCCTCTAATGCATTGGGTAAAGATTTCTATCTCATTAAATAGACATGGCTGGAATGGTAATTTAATCTGGTTCAGTGATACAGGACTAGTACGAGGAGTGAACTCGATTTCAGAAAGGGACTTTGTCCACTAAGATGGTCTTGGAAGCAATGCCTTGGCTACTATGGAAATCATAAAAAGTACGGAATGGCTTCCACAATTACATGATTTATTCCCACGCTATTTTATCAGGATTGGTGTTCCTTTATGATATATTCCTTACGTACTTCCAATATTTATGTCCTTGCTCAAGATTTTGATGTTTAGATTTTATTTTCAAGCTTTTGCATTCAAATGTTTATTGATTGTTTTATGTTTTCTATGCTTACCCTTACTAAGCATTTGAGATCACCCTTTTTATGTTTCTTTTCCCCAGGATATAAATAAAGGCTTTAGGTAAGAAAAAAGGGGGAGATATTTATGGGAGATGTTGAAGATCATTCACCACGATTAGAAGATTATATTCAGAGTTTCCAAAGACACTAAACTATTAAGATCCTTGTGTGTCTATTTTTTTTATGTACTAAGTATTCCAAAAAAGTAATGTAATGTCCATATATGTCAGGCTTCAGGTCTCTACAATTTGGTGCTACAACCCTTCTATTACCTTTACATGATTTTCATATTCACCATACGGTAATAATTTGGTTTTCAAATGTCGAAGAGTCTTCCATAAATTGAGACGACTGTCATGAATACAATCTTCTGTCATCAATTTTGGAATGTAATAATGAGAATTTGTCAATAGCTAGAACATTACTAGTACTTACCCCTTAGATAAAATTTTCCTCATGTTTAATCCATCTTCATCATCTTTCACTAGAGGTTTCTACACCTGTCCTGACTATAGAGGATGCTCTGTATTAGAAGAAAAACGATCCATGAGATGTTCGGAGAATGACTGTTCCATTAATATGTCTTCTAGTTGAGAGAATGTTTCTCCCATCAATGACAAGGCATCAGACATAACTAGCATTGTGTTTGCATGTTCCTCGAGATATGAGGTCTTTCTTGTTGCTAAAATTTCAATTATATAATTTTTTTAATATTGCAAAATACTAATATGGAGAGAAAATTTTCAGATAATGAAATCATGGGGAGGATCACCACGATGGATTATATAAAAGGATAAATCATCTTTCTCCTTGGTCTTCTGGCCACACAAATGGTTTTCGTGGCACTCATCCAGACATAGGAATTTTAGATTGACCGAATTTTCATGAAGAAAGTATTCAAGATGAATTTTCTGATGAAGAAATTCAGAATTAATACTACCACTCCCATAATTTAGTAATGAGAGGGTATGATCTTGAGATTCAAAAGATAAATGTCCGATAGATTCAATAACTCCATCATCAATAGGAGCCAAATCGTGGCATGATTCTTGATTTTCTAAAAATACTTGGTGAGACTTCTTCTTAGGTTTTCTCTTATACTTAGTTGTGGAGACTTGCTAGGGAAAGTGGTTATCAGGGGAAGGTATATGTGCCTTCCTTATAGTGGTTACCAGAAGTGACTTATTGTCTATAATTAGAAAGGGTGTATGTTCCTGATCTTGTTGTACGTATGATAGGGGGAGTATGCCCCATCACCCACCTAGACTGGAACTGATTCATGTATCTACTACGGGATGTAATGCCGATTTTCATCCCATGTGTGGGGAAAAAATTATGTGTTTATTTCCCCAATACTGCTGAAGTGGTTGTTATAATAACCTATCATGCATTCAGAATATGGGTAAGGATTTTTGTTTTCCATTTCACCATTGATAAGATATGTTTGGTGACATCAGTATTCGTAATGGGAATATATGTCCATTCCATATCTGGAGTAGGTATATGTGCCAGATCATGTCCTCCTTTTCCTATCAGTGGATATTGATAGTACTCATGCATGTGGGTAGAGAGTTGAGTCTGCCCCAGATTTATCTTCGGAGCTTTCCGAATGACTTCTTTGGGTGCTACCAAATGAGAGTGTTGGTTGATTTGATGAAAACTGGAAGGTGTATGTGCCTGATGGCTGTTTCCCATCAAGTATGATTGACAGAATTTCTTCAATACTGGCAGACGAGACTATTGGTAGTATTGGTGATTATAAACAGTTGTATGTCCCTATATACCATTTGGAACCACATTATATTGTTGATCTTCATTAAATGTAGTCAGGCGAGCCTTCTGACTGGATGATAACTTGTAAGAAGGTGTATGTCCATGTTCATGGTACTCCACCAGGTTTATCTGGTGGGATTGGTGGGTTGATTTCAGACGAGTGAGCAGGATAGAAAAATTAGGATAGAATGGTGTATATTCTCATTCATTTTTTTCCATCAAGTTAGGTTGATGGGATTCTCCGGAATTGGTAGAGATAAGAACCTACTCCCTGTTGACCGAACTATTTCCTTAGCGATTCGTCTTGCATGCCCTGGTCTGAGAGATCTAGGCCAAGAATTCAAAGGCAACACCCCCATCATGTTGGTGGTTCACTACCGTGTGATTCTAGTGGCGATTTCTGATGGGATTCCTTAGGAAGGACTCTTGTATTCTTGAATTTCAGCCTAGAGTGACCACTTGATCCACCTTCCTATAGTACGGGAGGGGTTGGTTGTTGCGTTCTGGGGATAAATACCGAAAATGGTTGAGGGAATTGGTTTTCATTGTTTTTTTATTAAAAACTAATGGTCATTGGCCAGATGATTGAGGATTGATATTGACCTTGAGGGCCTCACATGCAGCCTCCAATGTTGGGATTGTACCATGATGGTGATATTTATTTACCAACTCATTAGGGACCCATCGTTGAGGATATTGGGTTGGTGATGATGTCTTTCTCGTGGATGGGCATCCAAATTTAGCATCGTTCGAGATGTTCACAGATGTTGTCTTGAAGAAGGCCATTTTAGAGTGAAAGGAATTCTGAGAAAAAACTGAAACAACAACCAACTCCCTTAATGAAAAATATTTTTATATGGATATAGTCATTATTTATTTCTTTGTCTGGACTTCCTTTATCAATTGATAGGGGTCTAACAGGTGGGTAACATTATTATCCTGGTTAAGGATTCACGCCGAGTCCACCATTTTTTGTTTTGTAGTTCCTTGAAACGTGTATTATAGTTTTAAGAATCACTATTTCTAGGTAGTTTCCATTGGATTTATTTATGGAACTAGAAACATCCAATATTTCTTTTTCCAAAAGAAGACTTGCTTTCCAAAGTAATGTGTTCATTAATTTTGAAATTAACCATACTTGAAAACATGCATTGTTCGAGAGGATGAGAGGTCAGACTCATCACACCCTTTTGGGGGGATTTGTTATCTACTCAAGGACTCTGTTTAGAAATTCAAGATACTTTCATGAATCCTTATTAATTCACAAAGTATTAAATAAGTTTCTTTTGTAATTTTCAATCACTTTTTAACATGTGTAAAATTTATAATCATCTGTAATGTTTTCAAGGTTTTTCATCAATGGAGATATCTGTATGTATTTGAGGTTCTCCATCAATGGTATCCTCTAATAAACTCTGTCAAGATTCTTTCAATCATAATTATAATGAAATTGGTTTTTAATACACTCAGAAAATTTATTATCATCTAAGGATATGACGGTTTGGTTTGATCTTGGGATCATGCCCATAAAATGGGCTACCGACGTATCCTTGTAAAAGGAATCCGAAACCAAGTAGTTCGGTGACACTGAATGGGACACATAATTCCTTTTATGTTCATGTGATAAGGACCCAGTCATAATATTTAATGTCATATGGTATTGACATCTAAGAAGAAGATTCTTAGTTAATGTTTGGTGTGGGACTTATGTTGATGTAGCCCAAGGAACGTGGAAAGGATATGGGTTTCAAAATAAGATTAAACCTTATTGGGAAAATGTCCCAAGGAGAACATGGTTGAATTGGAATGTTGGGTTTGAACCTCAAGTAGGCTTATTATGTATCCCATGTGGATGAGAATCAAATACCACGTAGTTCAATAAGTCTCATAGGAGAGTATGGTTCTTTGAAACAAATCACTTTGGGCTTACTTTCTCAAAAGGATTCCTTGCTGATTTTGGGGGGTTACTTAGGGGCTTATTCTTAATGTGGATACCGAGATTAAAGGAATTAATTTTGTATTTATAATGAGGATATCTAGTGAGATTGGGCCCTAAAAGGGCTTCCTACGTATCTTGTTTAGAACATGAATCAGAGTTCTCGTACTTCCTTCCATTGAGTGTTTTTTTACATGTTGTAATCATCATTAATCTCTATACCCATGTGAGTCATGTTCAGTGTGAGAAACAAGTGGATGTGAAAGATTCAAAAATGAAACATTCACTTTCAAATTTTTCCTCCTATGCTGGTGGAAGAGGGCGGGCCTATGGTGGCGATGGTGGATGGGGGAAAGGTAACCCGCGAAGAGGGCGAGGTGACAAGGCTTCCCTCTGTTCTCTTCAAATTGAACAAGTTTCCAATGGAATGAATAAGGGATTAAGATTTGGGGCTTACACAAACATGGATACCCATGGTGAAAATCCTAACGGGAGAGGGAAAAGGTAACAAGATTCCTTGTTCCCATCTTCGCTCTAGTCTTTGGCACCGAAGAAGAGAGGAGGTGCAATGATGATACCTCCTGTAAGAAAAGATAGGGGATTACACGAAGATGGTTACCCTAAAATTGATCCTAGTAGGGGATGTAGACTTCGCCTTTATTTTTTTAAGTAAAAGTACGTATAAAATGTACCTTCCCTACCAGAGACCTGAGGTTTCGAGACATCTCTTCGAGAAGGGAGAGGCCAAGACCCAACCCTCCTTCAAATAGAGAACATACCAACACTTTTTCTGGGATAAATGTCTATGTGACTGTGGATATAAAAACCCGCAGACACTCCATGATTCCTAATCACTTTGTGAAACAAATCTGGTAAGCCTCTAACATTGGAAATACAAAACCAAAATAGGAGACACACTGATGTGCCATTCCCAAAGGTTTGATAAGTCATGAGGTTTTGGTGGAGGCTTCAACATTGTCCCTTTCAAATAAGGGAACTATGAAAGGAGATAAACTTCCATGAATGGATTTTAAAAAGGGTAATCGAGTTGGTACGTAGGCTTTATTCCAAGCTCTTCCACGTAGGTACATCGCACATGTATGTCACGTAGGTACCCCATATATCGCACAAGTATGCCATGTAGATATTGTGTGTAGGTATGAATGATGGCTAAATAATGTATTTCACATAGTAGAACCAAAAATATGTAAAAATTTTAAATGTCTTTTAAAACATGCTTATCCCATTAAATTACCTCATCTCTCATGTTTTAGAGAGATACATGAGAAAATTTGAGGGATCTTGGAGAAAGAGCTACACAATGGTAGCTTAAGAGAGTCTTTCACCTTTTTCAGTTCTCCAAATGGGGAACCCAAGGGCTCTATTTACAGGCACGTATGGGCCTCATCGAATGAATTTTTATCTGCTCGGGTTCTCCACACTACTCCTCTGTACAGGTACTCCGCGCTGGGGTACAAAAATTATTTTTTCATGTCGCTCTGCCGCATAGGTCTATCATGCAGGTCTATTATACATATATATCTCACATGTATTTTTGATTTTTTTATGTTCCTTTTGAGTTCATCGAATTTATCCTTGGTATTTTGAAATATTTAGGGCTCTCAAAATAGTCTTTTTTTTCTTTAGTGGTGTCAACAGTTGTGTTGATGGAGAAATTACCAACTAGAAGAGTGTTTTTTGGTTTTCATAGACAACAAAAGCCTTAAGAATTTATATAAACAATGAGACATAATCTCAGGTAGTAAAGATGGGTAGAATATCTAAAGTTATTTCAATTAGAGATTGCCATAATTCCTAGGAATGAAATTTGTTTTCTTTCAAAATGATTCGGAGAACTCAAACATTGGATATTTGGTATGCCAATAGAGAATTGAAGCTTAGGAATATGTTTTAGTAGATGCACATAAAGGTTCAAGACCCTCAGGGATATTCTATACTTGAATAACTATTAGTGATCTCTTCTCATCTATAGAATGTGAATATGGGCCTTTTTCTAGATCATGGGGGATTGTTTCTACAACAGAGTATAGTTGGGGAGTACATAACTTCAAATTATTCTATTTATGATGATGATATATTACATATACCTAAGATTATATGGGTTCCGATATATATGATAGAAGATCTTATTCCTATGTCACATTATTTAAAGTAGGTTGTACACATGGGTATATCGAAGATGCATTATGACAGGCAACAAAAGTAATGGTGTTTAGGGATGAAGCATTAGAAATTGAGTTCTATCACTAGTGTTCCACCTTTTATTAGGTGAAGGAGGACCACCAATGAACTATAGGCTTGTTAAATCTATTACCAGTCTCAGAATGAAAATGGGACGACGTTGCGATGGACATTATTTTCATATTATCGAGGTCACATCGAGGTTGTAAAGTAGTTTGGGTAGTTGTGGATTGACTGAAAAAATTATATCACTTCCTTAATATCTAGGATACTTTCTCAGTTATTGAGATATGAATAATGGATGTCCATGAGATTATCTGACTACCCAGGGCCCCTCGTAATATCATTTCATATATTGATTCTCATTTCATATTGAGGATCTGGGAGGTGCTACATAAGGCTATGGATATGAAGGTGCTTCTTAGAACAACCTTTCATCCTCATATATATTTTTAGTCAGAATAGACTATCTAGATTTTATAGGTCATGCTCCGAGAACGCATCCTTGATTTTAGCAGTTCATGTGAGAGTAATATCCATTTAATCATGTTCACCTACAATAACAGTTATCAAGAGAAAATTTAGATGGTCCTAGAGGATTCCCTGTACATTAGGTTATTCCATTCACCCCTTTGTCAGTGAGAGGAAGGAGAGGTATCACTATTAGGTCCTTATCTCATTCACAAGATTTTGGATCATGTTCTGCTGATCCGAAAGTGTATTTCTACTGCCCATTCTAGAAAAAAATTGTTTACTAGTCGCCGTTAAAGACCTCTAAAGATTGAGGTCAGGGATCATTTTTGTAGAGACCCAAATCATGACTTACATGGAAGCTACATTAATTTTTCGGAATATTTAATAAATTACAAAACAAACTCCCAATGATAGTATTAGTTTAGTGTATTTGGAAACTAAAAACATAATCCTCTAATCATGGTGAAGGATCTTCCACATCTCCCATAAAGATCTTATTTTTTTCCTACCTAAACAATCCTTTATATCCTGGGGTAAAAGAAAACATAAAAATGGTGAGCTTGAATGATCAGTAAGGGTAAGCATGGAAAAAAATAAAACAATCCATATATATTTGAACATAAAAACATGAACATAATTTTGAAAAATCAAAATCTGGAGCAATGACATTAAACATGGTAGTACATAAGACATAGATCATAATGGAACATCAATAATGATAAAATAGCATGGGAAAAAAACATGTAATTGTGTAAAACCATTAAGAACATGATATGATTTCCATAGTATCCAAGGCATTGCTGCCTAGACCATCATAGTGGACAAAATCCATTACTAAATCGGGTTTACCTGCGATTCCAGCCCTATATTACAGTACCTGGTTTACTTGTCGTTACAGCCAATTCTATCTCATGAGATATAAATCTTCAGCCAATGCATTGGAGGGAGATATATTTCACACCCATCTCATTATTAAATCATTCTTACGTGTGCCACAACATAAACATAAATCATTAATCATAACCCAAAGAATAAAATGGGTTTCTTAAACATCATCTCATCATAACATAATTCATATAAAACAAATAGATATCATTTCATCATAAGAAAATTTACTCCATGTAAATCATATGGACATTATATTTGAAACATACACATATGAAAAAATGTCATCTTATACGGAAAATGGTTTTGATAAAACACTAGAAATGATTTCTTGAGGAAAATATCCTTTCTTCTTCAAAATCATTTTCTTTTCACATAATTCCAAGAAATTTTAACAGAAAATGATTTTTTTGAAAATAGTAAGGAAATATTTTAGAGTAAGATTCTTGAAAATAAGGCATGATGAAACTTTAAAAATTTGTTCATTCCGTATAAGTTAAAAAAACAATATCCTCGTACATTTAACAGAAACGTCTAAAAGTACCACGTATGGTACACAAAAAAATATTCCTTCAATAACACAAATTAAAAGTCAAAGAGGGGTAAACATGACTTTAAAAATACATAAAATAATATTAAACACTTTATGAAAAACATTTTTATGGACATGGATGAAAAATATATCCCCACTAAAAACTTATGTATAAGCAATCTCAGATAAAAATGAGATTGAAAAATTATCCCTTACCTTATGTCCAATTTCTTTTGTATGTGTCTGAGACTCTTGTATAGTGGGTCTAAACATATTATTAACTTTTAAAAGAACCATAATTATATTTATGATATCATATATGATTCACTTATGAATTTATATTACCCATTCATTTGTCAATTCCATGTTAAAGCAACGTTTTGGGTAAAATTGTTTCATTTATAGTATGTGTTTCGACATGTTGTTCCTGATAATATTACGTTGTCCTGATTTACATGATTCATGAATGTAAAAATTGATTATATATAATATATATTCATCATATAAATATATATGATAGATCGATAAATGGAATTAAATACAACGTTCATGGAGACGGTAGGCGTACGTACGCATGAACACTATTTTCATTTCCTTATTGAATTGAATGGAATTAGGTAAATGAAACATATATATACATAAATATAGAATCATTATTATGTAATATATTCCATGATTATTTATTATATATACTTTATAACCATACATGAATGTTTAATCATGGATAATGAATCTCATCGCGTTTGTGGAGACGGTAGTCTGTACATAGGCATAAGCAACAATTTCAATTTTTGATATTAAAATAGTATATAACTAGATTTTATATAATATATAAATAATCACAATAATTTTATATTTATTATTTATATAATTTGTACTCATTATTATACCCATCCAAATGAATAAATGTTTGAATAACAAACTACACCACGACGTGGAGACGGTAAGCTGTATGTACCCACGTGTGGTGACTTTTTCATTCATAGGATGGATAAAATAACTAATATGGTTGTAAAATTTTTATAATAACATTATATTATATAGAATATAATTGAGTTATTATTTTATAATGGAAACAACAAGGAAGGAAGAAGTGGAAGAAGAAAGGATCTTGAAATAGGTGGTTAGATATTTACCTCTTCTTCGGGTTCTTCCTTTTGATTTTATCAAAAGGGATTCTTAGGATGGATTTATGACTAAAGTAAGGTCTCTATGATGAAGTTAGGACTATTGATAAGCTATTTTGGCTGGGTTTTTCCAAGCAAAATGGCTTTGGAGGTGTGAATTAGAGAGAAGGGGGAGTGACCATTTATAAGAGGGGTGAGGGGCACCTTAGGGAAAACATAAAATATTATTTTATAATAAATTAATATTTGGATTATAATGGCTCAAAAGTGTCTTTTATAGAGTTTAAGGTGGGGATGGTTTTAAATCCTCTCAACCAATATGTTTTGGACATGTTTAGGCTACCATTTTAATCTAATCATTTAGATTTAACTCTAAGTTAAATAATTTAACTTTTACTGTGTCTTCTTGTATTCTTACATTATATGGTTAATAAACCTGCTATAAACTACCAATCTAACCCTAATTGGTTAATTAATTTCATATTTATTATTATATAAGTCTTTTATCCGAACCTTGTATTTTTTAGGACCATTATATCAACTAATAATATAATATTTGTTTTAAAAACTCTTTTATGTCAATTTTGATTCTATTTGATATTTTGTATTTTCTAAATTTGTAAATGCATTATTATTTCAAATAAAATTCATCTAAACAACCATATTATGTTATATTAACATATAAAATTATTTTAATTCATAAAAATTCTAAAATTACATTTATTTGGGTATTTATAATATCAATTTTGTTAAAATTTAATTAATAAGGTAATTACTGCATCATCATTGTGTCTTAAATAAATTAAATTATTTAATTTATACAAAATAAAAATAAAATACAATTATGTAGGAAATGTTTTTAGATTTATAATGAATATTTATAGTCAAATTTATCTTATTTATAACCATATATTAAAAATGTATTTGTTGTTAAACTTTGATTTTTACTATTTTAACTCTTCTATAAATGAATTAATAATAAATATCCTAATCTAATCCAAGTGGACCTAAAGGGTAATATTTTATTCCTAAGGTTATTTGTTTTCTAATTACACTTATCAAATAGAATTATTACTTGTGTTAAGGTCATAATAATAACATTTTTACCCTTAATTACCCTATTTACTTTTAACCGTGCTAAGTAAAATTTAAAAGATACTATTCACCAAAAATTATATTTATCTTATTGAACCACATTTTAGTCATAGATATTAATTGTGTCTCTTGGATTTTCTAAACCTAACTCACAAAAGTGGTAAAACTATGTTTTAAGTAAATTTTCAAATTCTCCTAGGAGGTTGGTAAAAGACGGTAAAAAGTTCAATAAAAATTTTATATACCTAAAATAATTATAAAATGAATCAAATGAATTAATATTAACATATATAGGTATTATGTATCTATTTTAACCTAAAATAAATTTAAATAAAATAAATTTTTATTTAAATAAAAAGTCGGTTTTAACCAATAACTCAGTGTTTTAAATATTCATCAAAAATTGAATGTTTTTAGAAAAATATGAAATATTAACCCTAAGATTATTTCGATATTCAGAATCCAAAAATGAATTCAATTTTGAAAGATAAAATTCAAATAATTTTAAAATGTGGGTATTACTATTCATAACGGCTAGTTTGTATAATATTTCAATAACATATCGTTGTTTAGTGACACTCGGTATTGTGTACAACACAAGCTATCGAGGAAGGTCGATCTTGCATGTAATGCAAGTCAAGTCATGGTTGCGTGTATGGAAAGATTCCTTTGGTGATGCATACATACTCAAAATATAGTTTAGTTATACATATTCAAAATCTATACTTGGTATTGTGTAAAATGAATGTTATTTAAAAGAACTTGAAATTGTGTGCATCACAAGCTAAGAATAGTGTTGTGTATACAAAAAGCTAATATGGTGTTGCATATAACACAAGATATTCATGGTGAAGAATAAAAAAAATTAAAAGAAATAAAAAATAATAATTCTCATAAAATCTCGGGGTGTTACATTCTACCCCCCTTTAAATGAATTTCACCCTCAAAATTTGTCAGGGTTATAAATGGTTTTCTACTTGAAAGTTTCTTTCATAGAAACCCACATCAAAAAAAGGAATACTAAATCATAATTTTAAAAAAGGAATGTTAGAAATTTAATGGATCCCCAGAGTAACTCCTCATTGGGTTTCCACATAGGAGAATATTGGTGAAAATATGGATATGGAAGAGATATCTAACCACCATGTTTGGATGAATAGTGGTAGAGAACATGGATATGAAAAAGACAAAAATCACAGAGCCATTAATTTGTGATAATATAAGCTAACATCTGATTAATCAGATATGAGGGCACTAGGACAACATTTTTGGTTTCCATGATCGTTTCCCTAATGTTGATGAATTTTTGAATTAAAAGAAATACTATGACAACCCTGCTTTTTATTACAACTTAAGCATGCTTTATTACATAAAACTTCACTTGATACAACAAAGAAGATCGAGAGGTTTAGTGTCTTTGGGGCTTAGGATCATTACATAAAAACTTTAAACTTGAAATACAACATCTTTATTGAAAACTTCCTTTACATGACCACTACATTCCTTCGTACTTAGCATTGCATGGGATAACCTGAGGACATGCATAAGAAAAGGGTGAGCTATAAAGCCCAGTAAGGGAGTAAACAATTTATAACATGAGGATTGAAATACATGTTAGGAAATAGGCATATCAACAGATCATAATAGAAACATGAACATAAAGGCATGATAAATCATGATAATCATAACATGGAAATGTGGCAACAACACTTAACATTGAATTAGCATGAGCCAAGGCTCATTGCATATGGAGCATGAGTAAACCCTCATTGCACTTGAAGCACGAGTAAACCCTCGTTGCACTTGAATTATCATGAGTCAACACTCATTGCACATGACGTATCATGATACTATACTTTACCCAATGCATTGGAGCGCTATAAAGGGTGCACCCTTCTTAAACATTTCATTTCATTCATAAGTGTGCCACATGGATCATAAAACATGGATTCATAAAACATAATAATTTATTCCATGATAAAGGAATGTGGAATTAATACATGAAACTTTAAAATCAATATGTATATGTGAATAAAGGTGAATACCCTTGATGGAGAAATGGGCATGGTATTCACTACAGAAAGACATTGGCTTAGAAAATCGGTGCGATTTCGGCAGCGTAACGGCGTGACATAAGAATTCATAAAAAAGGTTGATGAGAGAGAAAGGGGTTCCTCATCATATTTACATGTAATGTACAGTAAGGAGATAATATATACACATGTCCCAACAATATAAATGGAATTTAGATTCATGATACAAAAGTATTTCTTGAATGTAAAAGAAGAGAGTGAAGTTCCTTTCGGAACTTCGGCATAGTAACGGGTGTACATGGGAGGCATTTAATGAGAGAGAAAGGGTTCTCCCATAATTCAAACAATAAGAGGGCATTATGGGGGAGGTTCGAAACCATACCCCAACATTCATAATTGAAATAAAAAGGGAAAATACAACTTAAAGAAAATTGACAAAAAAAATGATAAAGGAAGAAAACCCCTTACTTGGAAGTGTGCTTCCAAAGGCTAGAGAGAGGCTTGTGAGAGGCTTCTTGGGATCTTGGGGCACCTTGAGAGGATTCTAGAGAGAGTAGGGTAGAGGTTGGACGAACTTCAAGGGCTTTGAGTGAGGAGGAAGTGGGAGCTTGGGTGGGTTTATATAGGAAAGGTGAGAGAATTCTTTATTATTTAGGTTTGGGACCCCTTATATTAAAATAATACAACCCACAAACCATACCATGGTATTTTCCCATGGTTACTGGAAAAGGAAAGATGAAAAAAATATTTTACAAGTCCAAGGTCCGAACTTATTAAAAAATTAGGGTTGCTTATGTGGAGGTGAGTCACACTCCCATGGAAATTAATTTAAAAAGGCAAAGTGTTGAATAAGTCTTGAGGGCTCCATTAATGCTTTGAAAAGTGAGTCAAACAAACCCAAAACCTCATTATTTTAATGATAAAACATATATTGGCCGAACATTAGGATTATGGTATTTTATTACATCACCATTGGGTCATTATGATGTCATAAATCACATTATATATTTAAATGGTATTTAATTTTTACCCAAAAATTTGACTGTCTCAGAAAATTATGAAAAATTCACCGTTGGATAATTTCGACGTCCTGATTCCAAAAATAAAATTTATTTTATCTAAATAATTTTCTAAATATTTGAATTTTTACTTTTAAAATAAAAACCGACATTTATAAAAAAATTCACGGGTTTTGATAGAAATGGCTTTCAAACCTTAATAAAAATTTTAATTGCATTCATAAAATTATAAGATCATTTATATTTAATAAAAATTAATTTAATATTAATAATAATATTTTATTAAAATATTATTTAATTCAAAAATCCTTTAATTTAATAAAATATAATTCTTAATTAAATAATAACTAAAAACACCATTTGTACTTTAAAAACTAATTACAATGTATCAAAAATGACTAGAAATTATATTCATTATTATATACAAAAAAAATAATGTACATGACAATGGTGCTACATATTTGTTACATAACCACTTACAATAGTCGCATAAGACATAAGGGTAAGGTGTGCGATGGTGAATGAATCTTGGGGTTGCTCGGATAACATCGCTCGAGTGGTAATCTCTATCAACTTCCATTTTTTCTGTAGACGATCACGTTCGAGCTTGACTTGTTAAAGCTCAGCTTGGGCTTGGTCAAGGGCAAAGCCCAGAGACGCCACCTCTTTTCCGAGCTCCGAAAAATGGGCTTCGTAAGGGGCAATTCTACTGGATGAGTCCATCGCTTCCTTTGTCTGAGTAGAAAATTGGTTCGTTAAAGCCTTATATTACAACTATCCAGATGATCACTATTCAACGGCTATAAAAGTAACGGTCACAAATCTTAAAGTAAAACTAAAAAAGTCGATATCTTATAAAAACATTTTTCATAAAGAAACATTTAACTGGATCAATAGGGATTTTCCATTAATGAAATTTTGGGTCGTTACAACATTCCCCCCTTAAGAAATTTTGCCCTCGAAATTTTCCTTTTCCCACACTAAAACTAATGTGGGTAACTTAGCTTCATCATATCCTCCGACTCCCAAGTTGCTTCTTCAAACTTGTGGTTTCTCCACAACACCTTGACGAGGGGCATTGTCTTATTTCGTAGAACTTTTTCTCTACGATCTAAGATCTTCACTGGTTGCTCCTCATAAGAAAGACCGTCTTATAATTGTACCACCTCGGAAGAGAGTACATGTGAAGGGTCTGGTATGTACTTCCTTAAGAGGGATACATGGAAGACATCATGCACCTTGGCCTTAGTAGGTGGAAGTGCTAGTCGATAGGCCACAACCCCAACACGATCAAGAATCTCGAAGGGGCCGATGTACCTTGGATTTAAATTCCCTTTATTTCCAAACCTCATGACCTTCTTCCACGGAGATATGCGTAAAAAACCATGTCTCTGACTTTAAACACAAGGTCTCGTCGACGATTATCTGCATAACTCTTCTGTCGACTCTGGGCTGCCTTGATATGCTGCTGAATGGTTTTCACCTTCTCCACCATTTCTTCGACCATTTCTGGTCCAAGCAGCTTACGTTCACCGAACTCATCCCAACATGCCGGTGTTCTACACCTTTTCCCATACAGGGCTTCATATGGTGCCATTTGGATGCTCGAGTGGAAACTATTATTATAAGAGAACTGAACTAGAGGAAGATGTTGATCCCATCCTCCTTTAAAGTCCATTGAGCACGCTCTCAATATATCCTCAAGTGTTTGGATAGTCCGCTCGGATTGGCCATCAGTTTGAGGATGATAGGCCGTACTGAAGTTCAGTTCAGTATTCAGAGCATGTTGAAGACTCTTCCAAAACTTAGAGGTAAATCTTGGATCTCAGTCAGACACAATAGATAGTGGTACCGCATGCAACCGTACCACTTCCCTGATATATATCTGTGCCAATTGATCCAAAGAGAAATCCTCTCGAATATCAATGAAGTGTGCAGTCTTTGTAAGACGATCCACAACAACCCAGATTGCATTGTTGCCTTTGGATGTCCTTGTAAGTCCAGTGACGAAGTCCATGGTGATGTTCTCCCATTTCCATTCTGGTATGGGCAATGGTTGCATCATCCCCTTAGACTTCTGCCTCTCTGCCTTCACTTGCTGACACACCAGGCACTTTGATGTATATTCAGCGATCTCCTTATTCATATTATCCCACCAAAAGTTTTCTCGGAGATCTCGGTACATCATTGTGCTCCCTGGGTGAATAGAGAAATTTGAACTATGTGCATCATCCCAAAGTTCCTTCTTCAGCTCCGAACATGATGGAACACATATTCTTTTCCCAAACCGCACAACTCCTTCTTCATTAACATTAAACTCTGAGGATTTTCCCTTTTTGATAGCTTCCACTTTTTCTTGGATTCATGTATCATCCTTTTGAGCATCCTTTAACCTTTCCAAAAGAGATGGTTGAGCAATCATTTGTGAAAGGATTGATAATGTTCCCTTCTTTATGATTCCCACGTCCATCTTCATCAAGTCTAAGAAGATTGGATCATCCTCAATTCTCATCATTGATAGAATTGCTGGATCCTTTCTACTTAGGGCATCCACCACCTTGTTCGCCTTCCCAGGGTGGTAATGTATTGAACAGTCATAATCCTTGATGAGCTCTATCCATCTTCTCTGGCGCATATTAAGCTCTTTCTGTGTGAATATATATTTAAGACTCTTGTGGTCAGTATATATCTTACATTTCTCTCCATAGAGATAATGCCGCCAGATTTTCAAGGCAAAGATCACCACCGCCAACTCCAGATCATGTGTTGGATAGTTTTGCTCATGGATTTTGAACTGCCTTGAGGCATAGGATATCACTTTATCATTCTGCATCAGCACACATCCTAAGACCTTCTTCAAGCATCACTGAATACCACAAAAAGCTCCCCACTTGTGGGTAAAGTGAGCTTGGGTGCAGTGATAAGCCTCCTTTTCAACTCCTTGAAGCTTTCTTCGCATTCATCACTTCAAGCAAACTTTACTCCCTTTCGAGTTAGCTTGGTAAGAGGGTTGGACAATCGTGAGAAATTTCTCACAAATCGTCGATAATATCCAGCTAACCCCAAGAAGCTACAGATATCAGTTACCGATGTTGGCCTCGGCCATCCCTCAATTGCATCTGTTTTGGAGGGGTCCACAGATATCCCATTGCTTGTGATGATATGACCCAAGAATGAGACTTCCTTCAACCCAAACTCACACTTGCTGTACTTTGCATAGAGCTTCTCCTTGCGCAATGTCTCTAGTACAGTTTTTAAATGCTCCTCATGGTCCTCCTTGGTTTTGGAGTATATTAGAATATCATCTATTAAGACTACCACAAATTTGTCTAGGTAATCTCTAAAGACTCTATTCATCAAGTCCATGAATATTTCTGGAGTATTGGTGAGTCCGAAAGGCATTACTATGAATTCATAGTGCCCGTACCTTGTACGAAAAGCAGTCTTGGGGATATCTTCCTTCTTCACCCTTACTTGATAATATCCCGACCGCAAGTCGACCTTGGAGAAGTATTGTGCTCCACGCAGCTGATCAAACAAGTCATCGATTCTTGGGAGAGGATACTTGTTCTTTATCGTGATTTTGTTATGTTCACGATAATCGATTCAAAGCCGCATTGACCCATACTTCTTCTTGACGAAGAGGACTGGTGCACCCCATGGTGATGCACTTGGGCGTATAAACCCTTTATCCATATTCTCCTGTAGTTGTTTCTTCAGTTCTTCAAGATCAACCACAGCCATTCTATATGGAGTCTTGGATATTGGTAGCGCCCCAGGTATAAGTTCAATTGAGAACTCAACATCTCTTCTTGGAGGAAGACCAGGAAGTTCCTCGGGAAATACTTCAGCGGATTCCCTCACAATAGGAATTTCTTCAAGGGTGGTTTCTTCCTTGGACTTAATCATCTGAGTCAGATATGCGTGCTCATAAGGCATTAATATCCATGCTTGAGATGATGGAGCTAAAGGAGATTCATCTTCCTCCTGACACTTGTAAAGAATCGGGGGTCGATTCTCCATATAGAGTGTGATTTCCCTCTCCCGACAATTTATGTTGGCTATATATAAGGAAAGCCAATCCATGCCAAGAATTGCATCAAATTCCACCAAAGGGAGTATGACGAGTTTCGCCGGGAAATTCAATCCACATATTATAACAGGGAAGGACTTATACTCATGGGATGCAATGATTTCCCCATTTGCCGTACTCACCGACATCTTTACTTCCATGATTTGTGGTGGTGCAGGGATTATTCTACTAAACTTTTGAGATATAAAAGAATTCGTAGAACCTGAATCAAAAAGTACGTTCACTATTCTTGAATGAATAAGTAGCGTACCTGTCACCACTTCGTTGTCGGGGTTCACTTCGGCAGAAGTGATGGAAAAAGATCTTCCTTGCTGTCTTGGAGGTTGTTGATTGCCTCCGATAACCCTTGGATTAGGGCACTAATTCACAAAATGACCCGGTTCATTGCATTTGAAGCATTGAACAACGCGTTGAGGTTCGAACGGAGCGTTCCTCTCCTCTGTCGCAGCTGCGGGTCCTTCTTGCTGACAGTTAACAGCTAGGTGCCCTTCTCTTCCACACTTGAAGCATTTTCTTGTCACCCTAAGGCAATTTCCAGGGTGCTTCTTTCCACACTTTTGGCAAGTGGGGTGCTGGAATTTCTTAGCACCATTGGATTTATCCATCGGACCACCAGCATTGAATTCCACCTTCCCCTTCTTGTCCCCATGATACCCATGTGATTCTCCGATCTCCATTTCAACCTTGAGGGCACATCGGACAATTTCCTCATAGCTGTCGAAGTCACGGATCGCTAATGCTTTCCGCAAGCTAGGATTCAGCCCACCAAAGAAGTGGTCAACCTTGCATTCGGAGGTAACGACAAAGCCGGAAGCGTATCGTGCAAGCATTGTGAAGTTTGCCTCGTACGCTCCCATAGATTCCTCATCTTTCTGCTTGAGGGAAAGGAAGTCCCTTTCCATCTTAAGACGGAGGGTGCGTGGAAAATATTTATCAAAAAACATCTTCCGGAATACCTTCCATTACAAAGCCTCGATCTCCTCCTCAGGCTTCATATTTTTTATCAACGTCCACCATTGATCAGCTTCACCCTCCATACGATAAGCCGCCAGGAGAACCTTCTCTTTTTCAGAGCATTGGAGTATGGAGAATATCTTCTCAATGGAGTGGATCCATTGTTCAGCGATCGTGGGATCATATGTTCCACTAAAAGTAGGAGGCCTTTGTCTCATGAAGCTTTCAATAGCGACTTGTTCTTTCTTAGGGGGGGTTGAACGTTATTCATGACCAGTGTTTCTATTCAAAACTTGAGTTAGCTGAGAGAGTAGCGTGACAAAGTTCGCGATTCCCGCTCCCATTGGATTGGGCATCTCATAAGTACAATCATCACACTGATCTTCACAACGGTTGTTATCCCGAGTTCTCATATTACCGGCCATTGGCTGGAATAAAAGAAAGTTAGGGGTAACACATAAAGGTTAATCCAAAGTAAAAAGTTGATGACTTATAAATAAACTTTAATCTCTTTAACTCATGAGTCTATAGGATTCAATCCAGGCTTTTCATGATCTTCCTTCTAAAATATATTCTTAGGGGCATTTTTCCTTTAATAAGAGTTCAAACTAAGATTGTGAATTCATCAAAACATATCCCTGGGAGTGTCGTAACCAAGAGTGCAGCAAGGCCCGTTGTCGTGCACAAGTTCCTGTTCGAGACTAGCTCAAAGCGGTGTTTTCGGGTTTTACCCCTAGGATACATATGTGCCAGAGCCGCCTCTACCTGCTCGTATCCAGACAGGGATGTATTTGTTTGATAAACCATTTACTTATTATTTACCAAAACATAGGGATGTTTTTATTATGCTTAGTCTTGTATCTATGGCTTTACTAGGGTTTCCTAATCCCAAAAATAACTAAACCTATCCTCTGATACCAACTATGACAACCCTGCTTTTTATTACAACTTAAGAATTCTTTATTACATAAAACTTCACTTGATACAACAAAGAAGATCGAGAGGTTTAGTGTCTTTGGGGCTTAGGATCATTACATAAAAACTTTAAACTTGAAATACAACATCTTTATTGAAAACTTCCTTTACAAGACCACTACATTATTTCGTACTTAGCATTGCATGGGATAACCTGAGGACATGCATAAGAAAAGGGTGAGCTATAAAGCCCAGTAAGGGAGTAAATAATGAATAACATGAGGAGTGAAATACATGTTAGGCAATAGGAATATCAATAGAGCATAATAGAAACATGAACATAAAGGCATGATAAAGCATGATAATCATAACATGGAAATGTGGCAACAACACTTAACATTGAATTAGCATGAGCCAAGGCTCATTGCACATGGAGCATGAGTAAACCCTCATTGCACTTGAAGCACGAGTAAACCCTCGTTGCACTTGAATTAGCATGAGTAAACACTCATTGCACATGACGTATCATGATACTATACTTTACCCAATGCATTGGAGCGCTATAAAGGGCGCACCCTTCTTAAACATTTCATTTCATGCAAAAGTGTGCCACATGGATCATAAAGCATGGATTCATAAAACATAATAAATTATTCCATGATAAAGGAATGTGGAATTAATACCTGAAACATTACAATCAATATGTATATGTGCATAAAGGTGAATACCCTTGATGAAGAAATGGGCATGGTATTCACTACAGAAAGACATTGGCTTAGAAAATCGGTGCGATTTCGGCAGCGTAACGGCGTGACATAAGAATTCATAAAAAAGGTTTATGAGAGAGAAAGGGGTTCCTCATCATATTTACATGTAATGGACATTAAGGAGATCATATATATACATGTCCCAACAATAGAAATGGAATTTAGATTCATGATACAAAAGTATTTCTTGAATGTAAAAGAAGAGAGAGAAGTTCCTTTCAGAATTTCGGCATAGTAACAGGTGTACATGGGAGGCATTTAATGAGAGAGAAAGGGTTCTCCCATCATTCAAACAATAAGAGGGCAGTATGGGGGAGGTGAGAAACCATACCCCAACATTCATAATTGAAATAAAACGGGAAAATACAACTTAAAGAAAATTGACAAAAAAAATGAGAAAGGAAGAAAACCCCTTACTTGGAAGTGTGCTTCCAAAGGCTAGAGAGAGGCTTGTGAGAGGCTTCTTGGAAGCTTGGGGCACCTTGAGAGGATTCTAGGGAGAGTAGGGCAGAGGTTGGACGAACTTCAAGGGCTTTGAGTGAGGAGGAAGTGGGATCTTGGGTGGGTTTATATAGGAAAGGTGAGAGAATTCTTTATTATTTAGGTTTGGGACCCCTTATATTAAAATAATCCAAACCACAAACCATCCCATGGTATTTTCCCATGGTTTCTGGAAAAGGAAAGAGGAAAACAATATTTTACAAGTCCAAGGTCCTAACTTATTAAAAAATTAGGGTTGCTTATGTGGAGGTGAGTCACACTCCCATGGAAATTAATTTAAAAAGGCAAAGTGTTGAATAAGTCTTGAGGGCTCCATTAATGTTTTGAAAAGTGAGTCAAACAAACCCAAAACCTCATTATTTTAATGATAAAACATATATTGGCCGAAAAGTAGGATTATGGTATTTTATTACATCACCATTGGGTCATTATGATGTCATTAAACACATTATATATTTAAATGGTATTTAATTTTTACCCAAAAATTTGGCTGTCTCAGAAAATAATGAAAAATTCACCGTTGGATAATTTCGACGTCCTGATTCCAAAAATAATATTTATTTTATCTAAATAATTTTCTAAATATGTTAATTTTCACTTTTAAAATAAAAACCGACATTTATAAAAAAATTCACGGGTTTTGACAGAAATGGCTTTCAAACCTTAATAAAAATTTTAATTGCATTCATAAAATTATAAGATCATTTATATTTAATAAAAATTAATTTAATATTAATAATAATATTTTATTAAAATATTATTTAATTCAAAAATCCTTTAATTTAATAAAATATAATTCTTAATTAAATAATAACTAAAAACAGCATTTGTACTTTAAAAACTAATTACAATGTATCAAAAATGAATTGAAATTATATTCATTATTATATACAAAAAAAATAATGTACATGAAAATGGTGCTACTTATTTGTTACATAACCCCTTAAAATATCCGCATATGACCTAACGGTAAGGTGTGCTATGGTGACAGACTCTTGGGGTTGCTCGGATAACATCGCTCGAGTGGTAATCTCTATCAAATTCCATTTTTCCCGTAGACGATCACGTTCGAGCTTGACATGATGAAGCTCAGCTTGGGCTTGGTCAAGGGAAAATCCCAAAGATGCCACCTCTTTTCCGAGCACCGACAAATGGGCTTCGTAAGGGGCAATTCTACTGGATGAGGCCATCGCTTCCTTTGTCTGAGTAGAAAATTGGTTCGTTAAAGCCTTATATTTAAACTACCCAGATGACCACTGTTCAACGGCTATAAAAGTAACGGTCACAAATCTTAAAGTAAAACTAAAAAAGTCGATATCTTATAAAAACATTTTTCATAAAGAAACATTTAACTGGATCAAGATGGATTTTCCATTAATGAAATTTTGGGTCGTTACAAATACATACTTGATTTTTGTACAATATCACTGTTGTTTGTTCCTTGAACAATTTACACTTCATCTCTTAATGAAATTAAGTTGAATTTATCTTTTGTGAAGTGTTAGCAGATCATGCGATATAATGATAGGTCATTCAATCTGTCTGAAACATAAGGTTAGCAAAAGTTATATACAAAAGTCCATCTATGGTGATATTAATCGTATATGTTTCCTAAAATGGACTTATATTTTAGCTATCATACCTATAAATAAAATAAAACTATTTTCTACTATCCAGGGACATCCTGTAGGCTAGTGGTAGGCGATAAAGCCCTGTCGTACTTCAGTTGTGGGTTCAATTCCCGCAACCTTGTCTGACGCGACGGGTTGTCGCCCATCCTGCAGGTTGTCCCTTTTTCTAAAACTACATTATTATAACATTACTGCAATAATATCGAATAAATTTATAGCCGTAAACAATAATATCTTATGTATAACTTAATTAATACCAATATTTAGTCTTATCGGAAATACATAGGTCCAATCTCATAGTATAAAGAAAATGATTACTTGAAAGGTCACAAAACAAGCACATGAATACCATCATTTATCCCCCATATATCATAAGATTTATCTTGTTGGTCACATTCCAAACATGTGAATACCTTAATCATGTATTCATTTGAAACATGATTTACCATAGAAGCATGGTGAAAACATGAATGTTGTGAAAAGTTAACTCTTTCCACATACCAAAATCCCAAAATTTCTATATACTCAAACCATGATATCACTTTGTCCTTATATCAATCATTAGATCATGAATACTATCAAACATTTCATTTTCCCCACATCCCTTCATTATTCACATATCATCTAATTTCCAAAAAAATTTCAATCACTTTTCATAGTTATCGGCACCATAGAATTATTGAAAATGACAATAAAAAAATACATAAATATTCAAATATTCCATTATACTATATACAACATCATTTTGTAATCCCATTACATAACCACTTAATCATTCCACCACATTGTTATCATATTCAACATCGCCAAGAGTGATTTCATTTGAATTACCTTTGTCCTTTTCCTTAGGATGTTGTTGATTTTGATCATCATTAACCCTTGGATTAGTTCATCGATTAGAATAATGCCCTATTTCCTTGCACTTTTAGCATTAATGTGTTGGTGGTGTGTTCTCTATAGTCTTTTCTCTATTCACGTCATTAGCTGCACTTTTTCCATTACTTCGACACTCACCTACTTGATGGACTTCTTTTCCACACTTAAAACTTTTTCTAGTCCCTTTAAGACAATCTCAACCATGCTTATTTCCACACTTTGAGCATAAATAAACATTCGTCTTCTTTTCACCATTGTTTTGATATTTTTTTCTTTGAACTCTATTTTTCATTTATTTTCAAAACCATGAGATGGATATGTAACACCAACTTCTAGTTCTACCTTGATATAACAATGCACAATTTCTTCATAGCTACTGAAGTCTCTTATAGCTAATTCCCTTCAAAGACATGGTTTTAAGACACTGAATAATCAATCGACTGTACTTTCATGTTGGATGATAAAGCCAGATGCATACCTTGAAAAACTTGTAAAATTTTCCTCATATATACCAATAGATTCATCATTCATTTGTTTAAGCTCAAGGAACTCCTTTTCCATATTTGTTCTAAGAAGATGAGGGAAATACTTAATGAAAAATATGTTCTTGAACTCATCTCATTCCATGGATTCAATTTCACATTGGGGCCGTGTATTCTTAATTAGAGTCAACCACTAGTCTGCTTCACCTTCTAAATGGTAAACAGCCAGAATGACTTTTTCATGTTTCGAACATCTAAGTATGGAAAATATATTTTCAATGGTACTGATCCATTGTTTAGAAACAAGTAGATTAGAAGACCCACTGAAAGAATGTGGATGTTGCCTCATGAAGGACTTAACAGAATATTGTTCCCTTCTCTACTCATTCAGAAGTCCAGAATGATTCATAGCTTGTGTATGTATAGAAAGAGGATTTTTCACTCCATCTCCCAATACATTGGTTTGTTCAGGAGGAAAATCATTGCATTTCCCATTACATTGATCAACATGGTTCCTTCGGGTTCCAGCCATCATCTAAACCCCAAAAAGAATAGTGTAAGAGGCAAAAATCATGCTAATAAGACAACATATTAAAATGGGAGTACCTTCTATATATAACATCTTAGGTTTAATTATAAGATAGTTACCGTAATTATAGGACTATAAACTATACTTATAATTAACCTTAGGGACATCCCTAGACATACCTTAGAAATATATATTGGGATCTCACTATTGTTTTCGCATCGTTGTTTCCAGAGGTTGACTAAACCTTCACTATGATACCAACTATAGAGACCCAAATCTTTACGTACTTGGAAATTACAATATTTTTGCGGAATACTTAATACATTACCAAACAAACTCCCAATGAAAGTATTAGTTTAGAGTCTTTGGAGACTCAGAACATAATCTTCTAATCATGTTGAAAGATCTTCATCATCTCCCATACAGATCTTATTTTCTTCCTACCTAAAACCTTCCTTTATATCCTGGGAGAAATGAAAACATAAAAAGGGTGAGCTCAAATGATCAGTAAGGTTAATCATGGATACAATAAAACAACCCATATACATATGAACATAAAAACATGAACATAAAGTTTAAACATCAAAATCTTGAGAAATGACATTAAACATGGTAGTATGTAAGGAATATATCATAATATAACACCAATCATGATAAAATGTCATGGGAATAAAACATGTAATTGTGGAAAACAATTAATCACATGATATGATTTCCATAGTATCCAAATCATTGCTGCCAAGAACATCATAGTGGAAAAATCCAATTACTGAGTCGGGTTTACCTGCCATTCTAGACCTGTATTACTGTACCGGGTTTACTTCCCATTACATCAATGTTTATCTCATGAGATATAAATAATTAGCCAATCCATTGGAGGGAGATATAGGTCCCACCCATATTATAATTAAATCATTCTTACGTGTGCCACAACATAAACATAAATCATTCATCATAACCCAAAGAATAAAATGGGTTTCATAAACCTTATCCCATCATAAAATAATTCATATAAAACAAATGAATATCATTTCATCATAAGAAAAGTGAAACCATGTAAATCATAGAGACATTATACTGGAAACATACACATATAAAATAATTTCATCTTAGATGGAAAATGGTTTTGATAAAACACTTGAAATGAATTCTTGAGGAAAATATCCTTTCTTCTTCAAAATCATTTTCTTTTCACAAAATGCCATACAATTTTAAAAGAAAATGATTTTCTTGAAAATAGTTGTGAAATATTTTAGAGTATACATCTTTAAAATAAGGCGTTATGAAACCGTAAAAATCCATTTATGCCATATAAATTAAAAAAACATTCTCCTCATACTTTTAACAGAAAAGTAAAAAAGTACCACGTATGGTAAAAAAGAATGATTCCTTCCATAACACAAAGTAAAAGTCAAAGATTGGTAAACATGACTTTAAAATACATGGAATAATATTAAACACTTTATGAAAAACATTTTTATGTACATGTATGAAAAATATAACCCCGCTAAATACTTACGTATAAGCAATCTCAGATAAAAATGAGATTGGAAAATAATCCCTTACCTTATATCCAATTTGTTCTGTATGTTTTAGAGACTCTTGTATAGTGGGTTTAAAAATATTATTAACTTGTAAGAGAAACATAATAATATTTATGATATCATATATGATTCACTTACGCCTTTATATTACCCGTTCATTTGTCAATTCCCTGTTAAAACATCGTTTTGGGTAAAATCGTTTCATTTATCGTATGTGTTTCGACTGGTTGTTCTTCATATTATTACTTATATCCTAATTTACTTAATTCCAGAATGTAAATAATGATTTATATATAACATATATTCATCATTTAAATATATATGATAGGTTGATAAATGGAATGAAATACACCGTTCATGGAGACGGTTGGTCGTACGTACGCATGAACACTGTTTTGATTTTCTTATTGAATTGAATGGAATTAAGTAAATGAAACATATATGTACATAAATCCAGTATCATTATTATGTAATATATTTCATGATTATTTATTATATATAATTAATAACCATACTTGAATGGTTAATCATGGAAAATTAATCTCATCGCGTTCGTGGAGACGGTAGTCCGTACGTATGTACGAGTGACAATATCATTCTTTTGATATTAAAATCATAAATAATTGGAAGGTATATCATATTTATAGAATCATAATAATGTTATATTTATTATTTATATTATTTATACTCATTATAATACACACCCAAATGAAGAAATTGTTGAATAAAAACTACACCACGACGTGGAGACGGTAAGCCTTACGTACTCACGTGTGGTGACTTTTTCATTAATAGGATGGATAAAATAACTAATGTTCTTGTAAAATTTTTATAATAACATCCCATTATATATAAGATACTGGAGTTATTATTTTAGAATGGAAACAACAAAGACAGAGGAATTGGAAGAAGAAAGGAACTTGAAATAGGTGGTGAGAAATTTACCTCTTCTTTGACTTCTTCCTTTTGATTTGATCAAAAGGGCTCCTTAGGATGGTTTCCTGACAAAAGTAAGGCCTCTATGATTAAACGAGGACAATGGATATGGTATTTGGGTATGGTGTAGACAGGTAAAAAGGTTTTGGAGGTGTGAATTAGAGAGAAGGGGGAGTGTCCTTTTATAAGAGGGGTGAGGGGCACCATAGGATAAACATAAAATATTATTTTATAATAAATTCATATTTGGTTTATAATTACTCTAAAGTGTCTTATTTAGAGGATAGGGTGGGTATGGGTTTAAAACCTCCCAAAAAATAGGTTTTAGACATGTTTTGGTTACCATTTTAACCATATCAATTAGATTTAACTCTATGTTAAATAATATAACTTTTACCATGTCTTCTTGTATTCTTACACTATATGGTTAATAAACTTACTATAAACTACCAATAGACCACTAATTTGTTAATTAATGTCATATATATTATTATATAAGTATTTTGGCTGAACCATAGATTTTTAGAACCATTATATCAATTAATAATATAATATTTGTTTCAAAAACTCTTTTATGTTAATTTTGACACTATTTGATATTTTGTTTTTTCTAAATTCATAACAGCATTATTATTTCACAAACAGTTCATCTAACCAAGCCTTATATGTTATATTAACCTATAAAATTAGTTTTATTCATTAAAATTCTCAAATTAAATTTATTTGGGTATTTATAATATCAATTTTGTTAATATTTCATTAATACTGTAATTAGTGCATCATCATTGTGTCTTAAATAAATTAAAATATTTAATGTCTAAAAAATATAAATAAAATACCATTATGTATTAACATTATTTATGTTTCTAATTAATATTTATAGTCTAATTTATTTTATGAATAACCCTATATTAAAAATGTTTTTTTATTAAACTTTAATATTAACTATTTTAACTCTTCTTTAAATAAAATAATAATAAATGTCCTAATCTAATCCAAGTAGACCTAAAGGGTAATATTTTATTCCTAAGGGTGTTTTTGTTTTAATTAAACTAATCCAATAGAATTAGCACTTGTGTTAGGGTTATAATAATATCATTTTTACCTTTAATTACCGTATTTACTTTTCACTAAGGTAAATAAAAGATAAAAGTTACTATTTACCAAAATTTATTTTTATCTTATTGAACCAAATTTTACTCCTCAATATTAACTGTTTCTCTCAGATTTTCTAAATTCAACTCACAGAAGCGGTAAAATTATGTTTTATGTAAATTTTCAAATTCTCCTAGGAGGTTGTTAAAAGATGGTAAAATGTTCAATAAAATTTTTATATATCTAAAATTATTATAAAATGACTCCATTGAATTACATTGAACATATATAGGTATTATGTATCTATTTTTACCTTGAATAAATTTAAATAAAATAAATGGTTATTTAAATAAAATGTCTGTTTTAACTAATAACTCAGTGTTTTCACTATTCATCAACAATTGAATGTTTTTAGAAAATTACCAAATATTCACCCTAAGCTAATTTCGATATTCCGAATCCAAAAATGAAGTCCATTTTGAAGTATAACATTTATAAAATTTCCAAAATTTGGTATTACTATTCATAACAGCTAGTTTATATAATATTTCAATAACATGTCATTGTTTAGTGAAACTCGGTATTCCATACAATGTAAGCTATCGAGGAAGGTAGCTCTTGTGATTAATGCAAGGATAGTCAGGGTTCTGTGTAGGGAAATAATCCTTTGGTGTGGCGTATAACATACTGAAAATATAGTTCAGTTATACATTGATCAAAATCTATACTTGGTGTTGTGTAAAACAAACGTTATTCTAAAGAACATGCAATTGTTTTCATCACAAGCCAAGAATACTGTTGCATATACTACAAGCTAATACGGTGTTGCATATACCGCAAGCTGATCTTGGTGAAGTGATCAAAAAAAGACATAAAAGAAATTAAAAATAATAATTCTCATAAAATCTCAGGGTGTTACAATTTTTTCTTGTGGGTCTCTCCCAGTCTTGGTCATATATGCTTTCAAAGTCAATGTATGTTGTCAGCAGATTATATAGTTATATTCAAGATTAGGGGGAGAGTTATTACTATAGCCAATATTTTTATATTACCTCATAGGTATCATTCCATGCACGACGCCTTTCATATTTCATTGCTTTACCATTATAATGATTAACCATCTTTGAATTTTGATCTCGAGGAGTTGAGTTTGTTGTTGATGCATTATTTTTTTTATACTAAATGCATTGTTGACTTAAGCATGAAGGGTCTCTAAGGATAGTATTTCCATTTAATACAAGTGTTACAGAAGCATGGCAGGATATATGATGAGACTTTGGAGTGGGGGGTGTCTTTAGTGCTCAGTGGGTAGTGTTTTTCATAGAAAAAGTTCTTCCTCCCTTGGGAGGGGAACTCACGAATGAGTTCCTTTATGGGGGAAGGTTAGAATGTGTACATGGGTGTTTGGTGCTTGTTCAGATCCAAAAACCCCGACTGGTGAAAAAAATAGACTATCCAAATAGTTAGGAGAAATCATGCAAGGCATGATTCCTGGTAATTCCAAAACATGTGCAGATTTATAGAGGAGTGAATCTAGGAACATAATTTTCCATAACCATATGACATGTGTCACACTCCCATTAAAGACCTATGTAGTTTTTAGAAGAGTTATACAACACATTTGGCACATGGTTTCTCAAACTGTGTGGCCTAACTATATGGGTTTCCCCTCAAGTGATGATCTAAGCACAGTTGGGTCATGGTTTGGCCATCCGTGCGACCAAACCATGCTCCCCTAATATTCTAGATTAATTTACATAATTTCCCTTAATGATTTATAATTTTAAACCCTTATCATTTTCCTTCATTTTCAAACAATGGAAATATTCTCCTCATTTTGATGATCCCACTTCAACCATAAGGTTGTCTTAGAGATATCTTGGTCGTCTAGACTCGTATTTGACTATATCTGTCTTTTTGGATTCATGTTGGAGATTTATCCATTCCTTTTCCACCATTATGTATTTTTATTCATCTCTATGGAGTTATAGAGGTGTAGTTTAAAATTCCCAATTTTTAGGGCATTAGTCTATTCATCCATTTACTATTGATTCATGCCAAATCATGTGTTGATACTAGACAAGGAGGTTTGTTTGAGAAGAAGGTAGGGGTTCTACTAATTATCCATTCATGTATTTATTTTTTTATAATAGGTGATATGCGTCACACAGCGGTTTCACCACGTATTACCCCTACTTTTTATCTTCCTTAAATTTGTTTCATTGCATGGAATCTAATAACTTGTTAGAACCCAAATCACATCAAGATTGACCACCACATAGTGATCCATCACTTTGATTGTACCCACCTACATGCCTAATTTTCATTATTTATTATGTTTCTTATAACACTTAATGATTTCATAATAAGTTATCTCTTTAATTTAATCCAGTAGCTTGTGTCACACACAACAATGAGTTCGAGTGCACTAATACTTACCAAACTACCGATTTAAAAAGAGGTTATGAATAGTATTAACTGAATTTTAAATTTTTTATATTCCCTGTAATTTTAAAATCCACATTATGTGTTTTTTAGGCATAATATAAGAACAAACTCAATTTTTTTAGATAAAAGAAGTGTTTTTAAAAAATGCAATTTTACCTACTTTTAATGGAGAACCCTTTTTAATCCAACATTTGACACTTTTATTTATTAAATTTGAAAAGAAATAAACTAATTATTTTGATGTGGGACATAAAAAATTAGATTAAAAAATGTTTTAGTTCTTTTTTGATAACATTAATATTTTGTTGAATAGTGAAAATACAAAATTTTAATTAAAAATAAATTTTTTAACAAAAAAAATTTATAGTGTTAAATTAAATATTTTACTAGATTTAATGTAAAATTAGATTATATTTTTATCATTTAATATAATCTATGTCATGGATGTAATTTCACATTTGAATTTTACATAAACAGGTGTCGATCTTTTCATTGTTTTTACTTTTTAAAAACACGTTTTCTAGTTTTGACAATGGGAATTAATTTTAAATTAATTAATTCAAAAAATTTGATTTTAATTTGTTAAAATTGGAATAAATTTTGAATTTTTATTATTAAAATTATTTTTTGGTGAATTTTTGGTATTTTTATGAAAACATTAAATTTTTGACGAATAGTGAAAAACATTGCATTGTAGATAAAAACCAACTGTTATTTTTAATTGACATATTAGTTAGAGTAAAAATAGATAAATAATAAATATATTATTCCAATTTATGTCATTTTCGATATTTTATAATAAAATTAGATATATAAAATTTTATTGAACCATTTTAACGACTTTTTACCCACCTTCTAGGCATACTAGAAAATTTGCATAAAACGTAATTTTACTACCATTGTGAATTTCATTTCAATAGTCTGAGATACATGATTGAAATCAGTAAGTAATATGGGGTTCAATGTGATGAAAATAATTTTTGGTGAATAGTAAATTTTGAATTTTATTTACCATGCTAAAAAATTAAACAAGGTAATTAAAGGTAAAAAAATATTAAAATTACCCCAACACATGTCCTAATTCTATTGGATAATTTTATTTCAACCAAAATCAACATTAGCACAAAAATAGGATCATTTTGATCTATTTGGATCAGATTAGGTCATTAATTATATTTAATTTAAAGAAGATTTAAAAGAGTTAAATTCAAAATTTATTAAATAAACCATTTTTAATATAGATTTATACTAAATATAAATTCAACTAGAAATATTAATTATAAGTATATAATTATTTCCTACATCATTATATTTTATTTATAATTTTTATACATGTAATTATTAAAATTATGTACGACACAATTATGATGTAGTCCTTAGGTTATTAATGAATGATTAAAATAATTGATATTATAAATATCAAAAAAAATTAAATTGAGACGTTTTATTCCATACATTAATTTTCTATCTGAATATGAAATTTTAGGGATGATTAAATGTATTTTTTATATTGATTTTTTAATGTTTTTATGACTAAAAAAATTAATTACTAAATAGCGTCAAAATTGACATAAATGGGTTTTTAATACAAATACTTTTTTATTAAATAATATAAAAATCCTAAAAATTTATAGTTAGGAAAAATGATTTAGATAAGGTTACATATTTTATTAATGAATTACTTTAGGTTCTCTTGTAATTTTATAGTATGTTTATCATTCATTTAATATAAAAATACAAGAATAGATGGTAAATGTTATACTATTTAACGAAGTGTTAAATCTAAAATATAATGTTAATATGGTTACCTAAAATTTTCTAAAACCTATTGTAAGAGTGGATTTCTACCCACACCCAACATATACTATAAATAAATACATTTGGAGATATTTGAAATCGAAAATGACTTTATAATAAATTTATATTTCAAAATTTACCAAAAGTGCCCCTCACATCTTTTATAAAAGGGTACTTACCATTCTCTTATCTTCACACCTCCAAATCCATTTATCTTGGCCAAACGCTGCCAAATATCCTCCCAACTACCCTCAAATAAACATAGTGTCCTTATATTGATCATAAATCCATCTTATGGATCCCTTTTGTTCAAATCAAAAGAAAGAACCCGAAGTAGAGGTAATTATTTCATCACCTCATTCAAAGTTCTTTTCTTCTTCCACTTCCACTTTCTTTGTTGTTTCCATTCCAAAATAATAACTACAGTACCTTATACATACTGAGATTTTATTATAAATATGGTACATACATATACATTATTCTATCCATTTTATGAATGACAATGTCACCATACGTGCATACGTACGACTTACTGTCTCCACATCGTTGTGTAGTTTGTTATTCAACACTTCATTAATTAGATTGGTATAATAATGGTTATAATTAATGAAAATAATAAATATTATATGTTAATTATTCTCTTTATATAATATACCATCCAATTACATTCTATTTCACCATCAATAGAATGATATCGTCGCTTGTGTGTACGTACGACTTACCATCTCCATGACGCGATAAGATTCATTTCCACATTCATCATTCAACGATGATTATAAAAGTATATATTATTAATTGGTATGTAATATTTGAAATAATAATTCTACTATAAATATATATAGATATGTGTGTGTGTGTGTCTGTGTGTTTATTTACATATATCTCATTCACTTACTTCCATTCAATACGATATGAAAACGGAAACAGCGTTTATGAGTACGTATGGGCTACCGTCTCTATGAACGGTGTCTTCATTTCATAAATATATCTATTATAAATATTTATATTATTAATATATATGATATATAAATTATTTTTTATATTCTTTAATTATGTAAATCATGATCTAAGTGACACTATCGTGAATAATTAGTTAAAACATGTATGATAAAGAAAGAGATTATTACCTGAAATGTTACTTTAACATGGAAATTACTATTAAATGGGTAGTATAAAGTAATAAATACATATTATATGATATCATAGATATTAATATAGATATTTAATAATTTAATAACATACTATTTTAATTATAAAAGAATTCTAAAAGTAACATCGACTAAAGGAAAGTGCAAGGTAAGGTTTAATTCCTTAATCTTGTTATTATTCGAGATTGTTTTTGTGTAAGTTTTTACTAGGGTAGGTTTATTATCCATTTTCATGTATCATAAAATAGTTTTCAAAAGGATTATTTGTAAGTGAATCTTTAACTAAAATGAAATTTTAAATGGATTAAATATTTATTATTCTAAATCAATCTCATTAATATCCATGTTTACAAAATTATTATAAGGATTTATTTATATGGACATGAATATTTTAAAATGTTAATTAATTTTAAAAGCTTCAAAGTGGTATGTGACACGTTGATACAGAAATTTATTCTAAATTGTGTGACATTTAAATGATTTGAAGAAAAATGTATATTTCTCTCAAAGTATTTTGCAGATCATTTTCAACTTTTTCATCATCCTTTATTGGATATTTTTAAGGATTGAGGTTTATTTATTATAATACAATTTTATATATTGTATTAAATTAATTATGATATGTTTGACTATGGATGTGTCGTTTTTATACCATTCATGGTTTACAATTGATGTATTGACATTAATTATGCTAGTTTTAATATGAATGTTTATGTTATGTTACACCCTTTTCATACGAGGAATGCATTGGACTAAGTAAATGATGGGTGGTGCTGGCTATAGTCCCTCGATGAATCAGTAAGTTTCATGAGACAAATTAATGTCTTGGAATAAGGCTTTGAAAAAAAAAATTATTTGCAGTCTTGGCATGAGGACTTGACTATGAGTTTAGGATGTTTGAAATTATGCATTCCATTGTTATGAAATTAGTTATTACATGTCATTATTCGACTAGTATAATATCCATGTGCATGTGTATATGGTAAATAGTGATTTATGTTTTCCATATTATGTTTAATCTTATTTTTAAAATGATTTTGTTTTTATTTCAAATTTTTTCATAAAAGATTATAGTTTATGCTAAATTATTTACCCTTACTGAGCATCTGAGCTCACTCATTTCTTATGTTTTGTTTTCCTAGGATTCCATGAAGTGTATTATGACTGATTTGTTGGGTTAAGTACGTGAATTAATGGCATTCTCAAAGGATTATTTTTGTTGTATTTTATGTTAGAAAGTGTAATTTAATGTTCATGTATGCAATCAATTTTCAAAGAATTCTAAATTGATCGGTCCTTAGAGACTTGATTCATTGTAATCATGCCAATGTCTTAGAATAATGCACTGGCTCTGGGCTTCTAGGTTCGGGGTGTTACAATTGGTATCAAAGGATATTTAGAAACAACCTTGGAAATAGATTTAGATAAGCTCTGATTATGAAACATTATTCTAAGATATACTTTGAAGAATTCTATAGAATAACTTCCTAGAATTTTTGTAATGTAGATATTTTGTGTTTGTTTCCAAGAAATACATCCATGTCTAGATACAAGCAGGTAGAGACAGCTCTGGTACTGATGTATCTAAGGGTAAAAACTGAAAACACTTCTTTGATCTATAGTCAAATGAGAAATGGTGAACGAGAACATGCCTTGCTACACTCTTGGATACGACACTCCTGGGGGATATGATTAGGATAATTCGCATTCTATTTACAAACTATTATCAATGGTTTATGAGTAAATATGTTAGCAAATAAACCATTTTTATGATTATGAGACTAAATGTGAGAAAATATGCAATTAATGTTGATAATTTTTCACGTGTTTGTATTATAAATCATGAGATGATCTAACATAGTGTATTTTATCATTTAGAAATGGAATCTTGTAGAAGAATGAGAACTCCAGAAATACACATGATCCAATGAGTAAGAGGGATCATATCATTCATGGTCTTAAGACAAAATTTAGAAGGGAAATAGTATCGCATGTATTCTCATCATATTACGAAATAGTATCATGTGTCAATAAGATAATTAAATAATTCTCTAAGTCATATGGATTTGAAGGGAAGCCAGAGAAGAAGATGATGGTAGAGAGAAAGATGGATAAAGGTAAGGTGAGAAATAAGGATTTTCCCATTTGTGATACATGTGGAAGGAATCACCATGGGAAGTGATTTGAAGGTAATGGGAGTTTGTTATAAGTGTGGAGAAAAAGGACCCCAAGATTATAATTTAAAGGGTAAGACAAATATTTCAACTGTATAATGCTTCATCTGTATGGAGTTGGGACACTACATGAATCAATGTCCCAATCATCAGAGTATACCAAAAATGATTCTATTGGATAATTATCAAGTTATGATACTACCACATATGAAGAGGAATTGTTTGTGTTATTAAGTTGTTATTAATGAATTGTTTCATTGGAGTATTGTATTAATGATTTACTAGTTATAATAATTATAAAGAATATAAGTGTTGTACTGAAATACTATTTCATTGGGGATTTGATATTTTATTTTACTAAGAAAAGTGACTCAATAACAGGTTAATATTTTTTGGAAAATACCAGGCTGGGGGAAAGATAGACCTTAATATGGTTCTGATACTGACGTAGTAATTTTGGAATAAGAGATGATTGATTTGGATAAATTATATTAGATATTCATGACTACCTTGAAAAAAATTAGTTTGTTTATTCCATCATTGTTGGAGTTTACAACATTTTTGGATATAAGGAATATATCCAGTATTCTATAAGGAATAATTGAGTATGAATGTAATCAATAAGGTTTTATGGTAATTAAGGTTTTTATCATGTTTTAAAAGAATACATGATAAATGTATTCACATGATATTACTTTGAAAAATTAGATCTTCAATAAGTTTACCTTCCTTATAAATTTTGGATTTTGAGTTTAGAAGGTAGTATTTGGGATAATTCTAAAGGTTGAATTATGTTGGAAATTGGATATGATTGTTTAATGTTAAAAAATTTCATAAGATTATTTTTGAATTTTTATAAAAATGACAACCTGGAGTTCAGGAGACAACCTGTCATGTCCGTCAAGGTCGTGAGACTTGAACCCACAACTGAACGGCGATAAGGGTGCATCACCTAAAAATAGCCTACGCGATGTCCTAGATGGTATAATGTAGTTTTTAAAATAGTATGATAGATAAATTATAAATTAATTTTTTTGAACCCTATACGATTAGGATAAATAGAATATATTTTATTTTTATTATCTTTTGGTGTGAAAGATGAGTTTGTGGTAAAAATTCGTAAATGGATGTAAATCTACCTGTCAAGTATTATTTTTTTTCTTATTATATGAAAAAAATATTTCTTAAAATTTATGAAAAGGATCTTAAAACCGAATTTTTGTTATCCTAATACCATATGTTTTGTTGAACTGGTGATATTTTAAATTATCGTAGAAATATGGATTTGGGGACTTCAATTTTCAATTTATATTTCACTTATTTGTGATTGATGACAAAAATAACACCCTATATATATTTACATTTTCCTTCAATTATGTTTCTATAATTGCCACCCATTTTCTCCTACTCAATAACCTAATTTTTTGGTTACTTTTTCATTTCTATTTCCATCTTATTAAGACTAAATTTTATTAACCATATTCTCGAGGTGGGTTTTTTACAAAGGAATTTTATATTTTCAGCCTTTTATTTTTGTAGAAATATTTCAAATTGAGAGTACGCAATTTATTGAAGGAGGGTAGAATGTAACACCCCATGATTTCATAATACGTCATATCATTAATGTAATTCAATTGCTCGTACCACACACAACACTGTGTTCAAGCGCACTATGTATTACAACATTAGCCGTTTAAAAAGAGGTTATGAATTTTATTAACTGCATTTTGAATTTTATATACTACACATAATTATAAAGTCCATATTATGTGTTTTTTAGACATAATATAAGAAGAAATTTAATTTTTCAGATAAAATAAGTGATTTTCAAAAAATACAATTTTATCATCTTTTAATAGAGAACCCTTTTTAAATACAATATTTGACAATTTTATATATTAAATTAGAAAAAATAAACATCTCCTTTATAATCGGGACATAAAAATTTAGTTTGTAAAATTTTTTACTACATTTCTGATAACTTTCATATTTTGATTAATAGTGAAAAATACTACATTTTAATTCAAACCAACTTTTTTAATCAAAATACGTTATAGTGTTAAATTATACATTTGAGTGGATTTAAAGTACCATTAGATTATATTTTTATTAATTAATATGATTTTTGTCATTGGATGTAATTTGAAATTTAAATTGGACATAAACACATGTAATTCTTCTGATAGTTTTTACTTATTAAAAACCTGTTTTCTGGTTTTAACAATGATAATTAATTATATATTAATTAATGAAACTTATATGTTTTTAATTAGGTAAAATTGACATAATTTTTTTATTTGGAATATCAAAATTATCTTTGGGTGAATTTAAAGTATTTTTCTGAAAACATTCAATTTTTGATGAATATTGAAAAACACATCGTTGTGGATAAAAAACGACTGTTTCATTTAAATAATTAATTTTTATTTCAATTTTATCTTTATGTAAAAATAGATACATAATAAATATATTACTCTAATTTAATTCATTAGATCCATTTTATAACAAGATTATATATATATAATTTTATTGAACCATTTTAACGACTTTTTGCCGTCCTTTGAGGCATACATGCAAATTTACATAAAACGTAATTTTATCTCACTTGTGAATTGAATTTAAAAAATGTAAGAGACATAGTTGAAATTAGTATGTAAAATTTTAATCAATATATTGAATATAGTTTTTTTAATAATAACTTTTGAATTTTATTTACCACAATAACGAATTATGTAAGGTAATTAAAGTTTAAAATAATATTAAAATTACGCTAAAACATGTACTAATTATATTTTATAATTTTATTTCCACCAAAATCAACATTAGGAAAAATATATGATCCTTTTTATCAATTTGAGTAATATTAGGAAATTTATTATATTTTATTTAATGAGGAGTTAAAAGTGTTAAATTCAAATTTTATTAATTAATCCATTTTGAATATGGAGTTATAAATAAGATAAATTTGACTACAAATATTGTTTATAATGATGTAAATATTTCCTATATAATTGTATTTTGTTTATAATTTTTATACATTTAATAATTATATTTATTTATGACATAATGATTATGTAGTAATTACCTTATTAATGAAAGATTAAAACAATTAATATTATAAATATCACAAAAAATGTAACCTGAGACTTTTGAGGCCATTCACAAATTTGATAGGTTAATATGACATGTTAGTGATTATTAAGTTTATTTTTTTTTGAATTCATAATGTTTTTATGACTTTATGAAAACTTAATTACTAAATAGTGTCAAAATTGACCTAAATGGGTTTTTAATACAAAATTTCATTTAATAAATAATATTAAAATATTAAAAATCTATAGTTCAGACAAATGACTTATATAAGGTTATATATGTCATTAATTAAACACATTAGGTTATCTTTCCATTTTATAGTATGTTTATTAACCATGTGTTATAAAAATACAAGAAGACATGGTAAATGTTAAACTATTTAACAAAGAGTTAAATATAAAAGATATGTTTAATATGGTCACCTAAACTTGTCTAAAACCAATAGGATGAGAGGATTTTGACCCATCACCACAGTATCTTAGATATAAATTCATTTTGTGATATTAGAAACAAAAAATGATTTTATAATAAATAAATAGTGTCAATTTTCCAAAAGTGCCCCTCACCTCCCTTATAAAAGGGTACTTCCCCTCCTCTTATCATCACACCACCAAAGCCATTTGGATCAGCCGAAACCTTCTCAAATATCCTCCCAAATACAATTAATTAATCATATAGTACTTACTTTTATAATATATCTAATCTAAGGATCCCTTTGTTCAAATCAAAATAAAGACCCGGAGAAGAGGTAATTATTTAATCACCTCATTCAAAGTTCTTTTCTTCTTCCACTTCCTATTTATTTTTTGTTTCCATACCAAAATAATAACTCCAATAACTTATAAATACTTATATATTATTATAAATATGATACAACCATATTCATTATTCTATCCATCCTATTAATGACAAAGATCCCATAGGTGCATACATACGGCTTACCATATCCATGTCGTTCTGTAGTTTGTTATTCAACACTTCATTATTCGGATGGGTATAATAATGAGTATAATTGATGTAAATAATAAACATAACATGTTAATGATTATGTATGTATAATATACCATCCAATTACATTCGATTTCAGCATCAATAGAATGATATCATCGCGTGTGCGTACGTACGACTTACCATCTCCACTACGCGATGAGATCCATTTCCACGTTCATCATTCAACGATGATTGAAAAAGTGTATATTATTAATAGTTATGTAATATATGAAATTTTAATTCTATTATATATATATATATATTCATATATCTCATTCACTTACTTCCATTTAATACGATATGAAAATGGAAACAACGTTTATGAGTACGTACAGACTACCGTCTCCATGAACGGTGTTTTCATTTAATAAATATATCTATTATATATAATTATATTCTGAATATTTATGATACATAAATCATTTAACATATTCTTTAATTATGTAAATAATGACCTAAGTGATAAGATCAATAATAACTAGTTATAACACGTACGATAAAAAAAGTGATTATTACCCAAAATGTTACTTCAACATGGAAATTATTATTAAATGGGTAATATAAATTCACAAATTAATAATATATGATATCATAAATATTAATATGTTTATTTTATAATTTAATAACATACTATGGTCATTATAGAAGTGGCTAAACATACCCTCAACTAAAGGAAAGTACATGGTAAGGGTTAATTCCTCAATCTCATTATTAACTGAGATTGTTTATGTGTAAGTTTCTACTGGGGAATATTTATTATCAATATCCATGTTTCATTAATGATTTTTCAAAAGTATTCTTTTTTTAACATACTCTTTAAATAATATATCATTTTAAATAGCTGCAATATTTACGATTCTAAATCATTCTCATCAATTTCTATGTTTTTTAAAATGGTTTTAAGGATTTATTTATATAGACATGAATAGTTTAAAATTTTAATTCCTTTTAAAAGTATCAAAGTTGTATGAGAAACTTTATTCAAATATTTATTTTAAATTTATTTATTTCTAAATTGTGTTACTTTTAAATTATTTCATCAAAAAGGGTTATTTCTCTCAAAATGTTTTATAGATCATTTTAAACTTTGTGAACATCTATTACTTGATATTTTTCATGATTGAGGTTTATTTGTTATTATAAAATGTTCTATTTGTATTGAATGAATTATGATATGTTTGACTAGGGATGTAATATTTTTATACCATTCATGGAATACATTTAAATTATTAACATTTCTTATGCTAGTTTAAATATGAATTTTTATGTTATCTTTCACCCTTTTCATATGAGAAATGAATTAGACATGGTATGCGATGGGTGGGGCCCACTATAGCCCCGAGATGCGTGGTAGGTCTCATGAGGAAAATTAGTGTATCATCACAAGGTCGTGACTAAATTGTTATTTGTAGTCTTGGCACAAGGCATTCACTATGTGGTTATGATGTCTGGCATTATGCATTCACTTGTTATGAAAGTAGTTATTACATGTGACTATTAGACTAGTAGAATATCAATGTGCATGTTTACATGGTAATGTTTGATTTATTTTTTCCATATTATGTTAAATTTTATGTTTAAAATTCTATTTTTTTATAACACATCTTTCCTTAAATGTTTATATATTCTAAAAAATTATTTACCCTTTCTAAACATCTTATCTCACCCTATCTTATGTTTTGTTTTCCCATGATCACAAGAAGTGTATTATTACTGTTATACATGGTTAAGAAAGATAATTAATGGCATTATCAAATGATTATTTATGTTCTATTTTCTGTTAAAAATTGTAATATAATGTTCATTTATATAATCTATTTTCCAATACTTCTAAACTGATCTGTCTTTCGAGACATTATTCATTGTAATCATGCCAATGTATTAAAATAATGCACCAGCTCTAGGCTTCTAGGATCAGGGCGTTACATTGCTAATGAAATATTTGATGTATTTTTTTTAACTTCTAAATGATAATTGCATAGTTATTATAGGATCAATTATGTGTTGAAGCGTGACTAGCAAAATTTTCACCTGATGAATTTAAAAAAGAGGAGGTGAGTTGTATGACCACATCACCTAATTTCGTGAAATAATGGTCACACCCTTTTTGATATTAAATGATAATTGGAAATGGATTCTACCTTGGATCATATTATATCCAAAGGTTATTTATAAATGATATGACACAATGGTATGATGATACTTTTTAATTATAATTAATGGTCATGATGACCCTTATGCATGTATTATATATATATATGGGCATGGATACCCTTATGTAGTTGATATGACACAACACAGTGTCACTCTAAAAATGTGATATGGGAATGGAGTCCCTCCTTAAATGTGATATGGGAATGGAATCCCATTATAAATGTGATATGGGAATGGAGTGCCTTTATATATATTTTACATGTGCATGGGGTCCCTTGTGATACTATATAGGCATGGAGTCCCCTGCGATACGATTCATCCATAAAGACCCTTACTGTGATATTGGTCATGGAATCCCATACTATTTTGATACTATGAATAATGTCCTTTATAAATGTGATGCTAGGAATTGTTTCACTTTATACTTGTTCAGATATATTCTGGCACATGTCGAATGAGGTAGTGTCAGCCTAGTATCCTTTCAG